>OX608079.1:16379124-16732770 GCA_951509765.1 Sphenella marginata | reverse complement strand
CCAAATAGCGAACTTAAGTTTAACCACAAAAATTTGTTAAAAAGTTTAATTAGAAAAAAAGTTTGAAATAGAATAAAATATTCTAGAAATTCGTCCGACCGCCACATCTGGTTGGTTGGTAGGTTGATTTCGCGATTTTTTTTGTTTATTTAGACCATAAAATAAAAGTCGCTTGGCCCACAGTGCAACGTTCGCCTCAGCCATCACCATCGTCGGCGTTGACTTTTCATCTCGTTGGCCATGGCCAATGCTGTGGTTTATGCATATTCATTAGCTGCTTGAATTGCTAAATTGTATGCGCATTTACGGCGAGCAAAACGATTTGGGAATAGTTTATGAGGGAAGAAAGTGGAAGTGTACAAGTGCTTATATTTCATAGTTTATAGTCCCTTAGGGATCGTTTATAAGCAGCGAAGGAGCCACTCAAGTGCAGCCTCATTCATTGCAGATTTTGCACTAACAATTTAAATACATAAAGAGTACTTCTTCTTCTTACTTACGTGGCAGCAATTAAATTTGAAAACTGAACAGCAAAAATCAAAGCTCTGTGAAGTTGGCACCTCCAAGTGGGAGTAAATCAAAAAACGACATACCATTCGTTTGTCCATCGTTTGTCCACGTTTGTCCAGGAAAAATTTTCGTTTGTCCACCCCTGGTTCAAAAGTTATTTCGAAAAAAAAAAAATCGGTGTGAAGTTGGCACCTCCAAATTTGAAAAATCATAAAAATGGCACGTCGTTCGTTTGTCCACCGTTTGTCCATGTTTGTCCAGGAAAAATTTTCGTTTGTCCACCCTTCGTTCAAAAGTTATTTCGAAAAAAAAAAAAACGGTGTGAAGTTGGCACCTCCAAATTTGAAAAATTATAAAAATGGCACGTCGTTCGTTTGTCCATCGTTTGTCCACGTTTGTCCAGGAAATATTTTTTTTTGTTCAAAAGTTATTTCAAAAACAAGTTTTTTCCAAAATGTAAAAAAAAAAATATTTTTTTTCTTTTAATTGGCTAAATCGTTTGCCCATCGTTTGTCCATGTTTGTCCAGGAAAAATTTTTGTTTGTCCACCCTTGGTTCAAAAGTTATTTCAAAAACAAGTTTTTTCCAAAATGTAAAAAAAAAATATTTTTTTTCTTTTAATTGGCTAAATCGTTTGCCTATCGTTTGTCCATGTTTGTCCAGGAAAAATTTTTGTTTGTCCACCCTTGGTTCAAAAGTTATTTCAAAAACAAGTGTTTTCCAAAATGTAAAAAAAAAATATTTTTTTTCTTTTAATTGGCTAAATCGTTTGCCCATCGTTTGTCCATGTTTGTCCAGGAAAAATTTTCGTTTGTCCACCCTTCGTTCAAAAGTTATTTCGAAAAAAAAAAAATCGGTGTGAAGTTGGCACCTCCAAATTTGAAAAATTATAAAAATGGCACGTCGTTCGTTTGTCCATCGTTTGTCCACGTTTGTCCAGGAAATATTTTTTTTGTCCACCCTTGGTTCAAAAGTAATTTCAAAAACAAGTTTTTTCCAAAATGTAAAAAAAAAATATTTTTTTTCTTTTAATTGGCTAAATCGTTTGCCTATCGTTTGTCCATGTTTGTCCAGGAAAAATTTTCGTTTGTCCACCCTTCGTTCAAAAGTTATTTCGAAAAAAAAAAATCGGTGTGAAGTTGGCACCTCCAAATTTGAAAAATTATAAAAATGGCACGTCGTTCGTTTGTCCATCGTTTGTCCAGGAAAAATTTTTGTTTGTCCACCCTTGGTTCAAAAGTTATTTCAAAAACAAGTTTTTTCCAAAATGTAAAAAAAAAATATTTTTTTTCTTTTAATTGGCTAAATCGTTTGCCTATCGTTTGTCCATGTTTGTCCAGGAAAAATTTTTGTTTGTCCACCCTTGGTTCAAAAGTTATTTCAAAAACAAGTTTTTTCCAAAATGTAAAAAAAAAATATTTTTTTTCTTTTAATTGGCTAAATCGTTTGCCTATCGTTTGTCCATGTTTGTCCAGGAAAAATTTTTGTTTGTCCACCCTTGGTTCAAAAGTTATTTCAAAAACAAGTTTTTTCCAAAATGTAAAAAAAAAATATTTTTTTTCTTTTAATTGGCTAAATCGTTTGCCTATCGTTTGTCCATGTTTGTCCAGGAAAAATTTTCGTTTGTCCACCCTTGGTTCAAAAGTTATTTCAAAAACAAGTTTTTTCCAAAATGTAAAAAAAAAATATTTTTTTTCTTTTAATTGGCTAAATCGTTTGCCTATCGTTTGTCCATGTTTGTCCAGGAAAAATTTTTGTTTGTCCACCCTTGGTTCAAAAGTTATTTCAAAAACAAGTTTTTTCCAAAATGTAAAAAAAAATATTATTTTTCTTTAAATTGGCTAAATCGTTTGTCCAGAAAAAATTTTTTTTGTCCACCCTTTGTTCAAAAGTTATTTAAAAAAGAAAATTTTTTTTTTAAAAATGATGAAAATTAGTCATTGAATCGTCTTCTAGACCTGTACCAAAAAATTTTTAAACATGAATTAAATTCTCTGAAACTGCATCGTTACAATCTTATCCACCTAAATGTTACCACTGAAAATAATTCAATTGGTTTGCCATCATCTGAATTATTTTATTAACTATACAATTTTTTTTCAGCAATGTTCTATGTATGTTATAATAATGTTCAAGTAAAAACTGGTTGAAAAGTTTCTCTGATTTTTTAAAATTTTTTTCGTCGACGGTGTTGAGTTTGTTCTTCCATACATCGTATGAACAAAATTTAATTTTGTATGGAAAATTTTGAACAAGCCTGTATAAAAAAATATTCTAGAAATCCGGGAAATTTTTCAACAAGTTCTAACTTGGTGATGCAAAATAATAAAAACTCACATTGTGCGAGGGCGTAAATACCCTAATTGTGTAGTCAAATATCAAATTATCACAAGTATCATCAAAAGTTTGTTTTCAGAATTTGTATGTGGGGTTTCAAATAAACTTTATTTGAAGTGCATTTTGCCGCTTGGATTGTCGACGTTGGATTGTAACTAAATTAGCAGGATCAAACTGGCTGGATATTTTTCAAAATGCCTCGAACACCATTCAACGAACCAAATTTGTTGCTTAATGCATTAAAATTACACAATATTTTTGATGAAAATAATTGCTTAAAACCACGTTCGGGCATTGTATGGAAAAATATTTCTTCTTGCTTTGAGAAACCAATGCTACCGGAATCAATTAACGCTTATGTAAGATGCAATCGTTGGAATTTGCTAACTGAAGTAAAGAAATATTTCAATATTCCGATTATTGAAGATTCAAATGAAGTTACCACCTGTTCATCAAATAATTCAGAATATATTCCATGTGATATTCCTAAAGACAAACCTTTTGAATACCCTCCGCTCTTTACAAATGTAGTTCTTTCGAAGCACGATTGGGAAAAGATTTCTCCAGAACCTAGAGTCTAGAACATTGCGAATAAGGGTGGAAAGATGTACCGGGTTTTAAAAAACGGCTGGACAGGTTTGGTGGTCAAACGTGGACAAACGATTTCTGTAGCCAATTTTAAGAAAAAAAAAATTTCTTTTTTAGAAAAAACTTGTTTTTAAAATAACTTTTGAACAAAGGGTGGGCAAACAAAAATTTTTCCTGGACAAACATGGACAAACGATAGGCAAACGATTTAGCCAATTAAAAGAAAAAAAATATTTTTTTTTTACATTTTGGAAAAAACTTGTTTTTGAACCAAGGGTGGACAAACAAAAATTTTTCCTGGACAAACATGGACAAACGATGGGCAAACGATTTAGCCAATTAAAAGAAAAAAAATATTTTTTTTTACATTTTGGAAAAAACTTGTTTTTGAAATAACTTTTGAACCAAGGGTGGACAAAAAAAAATTTTTCCTGGACAAACATGGACAAACGATAGGCAAACGATTTAGCCAATTAAAAGAAAAAAATTTTTTTTTTTTACATTTTGGAAAAAACTTGTTTTTGAAATAACTTTTGAACCAAGGGTGGACAAACAAAAATTTTTCCTGGACAAACATGGGCAAACGATTGGAAAAAACTTGTTTTTGAAATAACTTTTGAACCAAGGGTGGACAAACAAAAATTTTTCCTGGACAAACATGGACAAACGATGGACAAACGAACGACGTGCCATTTTTATGATTTTTCAAATTTGGAGGTGCCAACTTCACACCGATTTTTTTTTTTTTCGAAATAACTTTTGAACCAGGGGTGGACAAACGAAAATTTTTCCTGGACAAACATGGACAAACGATGGGCAAACGATTTAGCCAATTAAAAGAAAAAAAATATTTTTTTTTTACATTTTGGAAAAAACTTGTTTTTGAAATAACTTTTGAACCAAGGGTGGACAAACAAAAATTTTTCCTGGACAAACATGGACAAACGATAGGCAAACGATTTAGCCAATTAAAAGAAAAAAAATATTTTTTTTTTACATTTTGGAAAAAACTTGTTTTTGAAATAACTTTTGAACCAAGGGTGGACAAACAAAAATTTTTCCTGGACAAACATGGACAAACGATGGGCAAACGATTTAGCCAATTAAAAGAAAAAAAATATTTTTTTTTTACATTTTGGAAAAAACTTGTTTTTGAAATAACTTTTGAACCAAGGGTGGACAAAAAAAAATATTTCCTGGACAAACGTGGACAAACGATGGACAAACGAACGACGTGCCATTTTTATAATTTTTCAAATTTGGAGGTGCCAACTTCACACCGATTTTTTTTTTTTCGAAATAACTTTTGAACGAAGGGTGGACAAACGAAAATTTTTCCTGGACAAACATGGACAAACGGTGGACAAACGAACGACGTGCCATTTTTATGATTTTTCAAATTTGGAGGTGCCAACTTCACACCGATTTTTTTTTTTTCGAAATAACTTTTGAACCAGGGGTGGACAAACGAAAATTTTTCCTGGACAAACGTGGACAAACGATGGACAAACGAATGGTATGTCGTTTTTTGATTTACTCCCACTTGGAGGTGCCAACTTCACAGAGCTAATTAAATAAATAAAAAAAATTAAATTAAATTACATAAATTAAATAAATAAAAAAAAATTAAATTAAATTACATAAATTAAATTAAAAAAATGTAAATGAAAATTAAATTTAAATGAAAATTAAATTTAAATAAAAATTAAATTAAATAAAAAAAATAAATATAAAAATTAATATAAATTAAATAAAAAAAATAAATAAAAAAATATATATAAAAATTAAATTGAATTAAATAAAGTAAAATTTAATTAAACTAAATTGATTTAAATAAAATAAAAAATAAATGAATTGAATAAAAAATAAATTAATTGATTTAAAATAAATTAATTAAAAATATTCAATTAAATTAATGTAAAAAAAAAAAATTAAGTTAATAAAAAAAAAAAACTAAAATTAAATTGAATAAAAAAACCAAAATTAAATTAAACAAAAAAAAAATAACACTAAATTATTAATAAGTTTTGCGAGCTCAAGACCAGATAATAATAATTTTTGGTTGATAAAAAATTAAATTTAATAAAAAATTTTATTGAAAAAAAATTAAAATTAAATTAAACAGGAAAATAAAACTAAACTACATAAAAAATTAAATTAAACTAAATTAAAAATATTATTACGGGACAAATCTTGCAATTTATTGAATCCACATCCATCACCGCCAGACATAGTGTCTACAATGAGTTTTATTTTTAGATGCGCTGCTTGTAGTTAAAACAAATTATCAAGTTCCGTACTAAGTAAATGTGTAAATAGTCGCATCATTTGTTGACAATAAAATTAATTGCGAGAGTAGACTTTATGGCAGACAAAGAAAACTTGATTACTCACAAGCACAATGTGCTACAGACCTATATAACAAAACTCTAAGCACATTATCTATGAATATTTACGTGATATAAAATTAGTCTACAAATGTGTGCTAAACAAAACAAAGGGATGAAGATCAAGTGGTGTAATAAGCCATTTAGAATTTACATATACATAAGTATATTCAATTGCCGAATCGACAGTCAACGAACAGATGGCGTTAGATATTCAGCTACTTGTAGTATATGACTGTTTTGGTATTTTTGTTTTACAGGTAAGCAACGAAAAAGAATTCTGTTGATAAATGGTATACCGAACGGGGTAACGAAACTGTGAGATACCAAAACTAGTAACGCTACCTGTGTAACGAAAATGTAATGAAAATTTCTGGTATAGAAACAGAAATTAAGCGATGAACGTTACTAATATTGTGAGATTTATATAGTTTCTACGTATGAGACACATTTCTAGTTTCATTTCTGCACAAAAATGTTTCGTTACGATTTCGTTACTGCGAAAGCCTTACAAGTTTCGTTTCCGTGCTCAGTATTTGGTACCTAAGCAAGGTCCCGGTAGTTTCGTTAGATACTGTTCTTTTTCGCATTGTGAACTGTTTCAATCATTCTGTTCCAATATTTTATTTCAATATTTCTATGTTTCACCAAACAATAAGAGCAGCGCCGATGTTTCGTTTCCGGTAGAAACACACATCTTTTTCCTGGAGAAAGAAATGGTTTGTTTTTTTTTATCTTCTCCTGTTTCGAGGTGCCAAAATCACAGAGCTCAGGGTGAGGTACAACAACAACTACAACAATAGCATAGAGACGCGCTAGTTGGAGCAACCAAAAAAAAAACAAAGCTTGCAAGCAGCACGTGACGAGTAATTTGTTTCACGCTTACTAAACAATAATAACCAAAAAAAAAAAAAAAAAATACAAAAAGCAAACAATAAATATTTTAGTGTCGCCAAATCAACAAAGTAATAGAAGGGGTAGAAACAACAGATGATTGGTAAATGCTTGGCTAAAAGCATATAAACATTCGCTCCAGACATACTGACTCAGTAAAATGTCTGAGTGGACGCCGGTGTGGCGTGGATGTTACTGACTCTATTTGTGTAACCAACGTCTGAGCACAAAAAAACCGTTAACTGAAAATGCATGTATGTATGTATGTGTGCTCACTTAGGGATGTGCATATTCATTGCCAAGAATTTGAAATGTGTTTATGTTAGTTGTTGCCATTTCTCCGTTTTCGGCATAGCATACTCGTTTAACATCCCACAATACCACCCAAATCAGTATTTACTCTTACAACCGCTATCGGCCATTTGTCTCTTCCTTTCGGCTGCCTATTCGGCATTTGAGCAAAATAACGGCAACTGAGTAAGAGAAACAAAACATACGAGTATTCATGGCGTTGTCGTTGAAAACAAACCGCCGCCGGAAAATGAACGAAGGAAGGAAGCGCAACTAATGAAAATTACAAGGCGTTACCACACTACAGAAAATAAAATAAAAATTTGAAACATAAGAAGAAGCAGAAAAAAACATGTGGCGCAAAAGGATGCAATATGAAATTGAATAAAATATGTAACAAAATATTCTTTAACTCGTTGTTTATAGACACTTTCGTATTGACCCTGCAGTAAAATTGTGAACCATCTCGAAATAAGACGGACTCTCATTCTGAACCGGACTATCCGAAACAATATACATACATATGTATATCCCATGCTTTCATTCCATAAAAATCGCTCGAAACATTCACTTAGATAAAGGAGATGTGGGGTTGAGCTTATTCGACAAGGAAAAAAATAAAAAATAAAAAACAAACAAAAATAAAAAAATAAAAATAAATAAAAATAAAAAAAAATAAAAATAAAAAAAATAAAAAAAAAATAAAAATTTGAAAAAAAGGAAAAAAAATTAAAACCGTAAAAAAAAATTAAAAAAAAAAAATTTTAAAAAAAAATTTAAAAAAAGCCAACAATAAAAAATATCTCGCGTCTACTACAGAACCTACACACGCTCCAGCTCAAGATCCCAAGTGAACATAAACCAGAAAAGGCAGCTAAAACGAAAGTATAACTATACCATAAAAACTTAAATAAAAAACTATATAATAAAAAAAAAAATTGAAAACAAAACTTTTAATCAAAACTTAAGGAGGTGTAAAAACATTCATGCGCACGAAAGAGCAGATGAAGCTAAGGAACAAGTTAAGAGTAGACACTAAACGTGGAGGAAGAAAGACGGGAGGAAGAGAAGCTCACTCATTTGGCGCCATTGTGCCTTTGACAATCATAATCAGTGCACGGTAGATTACCGTACATATGGCGCTGAAAGTCCAGACTGACTGTTATGACGATGGGCGGCCACAAGTACGACGGCAGGCGCGCATTGCATCTAAATTGAGTTGAAGAAGCAAATGTACAAAGCACATTTGATTTGCGAATTATGCACTCGCCATATTCTGACTGTGACGCTTAAGTTAGCAAAACGAAGGAGAATATATCCACAGACATACTTACATGCATACAATACATACGTGCGAAGAAGTGGAGAAAGGAGATAAAAGATGCAAAAGTCATTAGGAATCAAACAAACTCATACAAAGAAAACTGCCCCAATGGGATGGATATGACAAAAACAGAAGTTGTATTTACATATGTACATACATATATGTAACTCTAAAAATAATTGCATATTTGAAAAAAAATTTGATTTTTTTGGCATGGTTTTTTTTTCTTTTTGCTTTTTGCGCTGCTGCTTCTTTTGCTCAAAGTTCAGTTGGTTTATGTTTTTTGTTTTTATTCCTTCATTTTACACTGATTTTCCTGGCACATTTCCAGCCGTCGCAAAATGCTCTGAAAATTTATGATTTCTTTTCGCAAAAGCATAACAACCAATTGTATACAAACAACAAGCAAAAGTAGCTTCTAAATAAATAAAAGTACGAAGTAATGTCAGGTGCAGGTGATGAGAGAGTCGGAAGAGCGGGCGAGATTATAAGAAAGACAACAGTGAAAGAAGGTTCAGTGAGAACTGATTTTAGTGGTCTAGTGGCAGAGTATAGGACAAGAGATAATAGTGAATTGATTTATAGTTAACATATTGGAAAAATTAAAGATAATTATGAAATCAAATAAGAAACAAAGTGGAATGAAGTGAAACAAGATGAAATTAAGTGAAATTAAATAAAGTGAAACAAAAAGAAATGAAGAGAAACGAAATGAAATTAAGTGAAACGAAATGAAATGAAGAGAAACAAAGTAAAATGAAGAGAAACAAAATAAAATGAAGAGAAACGAAATGAAATGAAGTGAAACGAAATGAAATAAATGGACACGAAATGAAATGAAGAGAAACGAAATAAAATGAAGTGAAACGAAATGAAATGAAGTGAAACGAAATGAAATAAAGTGAAACGGAATTAAACTAAATAAAATAAAATGGAAAGAACTAAAACGAAATAAAATGAAGAGAAACGAAATGAAATTAGGTGAAACGAAATGAAATAAAGTGAAACGGAATTAAATTAAATTAAATTAAATTAAATGGAAAGAACTGAAACGAAATGAAATGAAGAGAAACGAAATGAAATTAGGTGAAACGAAATGAAATGAAACGAGGAGAAACGAAATAGAATGAAGTGAAACTAAATGAAATGAAGAGAAACGAAATGATTTGAAGTGAAACGAAATTAAATGAAGAGAAACGAAATGAAATGAAGAGAAACGAAATGAAAAAAGTGCAACGAAATTAAGTTTATTAAAATGGAAACAACTGAAACAAAATGTAAAGAATAGAAACGAAATGAAATAAAGTGAAACGAAACGAAACGAAGTCAATGAAGTGAAACAAAATAAAATGGGGTGGAACAAAATGGAAAGATTTGAAACGAAGTGAATTAAATTGAAACAAATGGAATGAACTGAAACCAAATGTAATATAATGCAACAACACGGAGCAACGAAACTAAACGAACGAATGAAGTCAGATGAAATGGAAAGAAATGAGACGAAATGGCATGTAGAGGCACAGAATGAAAGTATGTGAAATGTAAGAAATAAAATGGGGTGAGTGATGCAAAATGGAATGAAGTGAAAGAAAATGGAAAAAATAGAAACGAAATGAAATTTTGGGAAACAAAATGGAAGTGAAACATAGGTGATGTAAACATGACGGAATGAACTTGTAGTGATACATAGGCAATGAAATGTAAGTTAACGAAATGAGAAACAAAATGCAAGTTAGTGGAACTGTAGTAATTGAAACATAATGAAATGAAATGGGGTGTGGTGATACAAATTTGAATGCAGTGAAAAGTAAGTAAACGAAATAGGAAATGAAATGATATGGAATGGAGAGACACGAAATGGGATGTAGAGACACAAAATGGAATGAAGGGAACAGAATGGAAGTAAGTGAAACGTATGAAAGTAAGTGAAACATAATGGAATGGAGTGGAACGAAATGGAACGTGGTGAAACGGAACGAAAGTAAGTAATAAAATTAAAGCTGTTGTATCACAGTAGTAGCTCCCGGTATCCGACGGAACCCGTTTGACTTCGTGATGAGGGACGAGTTAGAGCGAAGAACAGAACGCAAAGGCGAGTGGTCAGTCAATTAATGTCAAGAACCGAATGTAAGCTTTCAAAATGTGGTAAACCATATGGAAATAGCGCGGAGCCATGGTCTATCAGTGTTATGGATAAATTCGAATATTTAATTTATACTCACATCAATGGGATGCTCATCACCGCAAGCCCAGCGTTTTTGTGCAAATTGTGCAGCATACTCAGCAGCGGCCAAATCATGCATGGACGTGCCGGGCGGCTGAAAAATGAAACCGCCACCAACTGCCTCCTCTTGAACGCGCGGTATACTTTGATCGCTGCGCCCATTACGACCATCATCGTTGCCACCCAATAACTTCATGTGTTGTTGTTGTTGCTGATTAAGCGATTGTTGTTGTTGTTGTTGCTGGTGGTGTTGCTGTTGCTGTTGCAGTTGTGACTGCGATGTTGTTGGCAGCGGTGGTGTTAGTAAAAAATTCGGCTGTTGTTGTTGTTGTTGCTGCTGCTGATTAAGCGATTGTTGTTGCTGTTGTTGGTGTGGCAACAATGGCGGAAAGGGATGATGAAATCCGCCACCAAATGGCTGATGATGTTGTTGCTGCTGCTGCGCCTGTTGTTGCTGATGTTGAAAGGATTGTTGTTGCTGTTGTTGTTGTTGCTGTTGCTGTTGCAAATGATGCTGGTGCTGGTGCTGCGGATGATGGTGCGGTGATAGCGTTGACGGTGCAACCGTGGATATGGAAATCGTGGGCGCTGGTAACAGCTCTATTTTGACGGCTTTTATTTAACACACGCGCAGCGGCAAAAAAAAGTAAACGAGCGAATTCGAATTGACACGCACAAGCAAGGATTTGTTGGAGCTTTTTTTTTTTTGGTTTGGTTGTTGCTTTCGATTTGCAAGCTTTTCTTTTCTTTTTTTTCAGAAATTTCGTTGTAGCAATTCAAATGCTTCAAATACAAAAGATTAACGGCTTGAGATTTTCTTGACTTTTCGCGCGCACAATTTTCACGCTTTTCTTTTTATTTTTTTATTTTATTTTTTTTTGCGCTTCAAAATACAAACTATTGCCAATGCTAGACTTTTTTCACAAATTTTTTTTTTTTTGCTAGATAAGCTTTCTTGTATTCATAAAAATGCAATATATTTTCATTAAGCTTTCAAGGACTTACAACTTGTTTTATTTAAATTTTTTTTCTTATGGAAAAGCATTGAACGCCCTTTTTAAAATACTTTTTTTCACACTTTTTATTTTTGTTTGAAAATATTTTTTTCTTATTTTTGCCACAGCTATATTTTAGTTATGACGATTTAGAGAAACCGTTGCGCTATTTATAAATTTTTTTTTTTTTTGAGATCTGGAAATTTTTATTTTAAACTTTTCTTGCGAATTTATTGGTATGATTTTTATGTGATTTATACAGATGTATTCGATGATAAAAATGGGTTACAGTAAGTAACACTACACTAACTATTTATATAAGTTTACAAGTATTCGATTATGTATTATATTTGTATTTATTTACACGAAGACGCACAAATTATTTTACATTAGCTTTGACACGACACAAATTCGATATTCCTTATATAACTTCTTCGTTCATACGTACGTATACTAAGGATGTGGCGAATGAAGACAACAAAGCACATTTACACTGAAAAGAAAGTAAAGTAGATAATAATTAGATATTATTATAATTTGCGATATGAATATACTTTATAAATAAAAAAAAGCTTTTAAATATGATTAAGTTTTTATTAAGGTTAGTTGGCAACCCTAATTAAAACTACTTTTTTTAAGTCTGTTAAAAACTTTTGGTTTAATAATATAATATTGATATATTTCATTTTTGAATATTACATTATAAATAAATGTTAAAAATCAGTGGCAACACTAAACACTTTTTTTTGAAATAAGTGGCAACCTTAAACCTTAAGTGGCAACTCTTATGCCCCTCCTTATAATAGAATTGCATCAGTTATGTTCCTTGTAGATAATAAATACATAGAAGGCATGCTATTTGAGCTAATAAAGCCACACTTTTTACAATTTGTCTCTGTCTGTCTGTATGTTTGTGCGCACATCACTCAAAAACTACTAAATAAAAAAGAATGCAACATTCAGCGTTGCTTCACTAAATTTTCAACTTAAAACTTTTGATTTCCTTTATTTCGATAACTCAACCGGTTTCGGAGTTATCGACCGTTATGTAGCCCAGGGGGACCCAAAATGTGTTGGTACAATATGGGTATCAAACGAAAGGTACGAATGAGCGCTGCAGTAAACGATGTGATTAAGTTCAATATCTAAAGTGGCTTCGGAGATATAATAATTAAATTAACATGATTAAACAAAACAGATATTGACATGTGAAATAATTTCAAATAGGTGGCACCGCTGAAAACCACATTGAGAGGCACTTATTGCGAGAAAAATGTCGGTTTTTGAAAAACTTGCCAGATAATAAAAAAAAAATTATTTTACTACCTTATTTTGTCAAAATTCCGAATTTTGAGTGTTAAGCTGAAAACTTTTTGTCCGAAAATTCCAGTTTTCAGTTCCATTTAAGAAAAAAAAATTGGTTTTTGTTTTGTGTTAATTTATTTGAATATAAAAAACTAAGTAAATGTGTTACAATTAATTTTTAAAAAAAAAAATTGCTACAAAAAAAAAATTATCAAATTTTAAGAATAAATTTTACAAAATTTTAAATTTATTATCGAAAAAAATTAAAAAAAAATTTTTTATTATATTTTATCAAAATTCTCTTAAAAAAAAAAATTAAAACAATTTCAAAAACTCAACATTAGTTTGAAAAAATTTAATAACATCGGTAGGTAATGAATGAGTCAAGTAACGAGTAATATTCCCAACTACAAGAATCAAGATTTTTTAGTTATATCCCTTTAGATATACATACATACATAAAGATGTATGTAGGTGCGCGATATGGTAATTCTGGTGCGCGTAAGCGAAACGACCACAAAAGACAAAAGTAGGAATCCATTAAAAAGTAACAATTACTAAATATACACGATGCTTGGCAGTCGAAGACGGATATGTACATATGTATTTATACTCAACGGTGGTAGCGGTCATAAACAGTAACGTGCGTAACAATAGTAGAGGTATCTGGAAAAGAGCAATTTAATTGGAATCACACTAAATAAACAGTTGTGTTAAAAAAAAAGCAGCCACTTATACAATTACAGATAGCCAAACATCATTCAGATTACAGCTTTCGAGATATCAAACAACAAATGAATTTAGAAGTACGGTAACAGAAGAATAATGCTACAGGCCGCAGTGCTGTCCAGAAGCCGGCTGAAAGGACCGTTGCTTACCAAAAAGCCTATTAGCAAGAATGAACCGTGCCAGAACAGACGTTGATTTATTGGTCTTCTACAAAATGGCACAGATGGAATATGTGAGGAGGTGTCAAAAAGAGGCATCTAGACCTGCCTTGATCAAGACAAAATTGAAATTTTGGAAAAAAAAAAATCATTGCGACAGAAGACAATGTACATAATTCAGACACAATTTATATTTTTCTTCTTGTTCTTAATTTGTATTTCTTTGTAGTTTTTTCATTTCCTTTTTATCTTTAACGACTTTTCAGGACACTAATCATTTGTAGAATTAAATATACAAATGGTATAAAATATTTACGACTAAAAAATAGCAAATCTCAACTTAAGAACAAGTCAATTCTTTTGCTCCTATTTTATTGCACAACACTGTACATGGGAACACATTAGTTGCGTTCCAGTTTGCTGACCTGGGTCGGATCACGGTCATAATTTAACAGGAACGATGTGGGTCAGCTGCATGAGAGTTGTTTGTGTAAATAAGTGTGTATGCATATGCATGTTTGTACTACTAAGCAAATAAGGGTTGGCTGTCAAAAAATCTACTACAAAAAAAATCTACTACTACGGATCAGAAACTGACCCAGAAAAATATCAAGATCACAGCGTTGTTGTTGCATTTACATGCAAAATTTTATACAGGTCTGGGTTTGTGTTTAACTGGAACACGCCAATAGTCGCCAAAGTACGAAATTAAAAAAAAAAGAAAGAAAAACACTCAAAACTACTTACCAAAGGAGTCAGCGAACAACAAAACGCAACAAAACCCATGAATAACAACAGCAAGGAGACCACGAATTAGGAGACGAATACAAAAGGAACTGCAGAAAATGCAAAGCAAAGCGAAATCGTGTAAGGAAATATAAATATACATACATATATACACACGGACATATGACTGTATATATGTATGTATAAATATTTATGTGTTGGGGTGTATATGTATATAATTACTGTGCATATTGCAGTGGAAAAAAGTGAGGTAGCACCAGTATTGCCATGGAACAGGAGAACATAGGAGCAAAATAGAGGAAATACATACATAGGTGCATTCGGGCATACATACATATGTAGATATGTACAGGAGTGCAAGTATGAAAAGGGCGAAAAGCCTGGTGCTACAACCGGCTACATTGGCACTGCAAACAAGTCAATACATAAGCACAGTAAAAGTACTTGATGAGCGCCGACGCGCAGTGTAGTGATATGGACAAAATAGGGAGCAAAAATTTTATTCGCAATGTTTAATTAGTAGGGATTGCATTACTTTAAACCTCAGTGAAAATTAATATTATTATTTAGAAAGAAGCTTTATTTGTCTAATTCCCCATGGAAGGGGACGAAGGGCGAATCAAACAGTGTAATACCGATGTTGACAACCCTTCCTAATATATAAAACCGGTAAGTTCCGATTCTAATATGTATAAAAAACATTGCTCCGAGTAATTTATGATCTTCTCCGGTTGAACCTTTACAAATATTCTATGAATATGACAGCAAACACTATCGATAGCTTTATAAGCCTACTGTTTGTTTTAAGTAAGGTTTCATACATACTTCAGCTGCCCTCCATAAGCATGAAGGCGTGGCTACATATCTCGTGTTTTTTTTTTTTTTGATCATTCGTACGCCCAGATCGAAAATAGTTTAATTTTATTTTGACCGTTTACTATATCAAACTTCGTCACTGTGCCGCTGCCTCTGCAGAAAATCAATCGAACTAAGTAACTGGAAGGTTGAATTGCACTTACGTGTTGGGTATACATGTATGTACTTATTGTAGGGACAGCAGCAGCTTTGTTATGTTTGGTAGCAAGGTTTACAAGAACTCCTAACCATCGTTGCCACACTACATAAGTATTTGCGGCTCCAAAATTCATTATAAAAAGGGACAATAGCCCTTCGGTCCCTTCTTAATCCTACCATTCGAACATTTGGCTACAATGCCCCACATGTATAATTATGGAACAGAAATTTAACTTGATGACCGTATAGGCACGTGACGACTCCCAAGAAGGCATGATGCAGGGTATTTGAATGATAATTTGGCACGATAAACTTCCGATGACTTTAAGGTAAAGGTTCTTTTTCAACGGCCGAAAATCCCGAAATAACACTTACATTGATAACTAAACAAATACTGTTTGTAAGCTCGAACTATAAATGGACCAATGGACAAATTGAAATCAAAACGAACCACTTTTGGTACAAAGTGGTAACTGTCTTTCTAGCTAAATGTTTTGATTTATGTGGTGGTTGAGTTGCTTTTCTATCGCATTCTGTTATCATTGCATGCAATTGTATGTGGCACGAGATGGAACCGGATCATATGTATGACTAAGGTAATGCTGCTTGCGAAGTAGAGACTGCTAAGGCATACATACATACATACGTATAACTGAGCCGAAAAGTAGCTAGAGAAGGAAGATATAAGGAACCCCGAGCATGAAAAGTTAAAATACTGGATTCAATGCTAAATTGAGTCCTCATCTCATTTCATTATATATATGTGGACATGATACTAAGAGTAGAAAAGGATGCTCTGAAAACACTTTCCGTGCATGCCCTTCTAAGGTCTAGGGATCGATCTGATGATCCCTACACTATTTGCTGAACCGGCTCACTGCTTGCCCGAAACTTAACGCATAGGATAGTTCTTGACTGTCAGGCTTGTAACGTTTTTGTTGTTATAGCGGACTCCTACCTATATATTATAAAGAGTTTGATAAATACAAACAACGAATGTAACAGTTTTTTTGGGTATGATATTGATTGTTTTGGGTATTACCTACTTACAGTCACAGACGCTAATGAGTTCTACATCAAGCCTTTTCGATAAATAAAGCCCATAAGAGAATTAAAATATTTATTAGTTTCGTTCATTTGCCAGTAAAATATTCCTCGATAGTATAATGCTTAGTAACCCCATCTTGGATAGCTACCCTCTTACTGCACTAACAAATATAAAGTATTTGTTCACATATTGAAATAACAAATACAACATATATGTCATATCTGACAAATATTAAGTTGCTGTTCCATTCCTCGATAGTATAGTGGTTAGTATACCCTCCTTTGAAAAACTGGCCCTATAACACTATGAAGAACGATTCAGTTTGTCTACATATTGCATTAACAAATACATAACATTTGTTTACATCTTGTACTGTCAACAAAGTTGTCTATTCCTCGATAGTATAGTGGTTAGTATGCCCTCCTTTGAAGAAAAGTGCCCATAACAATATAAAAGGCGCGTTTTATCTGAACGCCTTAAACAGGCATGCTTACAGATAACCGATCGTGAGCAGAGGCTTTGGAGAAACCCCCATTTGGTCTGAAATTTCGTCATACAACATACTTCTTCGGGGGCCTCAATATTGTCTGAAGTGCTTCTCCCGTTCTGGCGATCACCCGCCACGAAATATTGTTTCCAGTTTAAGTTAAAATTCACTCAAAGTTTTAACATAAATTTCTTATAGCTTTGTTATTTGTTTTCATAATAAGTGAATATTTCTGGTAGGAACTTGAGAAGAAGGGCATGGCTGGCAAAAACCTTAATCCAGTAAAAAAATAGTCTGCCAGTCTTCTTAAAATGTGCATAAAATCCGATCAAGCGACTGATAAATTTTTTAAGCTCAACATTCGATTGATTTTTACCTTTTTTATGGTATTATGTTTTATATTCTGTTCTGCTGTACAGCCTAAGGATTTTTGTTGGTATGTGCATATAGCTGAGTATATAATAGTGCGAATGTATGCACGTTGATGAGAAGTTATCCACTGTGTATAGGTAGTCGACGGTGTTTTTCTGGTGTTCGGCTACAACCGCGTGCTAGTAGCTATATACAGCTAGTACCTCACAATTATTCAATGTATTTTTTTTTTTTTTTTGTTGTTCTTTTTTTTTTTTTTATTTGACAAATTCTGGGAGTTGCCGGAACTCGTTTTGTAAATCAACATAAACTTTTGCTTTTTAATAAGATTTGGATTTTTGCATATTTTTTATTTAATTCAATAATTTCATTGATTTCACGTAAACGGAATATTAAATTTTTTTTTTGTTTTAATTACACAATACCCCAAATTTAAATCATCACACGTATTTACATAAAATACATATATTTTGTTGCTTTTATCCAAAATATTACACTTTACACAATATAATTACAAGAAAATATAACGTTAAGCGTGAATTTTTTTTTGTTTTACACATAAATACATATAGAACGGGTATGGCAAGGGCACATACATAAACGAACACGCGACAAAACAACGCAGCGGCGTTTGGTCTTTTTTTTTTTTTTTGTTCCTTTTCTTTTTTAACCTTTTGTTTATTTTACAGTTTTCCCTTGAAAAATTACATACGCGAAAACATGCCCGGCGTCATATACAAACACGACAAATATTTTATTAAATTTAATTGATTATTTTATATGAGAAAGAAAAACTTGTGAATACTTTTGCATAAATTTAAAAACTTTTTTTATGCGTTTCTGCATTAATTACAAATTATTTACACAGGATGAAGTTGAACTCGTCTCGAGAACACACACAAATCGCTTCTGTTTCACTCAGCTTGTTCCTATACGGTTTGTTGCGACTACGGCAACGTTCCCGGTTGTCGTTGTTTACTCGCTTCTTCGTTCGTTCGTTTGCTGCTCGCTCGTTTCCTTCTTTTCGGATGATTGGCAATTTTTCCCTTCTCTTAAACTCTCTCTCTTTAGCAAGTTTTGCTCAACCTTGTTTTCCTGTATGCGCGCTCTCTTTGCATTTTTTTGCATACATTTTTGACATTGTCCTCAACTCGTTCGATTTGCTGGGCAGCTGAGGTTTACATAAACACAAACAATCTGGTGTTGTATCGAATTAGAATTGTATTCATGGATTGTTGTATATATGTATGTACATAAATGGGTAACGTAATGTTGGGGGCCGGATTTTATGTAATTTGAATTAACTTTGTAGAAGAGAGCACATAAGGTTGAAATAAGGTTATAGGGTTCTACCAGGAATTTGTGAAATAGGTTGCACTTTCTTCCGGGACCAGTATCGTTATTTAATTGGCTTATGTATTCTATGTCTATGGACAGTTTCTTCCAAGAAAGGTATAAGCTAGCAGCAACTCTGGGACTAGACTGACTGTCCCCAATGGTGATTGGTTCAACTATGTCAATTTTTTTCAACTTAAAGTTCTTGTTGGGCTTGCCATCGACCTTTCGTCCGACCCAAATACATATATTTTATTTAGACTTATCCGAAAAAATTACAAGGTTCCAAAATGTTGAATCCTTCACAACATGATTATGGGCGATCTTTATTATTTTGATTAATAATTGGCTTCTTGAGTAAAACTTGTAGTTACCCCTATTGCGAGTGTCGATTTGCACTAAAATATAAATTTTTCAATTGGTTCGGTTCTATTTCTTTTTTGGTATTGTGTAACTTGGATCGATCAAAAACTGCACGTTTTTAATGTATTTAAATTTTTTTTTTTTGCCAATAACTTACTTTTTTATTCATTTTATCAGCACTTTTCGGTAGAAAGATGATCGATTGAGCATTCACAGTCGTTCGTTGATCGATCCGGTCGACACTCGCAATTGCTCGATGATGGCTAATCGCTAACCACTTAATAGTCGATTATCTATTCGTGTTCGACACTGGCAATAGGGGTGTTGGCCTTGAAAATTGTGCCAACATAAGATGCGACGGACTGCATTCTTAACCAAGCAATCTGTTTGCTTCATTAGCAAATTTTGCATTAATTTTTGTAATGATAGCGTACACTTTGTGTAAATGTTTTATTAAGGGCTTCTCTGACCTTGTTTTTTTTAGTCCATTTTCTTTTTAATAATAGCTCGATTATATTTGCACTGCAGGTTTTTTTTACTGCACGTTTTCAACCTGGTCATCACTGGCCATGAACAACAACGATTGTTGGGCATTATATACAATGCGGCTTTACCTACTACAAACCCATATACCATAATTGTATACCTTCTTCCTGGATCAAGATCTTCGCATAAGGCGCAATTACTTCATTTCAGATTTTTAAACTTATAGCTTTTGTTGTAGTAATAATTAATTATGGTTAAAATCGGAAAAAATTTGCATCCCTAATATATACTGCAATACATATACATACATGCATATAAACGACTCGTTCGTTTGACACAACTCACGCAGTTTCCTTCTCTGTCGTTGCTCTTTGTTTTGTATATCATGGAACATTCTGCTCTTATTTTGTTTATTTTGCTCAGCGTTTCTTTTAACTTGCTTTTACAGATGCCTACAACAAACCCCTGAACTGTGAACTAACCTGCAGACAGACTAACACAACCAACAATAACGAATTTGGTTAAACATAGGGACCAATTGGAATAACCAAAAAAAAAAAAACTAAGCTTTGAATGGCTTTTATAAACAATTTTTCATTGCTAAACCGTCTCTCCTAGCCCTTGTATAGACTCTGTTTCATACCGAAGAACCTCCAGGTGGCCTTTTGAGAAAGGAACACATACCACGGATATATTCTACGCCACCGTTTGGCATTAGGGGAGGCCCAACAAGGGGCAAAAGTCAAATTGACTCGACTTGTTGTTTGAAGAGTGTTGACGAAAGTGGGATTCCATTACTTTCTTTCGTTACATGATCGACTATCGAGGAACTCACTAGGTTCGACTAATGGAACCTTCTAGGTCATGTCACCCGTCCTCCGAACCCGAAGGAGAAGATTGGTAATGAAAAGTGAGAGGCATAATAACCGGATTTGAAACCATAAAGTTGTACGTTATTTTCATTGTTCATTTCAGACGGCTCTTATATGCGGTATGCCGAGCTCATTTGCCCAAGGTAGGCATACCCTTAACCCACAGGATATTGTATCATAATATTCAAATCTCCATGGTTCAATCCTATTAATACTGGCAGGTTCCTGGAACTTCCGTTTGATGGCTATGCTGGGTAAGGAGAGTGAGGACTGATGAAACATATTAAGAGCAACAATGGTGTGGTTTTCTGCTTAACGTCCAAAATAGCTAATAAAATACGAATAATGTCCTTTGTGCGTCTTTTGATACCTCTCTCGATATTTTTGGAGGTGTATTATTAGTTAGGTATTTGTTTCCTTTGGCACTCAACTACTAATAAATTAGCTAAAAATATGATAGGGGTATCAAAAGACGCGTTTTGACCTCAGGATCAAGGATCCGAAGTCGAAATTTAATTTTTTTGTTCCAGTGAAAAGTTATTAACAAAAAACCAAAAAATTACCCAGGTCAAATCCCGATTTAGGGGCCCGATCCATGTTTTTTATGTGCAGAACACCTTTCCGAGTAGGCGGCCTTCGGCCGCGCTTCAAAAAATAACCCTGGGCTACGCCATTCCAACTCCGAGTGTGTGCCATAGCCGTGGCTGCCGCCACGGTGATGTCCTCTTTTCTCACAGTGTAATTTGTGATTACAACAACCACATGAAAATGACAGGAAATTCTGAACTTTGATTGCAAATATCTCTTCACTGGAACAAAAAAATGAAATTTCGACTTCGGATCATTGATACTGAGGTCAAAACGCGTCTTTTGACACCCCTATCATATTTTTAGCTAATTTATTAGTAGTTGAGTGCCAAAGGAAACAAATACCGGAAACAAATACCATTAGTTACGTACGGTCGTAAAGAATTACCTATTATGCAAAGTGCGGTTCATGAGAACATATAACGATAACTATAAGGAAATCAAGTTTTACTTACCATTGAGTTACATATAAATATGTCCTTTAATTTCACTCTTTTTTTTCAGTGTAAAGTTGAGTTATATTTTGAGTTTTTTCTTTACTTTTAAAATGCAGAACACGCAACACTTTATTTAATTAAATGTTTTCAATAGAACGCTTTATTCCTCTATTTATTTAGTTTCTTGTCCTCCAATGCACCAACTACACTTTCAACTGGTAAACCTGATCCTACTTTTTTTTGTCTTCTCCCACAAAAAATTTTCTTGTGATCCTGGTTGTCGGCTTTATGTTGTGTACTCGGCTGCAGAGTTTCGAAGAAATCGCCACAAAGAAAACGGCCACTGTTTTGTTCTTTATTGAATTATTTGGCTTTTCTGTAAATTTCTAATTACCGTACACCTTAACGTGAATTTGAGTTAAAATTGCTTTTCCACAAAACAGAATTCAATAAATGTTTGGTTTTCCTCCTTTCACGGTTTTGCGATTTTCGGCTTTTCGGTTTCAGTTTTTTTTTTTTTGCTTCTTTTTTTACTTTTTAATTCTTGCAAAAACAGCGACTATGAGAGCGACAAAAGCAACAACACATTGCTTGCTCCGCTATAATATTGAGTATACAAACAACACAACACACTCAAAGCCATACAGAAATTCACACAAAGTTCTAAAACGCCAACCTATTGCTTTTTACACTTTTTACAACATACAATACTTATTATATACACTCCGTTAATGATATATTAAATATTTGTATGAATCTGCAATTTAATTGATTGATGAAATTTACAATACAAGAATTTTCTGCTGCGGCTTGGAGAACTTCTTTCTACTCGTGTTGCGAAAATTCTTTTTACCACTCAAATCGTGAGCACTCTGTGTTTCTTTGTTTGGCAGCGCTGCCACATTCGTTAGCATGCATGAGGCCATTAAAGCTGCCAGCTGATAGTTTTTATATTGTAACACGAATTTAATTTTTGGTGAGAATCAAGTTATAAAGTGGTGAATTTTTTCAGCACTTTTTTGCCAACCGTCTATGAAGCATTTGTTCAAAATTTTCTATGTGGACTGCTGAATCTATTACAAAGAATAAAGTTTATATAGCAAATAAGTTGTACTTATGTATACATTGTCGTAATTTGGTTGTAATTCTTAGTTTAGAGGAAGAACATGTTGTAAGCGAATGTTTTCGTCTTCTAAAATATTTTTCCGAAAATTCAAAAACAAGATCGTAAGCAACTTCCTATCAATGCCGCCATTATAAATCGTGAGCACGTAGCACTTATCAGAACGATTACTTTACTTATTAGTATCACTGGGTTACTAGATCGCTACGAAATGAAATTAAGAATTACAAGTATGATCGCACTAGAGGATATTGTATGTACATATTTGTACTTTTCGAGCAATGTCTAGGCAATATGGCCTTCTCGAGCCATTTCCAATTCTTATTATATGCCAAAAACCCAGCACTGACTCACGTTTTTGAAGTCATCATCGGTCTTTTCCTATTATTTTTTAAGAATGGAGTTTAGCTTAGACCAGATGAATAGCTATATGGAACTCGGGGACAGTATTGGTTCGGATCCAACAGCCAACATACTCGCTGCATGCCTTGTTAGGCTGTCCTCATTTTCTCGCACCCCTATGTGTCCCGGGACCTAGGTCAGCAGCACAATGTTTCGATTCACCTATGTGTGTCAGGTGTTAGCTTGTCTCTCAAATGTACTCTGAATCTTCTTACCATGGAATTGTCAGTAGAGTTCTTGTTGCCAAATTCTTTACTCCCACATTGCCTCTAGGGCAGTAGAGTAGAACGTGCGCATATCAAACAAATGCCAGGCGATAGATCTTGCTGACCTTCCTCGGAAATGTTCCCGATTGGGCACAAAATGCATTAGGGTAATGAGGAGTAACTAGTTTGTTGATCTACTGACCTTCTACCTCTTTTAGCCAATCTTCTCTTCCCTTATGGAAAGAGGGGTTACGTGTCACCTTGGTCAGCTCCTGCAGGATCAATCCCGTCAATCACGTACAGTGCCTACCTCAACTATAGTCTCTTCGGTGCACAGATATGGTAATAGATGTGCCGTGTAGGGGCTAAACACAGCTTTAACAATAAAGCTTAGGATATACATATGTATGATAAAGAGGCTAAAATCTTCACAAAGGATTTATGTACATTCTGATTATTGTTTATATATAATGAAATTTAATTAAGAAACAAAATCAATTCATCAGTTCGTAAAAAGATCAATGTCGTTAAAACAATATACATACACACGAACATAAATAATTGTAATGAAAGCAAAAAAGTCACGCTTAATATCCATGACCTAGATAATTATAGCATTAGTAACTAGATAGAAGTTTTTTTTTAACTTTCCATACTTGTAGAATCATTCTCATCGTCATCATCATCACTATCATCTGAACCTTCTTCACTTTGTTCCTTCTCTTCGTGATGAATAATCTCAGCTATCTTAGTGCCTTTGGGGCGCCCGCGTGGTTTTCCTGTAGGTTGGTATGGTATGCGGCCCGTACTAGGCCTTCCAGGTGTTCTAAAACCTCCACTTATAGCCAATGATTGCGTTTTCGGTGCAGATGTCTTTGATTTTTTCGGCCGCCCTTGTCCACGACCTGTACGTGCAATATTTAAATTCACCGCACCCGTAGGTGGTCTACCCACAGGACGTCTTGGCTCAACTTCGTCATCTGATGGTAAATGAGAGGAAATTCAAATGATAAATTGTAGTAAATCAACTCTTACCATTTTCGTCGTCACTTTCTGATAATTTTTCTTTCCTCGGCCTACCAATCTTTCCACCTTTCCCTTTTGACTTCTTTGAATCTTTTAATTCTTGTGGTGTTGTTTGCAGTTTTTTGGGGCGACCACGTCCCTTGCCTGTTGGCTGTATTGAATGTACAATTTTCAATTTACCCAATTTCCGCGGTCTACCACGACGCCTTGGCGAAGTGTCGCCATTTTCCTTCATAGGTTCCATTTTTGGTTATAAATTTATAAAATTTGTTTACACGTTGGTATATTTATTAGCGCTCTAATGTATGTTTGGGAATATTTTTCAGTAATTTCCCGCTTAGTATCATATATATAATAGTATAATAAGAAGTATTAAATATATGCTTAGTATACCAACTTGTGTCAAAGCGAATTCAATGTACACAATGGTCTGAATTCGCTTTGGCTTGCTATCACGGCTGCCATCTTAATTCAATTAAATTAAAGATGGACCAATTTTAATGTGTATTCTTTTCGCTTTCACATTTGCAAATTTTTTTTTTGGGATCATTGTGAAACCAAATAAACTGTTCACAAGAAGGGGAGAGCGAGAGGAAGAAAAGGCTAAAGCGGTTTGATGGTACTAATGTGCTTGCACTCGAATCATCTCTGCTCACCCATTTTGCCGACTTGAATTATTCACCAATATGACTACCATTGGTCGTTTGTACTTTTTTTTATAAAATATTCGGTAAAACTTTGTTTCTGGTAACCTTGGTTTCAGGAAATTTTACAGCTAGCATTTTCCTTTAAATTTCCCTGCAAAGAGTATTCCCTAACGAGTATCGGAGTACTCCATTCCCGCTTTTGAATACTTTATAGATCACCTACATGAAAGTACGATACTCGCAAAATACTCACATTGGATGACTCTATGGAGTAGTCAACAGCAAAGCGAGAGAGGGAGGTTGACTGTACAATACTCCATATAGTAATCTTATAGCAGCATTTTCAAAGTACGCTCACGTATGTAGGTGCTCCATAGACTGTTTAGAAAAGATACGGGTACTCCGAGATAGATTATCCAATTTTAGGACCCCCTGTGGGTAAGGGGCTTAAAGGGTAATGACGTGCAACTTGATGGTTGATCTCCGGATATGATGCCTCTCACCTTGCATTACCATTAGTATTGGAGTACTCTGATAGTACAAAGTTTTTATAGTGTTATTCATCAATACAATTCCTTCCAAATTTTCATTAACGCTATCTACTCACCTGGCGCATAAAATGCTACACATAAACCGAAATCAATTCAAGATGCACATGCAATTTTTATTTAAAAACGTTTACACACTTTGGGGACAATTTATTAAATTATATACTTTTATAGATATTTGCTTACTACATACATATACAGCACGTTAAACCATCAATATACTAATTAAAATAAAAAAGAAAACGACGACCAAATTCGAACTAGTCACCGTCACTGGCAAGTATATTGAATAAAAGAAAACATACACAAATTCTAGTCACACCATTTGCACGTTTTCGGTGATGTTTCAAAGTAATTATACCATCCCTATATTTTAATGAATTTGTAAAGTGATGATAAATGAAAGTAAATTTCTTATGAACTCAAATGACTTCTTGGCCAATTTACAATTGTTACCACGTTTCGCATGTAAATTTTCTGAAACTTATACTACAAAATATTTTGAGAAGTTACTTGATAAATGCAGAGATGTTTTTTTTTGTTTGATAATTTGTATGTTTGTTAATACTATTTAATGATTTGCTTAATATATCTACAGAAACATATTTGCTTTATGTCCTGCGACTTTAATCTATAATTACGAACGTATCGGCTTTTAAGCGGCAGATTCTTCACCATCTGCCAAATCATCATCGTCATCATTACTGTTTGCACCCGTATCTTCTTCAGTATCGTTTTTAGATTTTTTCTTATCATCTTCAGAAGATTCGCCATCATCATTATCATCCTTATCCTCTTCATCCTCAGAATCGGCCACTTTGGCTGGCTTGCGACCCGGTTTGCCTGGTGCAGTCTTCTTACTGGCATTCGATGGGCGACCACGTTTTTTCGGCACACTACCATTAGCAGCTGCGGCAGGCCGTTTTTCGGCTACTGCTCCTTTTTTTGGACGACCCCGACCAACAACTTTCTTTTCTTCGACAGATTCTTGTAGAATTAAAATTATAAAAAAAAATATATGTATTCGCAACCCCTAACATGTACATATATATTTATTAGAAGAACTTTTATAAACTCACCATCATCTTCTTCATCACTTTTTACTTTTCTTGGTCTTCCTGCTTTCTTCGGCGATTTTGATTTGCGTCCTACTCTTTTAGCGCTTGATTTATGTTCCTCCTCCTCCTCCTCCTCGTCGTTATCATCAACTTCCTCTTCATCTTCTTCGGATGCTTGCGGTTGCTTCTTAGGGCGACCGCGACCTTTAGCCGGTGTTGCTGATTTTGGTGGACGTCCACGACCGCCATTTGCGGCCGGTGTCGGCGCTTCATCGTCAGAAACCGGTTCGGCAGCGGCGGCGCTCTTTTTGCCGGAGGCAGCACTGCCTTTAGGTGGCCTACCACGTCCTCGACCACTTGGCGGCTTCTGTACCTTATCTGGGCGCGAATCGTTACAGACATGAACGAAATGTCAATATCGGATTATGACAAAACAAACAAAAAAATTAAATTTCGACTTCGGATCATTGATACCGAGGTCAAAACGCGTCTTTTGACACCCCTATCATTTTTTTAGCTAATTTATTAGTAGTTGAGTGCCAAAGGAAACAAATACCATAAATAATTACCCGATTCTGGCCCAGTATTTGCTGGACGTCCGCGCTTTTTCGGTATAGTCGGAGTACCATTAGTTCCATTGGAAGCGACCGCATCTTCCTCTCCACTTTCAACCTCTTCTTCGTGTGTACGTTGCTTAACATCTTCCATTTTTTCTATCGATGTATGTAACTTGCACTTTCCGCCTTTTGTTCTTTTCTTTGCGCTTGCCGACTGATGCCGTTGATGTTATGTGTAGTTGAGTGTGTGATTCACTTTTTCAATGCACAATTTTTTTTGCCGCTGTTTTCGTCTAAATGTTGAACTTTTCTGCAATTATTTTCATATAGAATGTTTTAATTTAACGCAGTTAACATTTTCCCTTTCTTACAAACATGAATTCAATATTTTCTCTTACATTTCTGCAAGCACGAAGTCGGCGTCGGTTTTATATGTTACTTTTTCTTCTCGAATTCAAGCACTGAAAAGGAAGCGCCGAAGAAAGAAAAACGGATGTACTAGCAGTGATGCAACCCCTTCTTCTAAATGCCCTCCAATTTGCGATTTTTCAGCAAAAAGGCACACTTTTCGCACCGGTAGTTTTTTTGAATAAAATAAAAAGTGCTGCCAAGTTCATGTGATTAACACTTGGGTAGTTTAATGAAATTAAGTACATACAATAAACTCCCTGCCAGTAAATTTTTCGGAAATGATTTATCGTCAAGGCTTACGAAAACTAGCACGAATAACTGGTAAGAATAAGAACTTATTAATAATCTACATAAGCTTCGCTAAAAGCATTTAATACCTTTTCAATTTGGGGCTTACTAAGAATGGTTGGCTTCGAAGCAAAATTTATTGGAAGGAATAAGATGAAACCCTTACTTTATTCCGAATTGAGAGAAAAATGCTGAACGAATCACTCTCGGCTCATGTAATTGTCATTTAAATTTCACAATTTTGTAGGCCGCTGACAAGACAATTTAAGATGTTACTGGTAATTACATGTTTTCAGCTAAAATA
This sequence comes from Sphenella marginata, assembly GCA_951509765.1. NCBI lineage: Eukaryota > Metazoa > Arthropoda > Insecta > Diptera > Tephritidae > Sphenella > Sphenella marginata. Next base: position 16,704,709 of record OX608079.1, on the reverse strand, counting down.
TACTGTATGCGCCATAGTCGGCAAATAAAATGCTCAACTAGGCTTTCTAGAGTTTTATTTCAAGCTTCTTTTTAGCTATTTAAGTTGTATAAATAAATATCAGTATTCGATATAAAACATTCGATCCAAGCATTTGTAGATGTAACAAACCTCAGATCTGAGTATCAGTTGAGCTGTCACCGATCAAACAGCTGTCCGGTAAGAATGTTTCTTATATGACGAGTCTAACAGCCGAAAAATTTATTTTTAAGTTAACGATTAACGACTTGAAACTTTTACTCAGCCTACTTATCGATGATACGCTGATTATGTTCTGATAAAAGTTATCAAAGGATAGACCCCTGATTAAGTGCTGATCACGATAAAATGTGGCAGCTGAAAGTAAACATCTGATTTTGTGATAAATCATTTTGCCAGCATGTTATTTATGCGTTCACAATACAAATTTTGTAAATTTATACCCAAAAACGTTCACAATGACCAACTTTATTGTCATGACTTTTGTGTAAACGAATATGTCATTCGGAGCCAAGCCATGATAAGGTTATCATAACTAGACATTGAGTAAACGGACCAAAGCAAGGTTTATAAATACAGGTTGCGTCGTCAGAAGCTTCGTGTGTTTGCTGTTGTTGTTAAAATTTTGTTTCAGATGTCAAAAGTTTGTCAAATCGCATTGGTTTGTTTACAAATAAACAGAAGCAAAACAGAAATATTTTTCACATTATATCATTTTATTCTTTTTTTGTTGAATAATATGTAATATATCCATACATTGAACGCAAAGAAGTTGGACCGCGTATTTGCTAGACCATTTTTGGTAAATTAAGTGAACACCGCGGTAAAAACGCAGGCTTTGCATTCCAAATGCAAACTAAGTGGACACTGAAGTTGCAGCCTTGTTAAGCTTCCCTTAGTGCACATTCAGGAGCTGTTCATAGTATGTCGTGGTCCCCCAAGTATAATCTGTTTGCTTCGGCTGGCAAGGATCGTAAGGTCAAAGATTGGGAACCAAAAATTCATGGAGTATCGTGAATTTGAATGTTTGAACAAAATATCTGTTGGCTTTGACAAAAATTTGACACTTGAAAATCAATAAAAAGCAGAAAAAAATAGAAAAAAAATTAAACAGCTGTTCAATTGGTGTCACCTGTCTTACTTCACGATGGACCAAAGTCTGTGGCGGTTTTTGGGGGATCAGTGCTGCCAATTCTAAGGAGTGGTTATAAGTCACCAGTCACCTTTCACAGCTTTCATACATATGACTGTGTCCAAACAGGGAGACTCGGAGTTGCTTTTATCGGCAATTCTCTTTTGGTGTTGCTCATGTTGTTCAAATACGGAAATACGGTTGATTATAAAATTTTGGTACTGCGTAGAACGAATACAAATATGTGAAAACATGCGTTTTAGCTGAAATTATTATAATTGAGTTATTTTCTTATGAAAATCTTTCGGTACAATTACTTTTTTGTCATTTATTAATATGTTCGCATAAAAATGTAAGAAATAGAATAAATAAAAATGTAAAAATTTATCTGCAGCTCACTTAACGTAATTCAAACGAGTTGAGCGAGCACAGGCAACTCTGTACCAACCCCTTTCTATGGTCGCCCTCTCCCCAACAAAAAGCAAAAAGAGCAACTACTCACCGCAACTTGTACCCGTGTTTGAAAACAGCAATCCAATAAAATTCGGCTTGCTTTCACCTTCGTGTTTCCCTTGGCAACGCTCAACAAATGCTTGCTTGTAACCAAAGCAACCTTTGGTTGTGTGGATATCGAGTAGCTGTCGCTTGCTCGGCAAGGAATTTTTCCTTTTCGGACTTTCTTTATTTCTTTAATTTATTTTCAAGGGGTTGCTTGCTTGTCACCATCAAACTAGGGTATTTAAAATTTTTGAGTTTTATTAAAGCGAGCCGACGCGTGAGCACGACTGCCTTCGCTTGCGCCGATTGCTAAGGTAACCACCGGTTTCTATGGTTACACACAAGCGATTTTTGCATCAATTTCGGATCCGTATAGAAGTTCTGTTCGTTTTTTTTTTTTTTTTTTTTGTAGATTTCTTAAAAACAAGGCAACGTATTTACACAACAACTGATCCGTATCGTTAAGATGAGATTGGGATCGTGATACAGATCTGGAGAGCCGATTGGAACGCAACTTACAACAATCTACAGTGGTGGCAAAAAAAAAATAGGTGCAAAATTTAAAATGGTTCTATTCATGAAGTACATATATTTATTTACACGGTTTTTATAATTTTAATTCAAAATATAAACAACTATGAAAGTTCTTAGGTTGTAAAGAGGAATTGATTAAGGCATGTCCGTCCGTCTGTCCGTCCGTGTACGCGATAACTTGAGTAAAAATTAAGTATTTGCATGAAATTTTGCATACAGGTTACTTTCTGGCCAAAGTAGGTTGCTATTGAAAATGGACGAAATCGGATGATAACCACGCCCCTTTTTCGATATCGAAAATTTTGAAAATCACATAAATTGACATAACTTGCGTAAAAACTGAGATATTTGCATGGAATTTGTTATGCAGGCTACTTTCTGGCCAAGGTAGGTTGCTATTGAAAATGGGAGAAATCGAATTATAACCACGCCCCCATTTTCGATATCGAAAATTTTGAAAATCACATAAATTAACATAACTTGAGTAAAGATTGAGGTATTTGCATGAAATTTGGTACACAGGTTACTTTATGGATAAGGTAAGCTGCTGTTGAAAATTGTCGAATCGGATGATAACCAAGCCAACTTTTTTGATATAGAAAATTTCAAATAAGATTCTAGGGCCTATATTATTGCCAAGTCATGGTATTTGTAACTCGTTCTGAAATCTAACGCCTTATTTGTTAAGATATTTATACAGTTGTACACGTGCTATGCTTCTAATTTGTGGCGCTCAAAAAGAATTCAACGCACTGCCTGAGTTCAAAATAACCCAATGGGAAGATGAGGAATGCGTTACCTTTTTCATACATAAAAAGACATACGAAAATTGTTGTAGGAAAAGATCAATCCAAAGACAATCGAATGATTTATGTATGTATATTTGTAGTATGTACTACATTTTTGATTTTTTTCAATTTGTTTGGTGGTTTTTTAGAGAAGCAGCTCATGTGAAAAATTTCAAACTCATTCTGAAAAATAAATGCTAACTTATCCCGCCCTTAAAAGCAGATTCCCATGACCCGGATATTTTTTTTGTGAACTTGCCGTCTTGGAATTACACTAGTCAGCACATATGTATGTATAACACCTAGAGCTATAGTCTATAGGGGATATACATTACTTTATGTAATTCCTATACATTATCTCTTTCCACTGGGAAAAACAATTCGATATGAAGCTTAGGCACTTCCATACCAAAGGCGCCTATAAAAGTAAGAACATATTCAGAGTTTTAGTGTTAAAAGCTAAAGTTGTATACTTGAACGCATTCTTTACTAAAGAGCTCCACAAGAAAAGGATTTTCAAAATGGAAAAACAACAGTTTGCTATGTAAGTAAATAAAATCCACAGTTACTTATTCTCTTAATTATCCTAGATAATTTTAGCAAAGTTATCGATAGTTTTCGATATTTTTTCTATAATAATTGAGTTCCTCAATACTTTTCCACAAAATTTAGTATGTGTAGATTCATCAAAGATTTCGATCCAAGAACAAGACTTCAGCCAATTGTTATTTAAGATTATTAATTTTGAATATCTTAGCAATGTTTTAAACTGTTTTTGATTTTCCTAACATTTTCTCTTTTCAGTGCCTCTTTGTTGGTTATAATTTTCGTGACATTTGCAAATTTGGTAGCGGTTCAGTCTGCGTGTCCCGCTATTACTAGTAAAGTAACCGGTTTAGATTTCAAAAAAGTAAGTATTAATTTCGTGTTTTGTGAATACGATTTTAGTTTTTATGGTCACGAAAAAAGTTCAGTTGCTGTTCAAGATTACTCGTCATTGTGTATCAGTACAAGTGTGATATGTTATCTGTCAAACGTTTGACAGGCACTTCAAAATGGAGTTTTCTCAGTTTTTTTGTTTACATCTGAGGCACTTCAGCATGGCGGCTCCTATCTTCTAACGAATGATAGAACGAGATGCAGGATGAATCCAGCATAGAATATAAAAAAACAGGTGTTAATTTTTTTTAAAATTTTGACGTCTATGCTTAAGATATCACACTTGACATGGTACACAATGTTACTCGTCCTCATATTTTTGAATGAACAAATATTTTAGAGATTTTTATAAATTTGTAAGTTATGAGCAAGCTCGAGACCAGTTTAACAATAATTCTAAGCGAATTAATATTGTCAGTTTTTGGGGAAAATTGATAAATGGAGAAAAAATTACAAAGACAAATCAACAGCGATGGATAGGATTACATGTTTCAGAGTTTCCAGGCTCATCATCAGATCCCTTTTCGGACACTGGGATGCGAACCCGTGTCTGCACCAAAGCCGCTGCTAGAAAACTCTAACACTAAGCTATGATGCCCTGTGACGTCACAATGCACTTATCTCCACTTCAATTAATTCCCTTTTGTTTGTTTGTTCTTGCCAACTGTATACACAAAATTTCTTAAGACATGCAGTCTATATGTTATGATGTGTGTTGGTCTTGTTGTTTGTACATATATACATATGTACGTAAACCCGTGCTATGGTTTCAATGTAGGTATTTTGTTGATTTTTATAAAATTTATTTTTTCACTGTCTGTGTTGAGACGAGGATGCACAACTTAAAGAATTATTCCTCCGCTTAAGTTGTAATCCTATGCACTTCCTATAAAACAGTTATACATACATAAAACAAAATTTTATTATTTACAGTTTCAAGGTTTGTGGAAAGAGTACAGTAAATTGCTAACTAGTTATGATGCGAATTCTAAATGCCAGGCAGTACAATTTTCCGGTGACGCTCGTGCATTCAATGCTGTTTTTACAAAGCAAACGTGAGTATTTGACCTTTAATTACATTTACAAATTCGAAAAGTTAAACAGAGTTTCGGGGTTCCAAGAAAGTACGTTAGATGATTTACAAGGCGGGTCTGTGCTCTTGACAAATTTGTCAATCTTGATAAATATTCAGGAAAAAAATATTTTTATCAAGTGTTTTGAATTCTGCGTCAAAAAAAAATTATTAAAAATTAATTTGAATAAAATTAACACTTGATAAAAATAATTTTTTCTTTATTATTTATCAAGATTGACAAATTTATCAAGAACACAGAATTGGGCTGTTAGTATATTGTTAAGAGGCGTCAAGAGAAAACAAAAAATTTTATTTTTTCACTTAGGAACGTTTTCTCATTTAATAAAGGTCACCACTATAAATTTATCAGCATTCTTAGTCAAAGTGGCGGGTAACCTCTGACTAGGTAGACGTTTTCATTCTTACAATAGTTTTACTATATGATATATATGTAATTTAAAATCTTTAACATTAATAACAATTATTATGTTTATTCATTATTTATCAGGAATAATAAAGGAACGGCCATTCGAGGAAACGGTCAATTGACTCCTAATGGCCAGCTTTCAATAACTTTCCCTGCTCCTGGAGGTAAGTACATCATATAAAAAGGTATACATTTTCTTGGAACGTTATAATATTTGTAGCCGACAAAAGCAAACGCTCTTCAATAAAACCAATATATTTCCATTTTCCTTTGAAGGTATCTCGTATTTCTGGGTTTTAGCTACTGATTATACAAATTTTGCTACCTTATACAGTTGTTCGGACAAAGGAGGTAAGTGTATTGAATTAATAGTGAGTTTACATATGTGCCTTCTCCACTTGACCTTACCTGTCAACGCTGTGCGAGACTCTTACCAAAGGTCTCACCGAAAGTTCCCTATATGTATCAGATCAAAATCTATACTTGTGCTAATTTTTCTTTTGCAGAATATGCTTCCATCCTGTCTAGATCCACGAATGTTAAAGCCACTTATATACAACAAGCTATGAAGGGTCTTACCAACAATGGACTCAATTTGGGTTTAACAAAAGTTGTTCAAGACTGTACAGGCAAGAAACAATAGTCCGAATTCAGCACTGTAATCGTGCATTTGCGTGGATACAATAAAGATTAAAATTAAAATCCAAACGAGTCGTCTTTTATTTAATGGATATACTTTAAGATTTCATATTTATATAATATTATTGCCTACTGAAGAATTTACCAAATTCGAATATTTTTAAATTCGGTATTCGTTGGTAACGTTATGGGGCCTTTCAAGAATTCAATTTTGACAAATTGTGCCAGGATGAATACAAATTCAAATGTTGATTTGATACCATATTGTAGGGCAAGTTTAAGGTTTTTGGCCAATCACATTTTCACCGATAACTCATCATCGATAAATTTATCGAAACCTATCGAAGTCCAAATGAAACCTGGAGCTATCCCCTTTCGTTTGATACCCATATTGTACGATCTTTCTATACCTATATGCGAAATATCATAAGTATAGGTTCAATATACTTAAGAGCTATATGGAATAAATTTCGAAAGGTAACGGTCCCTAGCAGGGTCGGAGCCGCCAAAATAAAAATAAAAAAATAGCTTATAGCTCCTTCCAGACTATGACCTGCAGGCGTGTCAAATTTCAACAAAATCCGTCTTGCCATTCTCACGTTTTTAGGGAACAAAAGCAAACGTCTGGACATCCAAACATCCAAACATCGCTACATTCACATTTATAATATTAGTAGGATAGGATTATTTAAAAGAAACGAATAAAAACAATTTCAAAGTTAACACAAAATTCAGGAAAGTTGATCAGAGGTTGAAAGATTACCATGCAAATTTTAAATTTTTTGAGCAGAATTTTTAGAAAATTTTTGAATATGCACTTTTGTAGCTCAGTCTACTTTAGTACTGCAGATTAGTTCAGAAATGCTTGGGAATTTTCTCTGGAATTCCTTAATTTTTTATGTCGAAGGTTTTGAGTATTTTTGTCCATACACTTTCATATAAAAATTGATTTTATGGAAGAAAATACTTAACATACGCGACATGAAAAATTCAGGGAACATTTTGAGGTACTTCCCACTTTCACAATAATGTTATAAAATGGAAAAATAAAAAGAAAAATTGCTTATTCCGAAATTTATTTGAATGTCAAATTTTCAAACTTTCATTAACTGCCCTATGTTGGAGCAGCTTGCCATCGAGACTGCTGACAATTGTTATATCCCGATTCCACACGTTCCTATAGTTTGCAAAAAAAATTTTCAACGTTGCCACCACAGTATGTATTTTTTTTGTTGTCATAATTGGAGGTAGCCCACTGTTGTCTACTCTCCACAAAAATGTGAAAATTTTTTGAGATCACGAGACGTTACCAGCTATTTTGGCAGGGTATAAAAAGGGTGTAGAAGTTGCCAAATGAGCTCGCTAGGGGAGTTAAAAGTAATATATGTATCTGTGAATTAATAAGATATGACTGTAAAAAATAATTCAAGAAAAGAACAATATTTTTTTAAAAAGAAACTGATTCCAGCGCTTTTCTTTTTCAATAGATATTCACGAATTATTATTATTTTAATTTTTTTTCTTTCAAGAAAAGTTTTATTTTTCATTAAACAATTGTTTTTTTTTTGTTTTGTTTTATAAAAACATATAAATTCAACAGAAGTCTATTATAATATTAATAAGTAAACTAATATTTTATATTTTAATTAATGCCTGTATGGATTTAGTTGTGTGTAAGACAATTTAAAACAATTTTTTTTTTTAACTGAGAACAGCTGCGTGAACATTTTAATTAGCGGCAAATGACAAGAGAAGAGTCAACAAACTATTTTTTGTTAAAATAAAATATTAATTTTTTTTTACATATGTACTTAACCATGTTAATTTTATTGTTGTTGCTTCATTTTTATTATTAGCTATAATTACACGTTTATTACTATGCGACCAGGCGCTGGTGAGGGCATGAATTGAATGTATTTGTTTTAAATTTTTTTTATTTGCCACATTTTATTAACGCTAAATGTTATCGTGGAACCAAAAAAAAAGAAAAAAGAAAGTACTGCCCACATACACATAACTTTACACTATGTTCAGACTTGGGTAATAATTTTGGCCTCAATCATGATTTACGCTCAAATTACTTATGAAATGGGTTGTTTCGGCAAAAAAATAAACTTCGCAAGATAAACTAGTAGCCATATACATGTATCTAATATGAATGGATTTGTTAATTTACACGTTTTTATTTTCTAGTGCGAACATAGCTTTATATGCTTTCGGATGATTTAAAAATGCGCCTAAAATTATGCTGGGACGCAATCGCTACAGAGCATTTAAAAAAATGTCTTTTAGTAGAACGTTTTTGAGTCAAAATTCCGTAAAGGTTGTTTTTGACAAATATTTTGAAATATGATGATTTTTTAGTCAGCATTCGACATATTTTACCATATTCTTTTCAAATTTATTTTCAAACTAAGTAAGCGAGCTGTGAAACATTTGAAAACAGCATTGCCATCGCTGAGCTGATTTGAAGACCATGAAAATTACCGAGTTCGGGGAATGGTGAAAATACCATTTAAAAATTTTTTTTAGTTTATTTATTGGTCATATCAGCGTTCATTTGAAAAATTCCCATCAATTTGAAAGCATACAAAAATGTTTATTGGGTACAACATTTCAAACACAAAAGAAATCTGCTTGATTTATTTGAGTTCGGCTGGTTTTTGGAAATTTTCTTTTTGGTGCACCTCAATGCATCTAAATATCGGCAACTGTAATAATTAAGTTTTTTGCTGCAGCTTTTAGGCGCTTTTATAATTCACAATTCAAACCTCCGGGGTGTCAAGAGTAATTTTTGTACGTGGCAACTTTTAAAAGTTTTCAAAATTTTTAGACATTTATAATTTAGCATTAATTAAATGTGGCTTTTTAAATGCAATAATTATGCAACAAATGACATTCATAACAAAAAAGAAAAGAAAATAAAATAAAATAAAAACAAGTATATACATATATAGTATGTATATAAAAAAAATATATATGCAACAAGAAAAAAATAAAAAAAAACATTAAAAGAGAAAAAACTGGCAAAATATTCTTTGTATGTTTAAACACTGACAGCAGTCTAGCTATTAGAAAAATACAAAAAAAAAAATCTGTTAACACAACTTGTAATTTTTGTTGATGTTTAGCTAACGAAATTATGTATTTCATAACTGTTTTTATAGTAGATCTGTAAAGTCAATGTGAAAATGTGTTGCTGCTTCTATTATCAAGTTATTGTACTAAAATTTTATATATATTTTTGCATACATCTAGTTACTGACTGCTGCTTTTTCAATTCGTTTTAAATTTATATTTCTAATTTGATTGCTTAACAGGAGGAAATCAGTTTCTTTTAGATTTTAAATTGTTTGTTACTAATTTTATTTCAAATATTTTATTTTTTTAATATTTTTTTTTGTTTTAAAACATTTCTATACACCACCTGCTTCCTTAATTCTTTTTATTTTTAGTTACAGAGTTTTGGTTTTATTACGGCGCTTAATAAAAAGTGTTGCTTGTTTTCGTTTTTTGCTTTTGTTTTTGTTTGTAATGCTGCTGCCTAGAGCGTCTGTTTATGTGATTGTGGTGTGTTTTGTTTTGAGTTTGACAAGTCTCTGTGTTGAATTTTTTTTTTCATACATATTTCATTTATTATTATTTAATTACAATTACTAAAAACTATTATACTTTGTATAATTTTTTTTTTGTTTCTATTAAATATATACACGTGCTTGTATATTTATAATGAAATAATAATAATTAAGTTTAAATAAGAATGAACGGTATATGCGTTATGCTATGGGTGTGTATGTGTGTTTTTTGTGTTTGTATGCACATTACCCTCAAACCAAATGCATGCAAACGCTTTTGTTGGCTTTTATATAATTTTTAACAATTATTTTAGTTTATTGTTGTTTGAGCGGGATGTGGGTGTGCATGGTTTTTTGTTGTATTTTCTTTTTTTAATTTAAATTTTACATTTGTTTTTACCACTTCTCTCTCATTCGTTTCCATATGTATGTATTAACAATTATTAATATCTATATAAATGTATATATATATATATAAAGTATATGTATTTATATAAAGAATATATATACTTATAATAAATTTAAATTAGAATAATAATTAATTAATAATAATAATATTAGTTGTTTGTTTTTTTTTGTTGTTTTGTTTTCTTTCATCCATTCAGTAGTAGGCTTACAGAAATTGTTAATTAATTTATTTAAATTATTTCTGTTTGTTTTTAATTATTGGTGGTTGTAATAATTTCTACACATATACATTGAATTTGGATTTTTCTTTGAATTGCTTAAACAACTAATTTTCAGTTAGTTTTTGTTTTTTCTTTTGAATTTTTAAAAATGTTTTCATTTCTATTTATATGTATGTATGCATGTATCTATTTATGTATTTTAAAACTTTTAGGCAAAGTCATTAAACAGCTCTATAAGACCCTCCGTTTGATCCAATGAAAAGTTGTAGTCAACATCGAGCGGCGGTTCGATAGGTAGGAACGGTGGCAGATCATCGAAGTCTATTGATTTTTGTTATTGGTTGTTGTAAGTTGGCATGTGTTTGGTCGGCAGAAATGACGGTGGCACGTAAGGTAGTCGAATGCAATAGAAATATGGAAAAAAAAGAGCAGAGAAACGTTATGAATTGATATATTTGAATGTAAACAGGTTTTTCATTGTAGCTTAACTTAAGATAGTTAGTAATTACAAATGTATGTATGTCATAATTTTTTCAAATGACTGCAATCAATTAATTTGTATGAAATGACTGCAATTCATTTTTGTGTTCTATGTGTAATATCAAAAAACGAAATCAGCCACATCAATAATAATTTATAAAATATTTATTTGTTAATCAATTGATTGCAATCATTTCTCAGTAGTTTTTCGCTAGTTTTTGATTGTGATAGTTCTTTTCACGCAAATGAAGTATCTTTTTAAAGTCATTGATTGTGATGATTCATTGTGACTTATCAAATTCTGTCAAATGATTGCAATCAAGTAATTTGTTCAAATGACTGTAATAAATTTTTGTACTAAAAAAAAGTAGTCACTCAACTGAGACTTTATTTTGTGACACATTATTTATAATTTTTTAATATTTTCTAGTTAATTACATATTCAATTGCACTCATTTGTGATTACTTTTTTCCAGTTATTGATTGTGATAATTTTTTTTACTTGAAAGAAGTCTAATTTTGAAGTCATTTATTTAGATCATTCATTGTGACTTATCAAATTCTATCAAATGATTGCAATCGATTAATTTTTATCAAATGATTGCAATAAATTTTTGTATTCTATAAATAAAAAAATGCCATCACTCAATTAAGACTTTATTTTATTACACCTTATTTATAATTTTAAAAATTTTTCATTGTTAATCATTTGATTGCAATCATTTGTAAGACTTTTTTTCAAATTTTTTTGTGATATTTTTTTTGTGTGAAGGAAGTCTCTTTTCAAAGGCATTGATTGCAATCGTTTATTGTCACTTCAATTGCCTCGCAATTGACTGCATTCATTTACAAGCTTGGTATGCAACTAAGTTAGTTTTAACTCTATACCTTCACATAATAAATAAATTACATTTTACAATTAAGCTCTTTTATGTTCTTTGGATTTTAGTAATTTTTTCACGGTTACATTATAAAGCCCCCAAAAGTATGCAACATGAATGAACACCCATTGCCTAGACATAAAACAATGGTTGATGTTTTGTATGTGATAAGAAAAGTTGATAAAATTGCATATGTTTTGAAATTCACGCCAGAGCTGAATCTCATGGTGCTACAAAATTTCGATTACAATAAGTTTACCTTAATATGGTATGCAATGCAGACCCACGAGAATTCAGTTCCAAAATGAATTTTTTTTTGTTTTTAAATATGGCTTGGTTGGTTTTATTAGCTGATATTAAATGGTTAATTTTGGCACTTTAAAAAATTTTCGAAATATTTGTTAACAATTAAAGGCACAATTATTAAATTTTTAATCGAATTATGAGAACACTTCTTTTTTATTTATCTAGACTATTAAAAATTGTTTAAAGAAAACTCTTCGATTATTTGAAGAAAAGTCTAAGTTGAAAATAAATGAGCACATTTTTTAGTAACTAAAACTTTCAGCAAAGGAAAAATTTAAAAAGATAAACAAAGAAAATTATTTAAAAGAAATAATTGTTATAAATTTATATAGCCTTCGCTGATATCGACGGAAAACGAAGACTTTTCCAACAACAATTTCTCTTTGGTACAACTCTATTGAAACCACCAAGTAGCGTTGACTACTGTTAGAAGATTTTGAACAAAATGGCTTATGTCAATGTAGCAGCTTATAGACTTGACAGAGACATTTCTATACCGATTTCAGTATTTGATTTTGTATTGCCTAGACGCTTAACGATAATTCAAATAAAGTTCCGAATGTAATGATTTTTAAGTGAGATTTTTTATGGTGGCAATAAACTCGGAGAGAGTCGCCGACCACTGCTGAGGGGCATATTTGTATTTTTTACAATTCATAAAAAAAAAATTAAAAATTAAACAAAAAAAAAAAAAAAAAATATTAATAAAAAATTAAACAAACAAAAAAATTCAAATTTTGGACTGAGTTCTCGTTTAAATAAAGAAATATAAAATAAAAATTTAATAAAAATAAATACTAATAATAGTACAAAGAAATATCTACAAATGTACGTACATAAATGCAATTGAAAATTGTACACCACCATGAAATGTCATTAATTTTCACTTTTTACAATTAAATGTTTATGCGCAAAATTTTTTTTCAGTGTATGGTATTAACTAACGATGCAGTTTGCCAGTACAGCGTAGCTAGAAATTTTTTTTATTTTTTCTTCAAAAATTTTTTTTTTATTTTAAATTTTTTCAAATTTGTTTTCATAGAAATTTATTTTATTTTTTCTACAAAAAAATTTTTTTTATTTTTAATTTTTTCAAATTTGTTTTCATTCCAAACTGTTCCGAATCACAATTTTCAATTTCGACTCAAATTTCAGGCTCGTTGTTGAATTTTGAAAAAGCGCTCAGCAAGAACTCAGACTGTGATGCGAAATGAATTTTTATGATAAACGCAAATCACAGCCAGAGCTCCCGTCAAGAGGTTTTCCGCGTTGATGATGATGATGCTGATGATAATGATGGTTGAACTTGAACGTCGAGTAAATGCACACACAAAAATATACATATGTATTTAGTAAGAGAGGAAGTGCCAAGAGTGCATGAATTTTCGGAATAAATTTTTATGGTATTTTTTTGTTATTGGATTTTGTATTTGCTTTGCATTGTTATTTACGGATGCCAAAATTTGTATGAATGTATGTGTATTTTGATAAAATTAAATAATAATTTATTCACACTTTGAATAGTTAATCGGCAGACTTTTTATTTGGATTTTTTTTGTTGAAAATATTTTATATTTTATTTACATTTTAATGGTTAGCTAGTGTTATGAATTTTAAAATTGTATAAATTTTTGTATATGTGGGCGTTGCCATGCCCAATATGTGTACAAACATTTTATGAAATTTGATAACACGATAACAAAATAGACAGACGTAACAATTTTTAACATTTTAGCGATATTATTTACTGAGTTATTACACTTTTTGAGGTTTTCGAAATTGTCAACATCGAAAGAGTGGGTGTGGTTATTATCCGATTTTAAATAGAAAATCGTCTAACTAAACAAGTGTGAATAACGCTACTTCAAAACCAAATACCAAATAAATAAATATTTACACTAATAAAAGCTATCAACAATTGCTTACAATTTTGCACGCCTGGCAATGGCCCTGGACTCAGTAGGTTTAATGAATTCGAAATGAGCGCGTTCCGGACGCCTGTGCTGCCATTCGATTCGTTCATGTGTGCCAAATGTGAGTCCAAACGACCAATATTATTATCGTTATTGGAATGTCGACTGCCAACAATGCCACAACTGCCAAACATTGATGGCGTATGCATTATCGGCATTGGCATTGGCATTGACGTTGCTGATGTTGATGTTGATGACGACGCCGCCGCCGACGCCGATGTTGTTGCGCCATTAGCATCATGCCTTCTAAGCGCTACACCATCTGTTGAATCTGTAGACGTATTTTCCGTTTTCACTACAACTCCTGCTGATGCTGATGATGACTCAACTGCTGACTTTTGTTCACCTTCCATTGCACTATTCACCATGGATACATCATTTTTAAGACCTGCTGACTTTCTATTATTACTACAACTATTAAGCGTATGGTTTGTTGAATCACTATTATGTTGTTGCTGCTGCTGCTGTTGCTGCTGCTGACTACCACCGACGTTACCAATATATCTACGCCTACCACCAAACATTTCACAATCAAAATCTTGTTCATAAATGCGTTCGGCTTCCGCTTGCGTGAGTACAGGTCGCGTTAGAGTTGGTTGTATATTATAATCACCGCTACCAGACTGTTGTTGTTGTCTTGTTTGTTGTGTATGGTAGTTGCTAACGATATCACAATTATAATCGGTCGCACCTCCACTGCTACCAGCAGATGCACCACTGCCAGCAGCATTATTTTGAAGTGCCGCATCTTCGATTGATTTACTGAGATTTCTTTGTGCTGAACGTACAGCGGAAGCGGCATTTGCGCCGGCACTGCCGGTAGGATATGTATTGCCACCCGTAGACTTTGTTGCGGTTGTACTTGACGCTGAGAGTGGGGGTAGACCTGTGTGACCAAAGTAAATAAAAAAAAAAGAAAAGCGTAAATTAAACGAATAAGAAAAGTTACTTTAAAATGTTTACTACTCACCCAAGCGCATACGTTTGTCATCATCAAGATTGGGTGTCAGCCGTCCGATATCGTTGAATAGCGGATCGTGGTATTGTTGCGACTGTTGGCGGTATGAGGGTGCGGCGGGTGAGGAGAATGTGGGCGAATTTTCGGGTGAATTGTCGTGACAGAGGAATACATTGATTTCGCCATTATTCTCGGCTTTAACGTAAATTTCACGTGGACAAAGCGTATCAGGTAACTGCAAAGAAAGAAAAAAAGAAGAAAAATAAAAATAAGCACAAGTTAATTAATTAATTCAGTTCATTGGAAAACATATTTTTTTCTTAATTTTTCAACTTTATTAGCAAAATTTTTATTTTTAGTTATAAACGCCATCTTCCAGTCAAGTCAATTACTTCACACACCACAGCTCGTATCAGAATGTTGAATACAAAAATATCCGACGACTATTTCAGGTCTAAACGCGCGTAAATTTTGGCGCGCCACTACTAACGACTTGTCTAAATGCCGACCGACTGACTATTTGCTGTTGCTTTTTATTATTTGGACTGTCTGGTTTGTCATGAAGACACCTACATACATACATATGTATGTAGATATTCTAATTCTAGATGCGTAGCTACACTCGCTGTCAATATAAATGCCCCAATTTTTAACAAAATGGAAATAAATTTTTTTTAATTTTTATTACTTTTCTTGATACGAAATAAGCAAGAAAACAATACTCTACAATAAGTATCAGATTTTGATAAAAGAAAAATTTTCACTAACAAACAAATTTTTTTCATAATAATTTTGTAAATTTTTACTTAAACTGTAACTAATGTAACATTAATAACATTAATCAAAACTTCAAAATTTATTTTTCAAAACTTAAAAATCATGATCACCAGTTTTTTGGAATGTTTGTAATAACTAAACTAGATTTTTTTTTATTAAAAATTAAAAGTTTTTTTTATTAAAAATTAAAAATTTTTTTATTAAAAATTTTTTTTTCTGAAAAAATTTCAAAATATTTGTTGAAAGCTCACATACTTTTTTTTAAGTTATGGTTTGTTTTTAAAAGTTCCAATTTTTTTTTCTTAAATTACACACTTTTTATCGAAAGTTTATATTTTAAAAAACTTCAATTATTATGGATTTTTTTTTAAATCTTCACTTTTTCGAAATAACCAAAGAAGCTAAAACTTCTTTTTAAAACTTTAAAATATTTATTTTATCCGAACTTGAAAATTTGGTCCCATGAGTTTATTTTTTTATTTTTGTAAAATTTTAATTTACAATTTTTTGTTGAAACTTTAAAAACTTTTTCTAAAACTGCAATGTTAATTTTTCATTAAAATTATTTTTAAATAAATTTTTTTTAACGAAAACTACTTTTTATTTTTTTCTTTGATATTAAAGTTTTTTCACTTCTTTTGAAAGCTTTATTATTAAATTAAACTATTGTATTTATTTTGAAATTTTTTTAATGATTTTTTTCTGGAAATTGTTAAATTTCACTTTTTTGCTGAAACTTTAAAAACTTTTACTAGAACTGCAATGTTCATTTCAACACATTTCTTTGATCGAAAATTTCTTTTTTATTTAAATTTTTTTTTTCTATTCTGTTGAAAGTTTTGAGACTTTAAATTAAACTAATAAAATAGAAATTTTTTTTTTAATATCTGTAAAATTGACAAAAAATTTTTCTTTTTCTGTTGTAAGTTTAAAAATTCAATGTTTATTTCTTAAATGCGTTTTGAACATTCAAATATTTTTATAAAATCATAAAATTTTAACATTTTTGTTCAAAGTTGTAAAACTTGTATCAAACAAATTTTTTTTGAAAACTAATTCTTAATAAATTTTTTTTTAAATTTAAATACTTCTATAAAATTAAAAAATTTTAATATTTTTGATTGAAGTTCGAACGCTTTTATCACAACTTCAATATTTTTTTCAAAAATTCAAAATTTGTGACTCTTATCTTAAAAAATGTGTACCTCAAAAATAATTTTTTTTTGAGTTTTTTTTTTAATTTTTGTTTGAACTATAAATTTTGTATTAAAAATTTAAAAAATATTTAAAGTTTTCAAATATTTTTTTTGAATTTCTTTCAAGAAAATTTCTATTTTAACATAATTGACTTTGAAGTTTTTGAAAAAATTCCTGAATATTTATTGAATTTTCTTCAAAATTTGATGAAGTCTTTGCTAAGGAAATTATTAACTTTGAATTGATTTTTAATGTTGCTATTATATTGCACAACACTGTACAAGTGTACATGAACTTTCGTGGCAGCGTTAATATATTCCAACTTTCGACGCTTTCTACAAATGTTCGACAAGCGCTGAGTAGCAATGGCAGTGGTGGCGTTAGATTAAATTAAGGCTGCGCGATGAGTAGATTAAACGAAATGTTTTATTAATAACGAAATGGTCAAACATTTAAATTTTCTGATTAATCAGGTTGTGACTACTTCGTTTTAATTAATCAAATTAGGATTGATTAAAAAGCGATTGGTAAAAAAAATGAATCGTTTTGTTTAATCTATGATTATTCTGTGATTAATAATGTAATCAAATTATTTGATATATTTGATTAATCCCATATTTCGTAGTTGGCCCAGCTCATGAAAATCGTAACAAAGTCACGGTTTAAAAATTTAATTTAATTATTTTTAATTAGCCAGCCTAATGTAGCTACATATATAGACATGTACATCGGTATATATGTATGTACATACATACAAACAGTATGAGGAACGTCTCATATATGTATTTTTAGAAATGATATGTCGTCTTTTCACTAAGGCGTTCAACTCTTATTTGTCGACGCAATATCATACAAATTGGTTTTATTCGAATCGCATGCAGGCAGTCGTTTTCGAACAGAGTGTGAAAAAAAACTTAAATCTTTAAACCAATGATCGGCAAATACTTTCCTAGTAATCGAACACGAGGGCCTAGTGTCTGCCGATCACTGACTTTAACTCACGAAATATAAATTTTCTAATATGTATATGCTTTCATTATTTATAAGTTAGAAAACTGGCATTGGGAGAGGAATAAAATAAGATTCAAAATTTCCCGAAAAATGGCATATAAAGTAAAGGAGGCGTGGCACTTTTCATACAAATGAGGCCTTTCTTACTGTATATCTTAAGGAGTACCAATAGTAGTGAAGTGAAATTTAGTGAAGTAATTGACAAACTTAATATCTTATATGTTCTAAAAGAAAAACGGTAAAAACGGAAAAAGGGGCGTGGCAACTCCTTTAAAAAATGTGATTTTTACAATGTAAATATCTATGGATTTTTAATTTGGGAACAATAAAACTCGGTTAAATATTATATGAGGCTAACATCTAAACATCAGATAAATTTTTTAGATAAATAAAAAAGGGGCGTGGCAACTCCTTTAAAAAATGTGATTTTTACAATGTAAATATCTATGGAAGTTTTAATTTGGGAACAATGAAACTCGGCTAAATGTTATACGAGGTTAATATCTAATACATCAGAGAAAATTTAAGATAAGTGAAAAGGGGGCGTGGCAACTCCTTTAAAAATGTGATTTTTCAATGTAAATTTCTAGGATTGATGTTAGAAGAACAAAACTGGGAAAGGGGTTATATGAGGTTAATCTCTAAAAATTCAACACAAAAGAAGATAGAGGAGAATGGGCTTCCCCACCTTCAATACATATATGTATGTATATGCACCTCTGCTCATTTAAAATTAAATTTTAATTTTATATCTACCTTAGTCGTGTATTTTATTGTGAAGTATACTAAATATAAATAGTCGCACGAATTCAGTAAAAGGAATGTTGCGTGCGTTGCTGTGTCGTTAAAAATTTGTTGCTTTTCTCTTAAACAAACATATCAAAAATACATTTCAATTTAATTTTACGCTTTGTTTTGTGCAGCTTTTGAATATACAAATTTGTCTGGGTCAAACATAGTTTTTTTGCATGCTTTGGTAAGGTGGAGGAAAATTTAATTGTGTCTTGAATAAAATGTAGAAAATTTATAATCAGATGATTTGAAAGTATGAGGAAGCCAACACAAGAAAAAATAGTTCAAACGTTTACTACCTATGTATATCGGTGCTACTTGGCGTATGAGTAACTTTTTACAAATTTCCATGGTCCACCCTAACATGAAGAATTTTGAAGAAAGTTGGTTCAAAATAAATTTTTAGTTGCCATAAGAAATTTTTGAATCAAACTTCGAGATAGTGGTCGGTATCGTAGCCATAGCACAAACACAAAGCTACCTAGCAAACGTCGTGGTGAGACTCCAGCTGGCTGGTTTCAAGTTTTTTCTTCCTAATTTTTATTTGTTCCTAAGAGACAGGCATTTCTTTGTGTAACAGTCTAATCAGCTCTTTCATTTTCGCAATTGTCATAAATCGCCTTTAGCGAACGTCCTAAGAGGCTATTAATTTCGGACCAAAGCGAGTTTGCTCCCGAAAATGCTGCTTCATAGTGGAAAAATGTATTTCAATGAAGCAAACGTTGCATATTTCTAGGCGCAATCATTTGCTTAGTTAAGAAATTCAATATTGGACTAACTAGGCAACTGAGCAGTAAATTGCTCTCTGAACAAACAAAAATTACGCTCTATAAGTCGCGCATCACTGCTGTATTTTTAGTTTTGTTTTATATTGCCGAAATGCTTTGGCGTGAAGAGCTGTTGGCTGCCTTCACAGTTTTTGCCAAGTAATCCTTCGCTTTTATAAATTGCTTAAACTATGTATTATATTTACACTATGCATTCACTTAGAACACATTTTACAAATTACGAGTAAACTCACCACAAGTTTGGCTTCTGGTGGCGCTTTTATAACAATTATTATTTGATCCTTAAACAGATCGACACTTTTCAAATCAGTATGCGTCACATATGCCAATTGATTGTTATTCGATATTTCAGTGCTCAACTCTTCACGAATTTGATCGATTAACATATTTAAATGATTCTCTTTTTGTTCAAGTCTTTCACTTTCCAATTGCATATCACGCGTATGATCCGAACTCACCAATGAATTACCACATTTCCATTGTATATTATTTTTCGATTTTTTTTCCAGTATACCAATACCTTCCAATACATTCGTAATATCATAGATGCGTCGTTTTTGCACTAATAATTTGGCGGATGCATCATTTAGATCGACCACACCATCTGGTGAGCCTTGTAGCAAATCAACGAATTTTTTCGTTAAAATGCCAAGTGAGGTATCGGCTCGATTACCTTCTGGTGTACGTTTCGAGGCGGGTAATATAGAGACGGATGATGAATTTGTGCCTGTTTTGTATGCAATCGATGATGATGTCGATGAGGCAGACGATGGCGGACGTGGTGGTGGTTGTGGTGATGGTGCGGGTGTAATAAAATGCAAATTAGACGCTGTCGCTGCTGTATTGACAACACGTTGTCGTTGTTGTTGTTGTGAGTGTGAGTGCGAGTGCTGCTGTTGTTGTTGTTGTTGTTGTGAGCTAGTTATGTTGTTGTTGCTATTATTGTTGCTGGTGGTGCGCATTACCAATTGCTGCTGTTTGCTGGATTTATGTTGGAATTGTTGTGAACGTTGTGGTTGTTGTTGCACAACAACAACATTACTTGCATATTCACCAGCACCATTTGAGTGTTTGGCTTGTTTCTTAGGATGGCTACTCTGTTCGGCAACAGATGTCGGATTGCGTCGTTTCACTTGCTGTGAGAGTGAGAGTGAGAGAGAGAGAGCGCGAAATTAGAAAAATGAGTTTACAAGTCATATACCAATCGCTCTTACCTTGTAGTATTCCGTTATGTGTGGTGTGGAATCTGTTGGATTTCTACTCGCCACCGTTGACGTATATTTGCCGGTGAATTGTGGTAAACCCGTCGCCGCCGCCGCCGCCGCAACATTTGTTGACGCAGTTGCATTCGACGTAGTTGAGGATGTTGATGGTGCTTGCTTCAACGTCACACCATAACCATGATCCAGCAGATGCGTTGCTGTGGACGCTAAAGCAGCGCTACTAATCACTTGCGTCTTTTGTTGCCGTTGTGGGTGTTCCACACCCTGCTGCAACATCATCATCGACACTGGCGATGACGAACCGGAAGATGATGACGTCGCCACAAATGCTGAATTGGAAATGCGTTTGGTATTGTTGTTGTTGGCGTTGCCGCTTGGTGTAGTGCCGACCATATCGTAGGAGAGTTGACGCACAGCTGATTTGATGACGACATGTGGGGTAGCATTGTTGTTGTTATTATTATTATTACCGTTGTTGTTGTTGCTGCTGAATGCTGTGCCTGTTGCTGCTGATGTTGTTGCTGTTGCTGCTGCAGCTATAAAGTATTTGGGCATCTTCGAGCAGTCAGACGTGGTTTAGGTGTGCGCGTGAGCGCTTCTCTTGAGGCAGCGAAATTTTCTGCTTCTTCTTCTTTAGCTGCCAAGTTAATTATGTTGTTGTTTTTGTGACAGCTTATTATTTATAAAAGTTTATGGCGTAGTGACTGCTGGCCTCGCTTGCTGGTGGTGTGTGTGCGCTAATTTTGGTGGCACTACTTTTTTAATTTTTTTTTAGTTTTTATTTTTTTCAACTAAATTTTGTTTAATTTTTTTTTCGTTTTATCTACCTGAATTAAATGTTTCTTTCTTTTTTTTATTATTTTTTTTTTGATAATAATAATTTTTTGTAATTTTTTTTTTAAATATTTTTAAAAATTTTTTAGCTTTTTTAAATTTGATTTTTTCTCTTTATTTTGCTGTTTTACTTTAGTTTTAGAAACTCTTTACTTAAAAAAATATATTTATGTAGATATTTTATAATAAATTCTTGCTTCCGATTCGTGCGCTCTGCTTTCTCATACTCTATCTATACTTCTTTTGGCTTTATTGGATTGCTGTGTTTTTAATTTTTATTTTTATTTTAATTTTTATTTTATTTTCTATTTCCTATTTTTTATCATCAGTGCTTGGTGCTCTCAATTCTCTTTGTAAGCGGGCGGTTGTGTTGCTCTTAATGTGCAGTTCTTCTTGTTCTTCTTCCACTGCATTTGCTCTAACTATTTCCGCTTATTCTAATCAGCATTGTTGTAGAGTGTTTTGAATTTATTTGATTTCTAATTAAAAACTTTTAGCTTCTTCTTTATCTTGGTAATTGCTGCTCTCTTGTTGCGTGCTTGCTTGCTTTATTCATTTACTACATTTCCTTTATGTGTGTTACTAGTTGTTTTGTGGTTGTTGTTGTTGTAGTTTCAATTGATTACTTTTTTTTTGTGTATTATTGTACTTAAAATTTTCTTATCCACTAAATTAGCACCTAAGGATTCTTTACATCTGTAATGAGAGAAAAAAAGAGAGAAGAAAAGAGAATTAGCTTGATCATTTTTTTTTAGACTTTCAAGAAAAGATTTTTAAATTTAAAGCTGAACCATTAATCGTATTAAAAAAAATATATATGTATTTCTGATTATTTAGCACCGATTAATCGAAAACTAATTAATCATAATCCGAAAAGTTGTTGCTGAACTGATCAAATTTGGAGTGCATAACATGCTTATGTTTTGATTAATCAGATCGTGATTACTGTGATTATTAAGTTTGCTGAATAATCGAATTAATCATGTGATTAATCGCGCAGAAATTAATCGTTTCGACTGTGATTAAATAGAAAAATTAAACGTTTTGGCTACTATTATTCACTTATTAATCAATTCATTAAATTAATGTGAAAAGATTCACATCCCTAGAAAATAGATTTTATGCTCCTCTATAATTTTAAATGAAAATGAGTTTTGAAAAAATTTTCAAAAACTGCCTTTTAGGATGAAATAACAATTTAAATTCTGATCATAGATTGAGAAAATAGATAACCAATTTATTTCCTTGATCAACCAACTTGTGATTACTTTACTTTGTGATTAATCAAATAAATTAAAACGTGATTAATCCGAAAATGAATAGTATTAAGCAATTGATAATGATTATTTGATTAAACAGATTGTGATTATATAGTTTTTTAAATAAACAAATAAGCTTCAAAGTGATTAATCGAGTATTAATAATTTTTTTAAATTGATAATGATTGTTAATTAATTAATCAAGATCGATTAACTTATTAGTCGCACATTTAATATTCACATATTTCAAAAATAAAAATTGCTTTGAATATGAAATTTGAAACTTCTGAATATCTACTCGGTTTTTGAGATTCTAATCCGGCATATCGATTTTTTCGGAAATGTCACTATGCGCATGCGCGGTTAGAAATGCCCGCTAGTGGGCAACAAAATATGATGGATTTTATAATCCTGCTGGAAAAAGTGCCAATTTTTACTCATGTACTGTAAATACAGCCATACTCATATATTACACATTTCTCATCGTCTTATTAACTGAAACTGGCTGTCCGAGTTGGCTGACCTCTGCTACATACATACACACATACATACATAGATATGTTTGTACTATAAATGTACACGTAGTAAAATATAAGGTAAATGTCCATAATTTCGTGGTACTAAGGAATTTTCTGACTTTCTACCTCTCTTGAGTAAAAACGGATGAAGGAAAACTAAAAAAGTAAATTTTTCCCATTGAGTTGATCTATTAAGATAGCTTTCCACTTAATTTCAAACAAAACTAACAAATGTTTTTTTTTATATAAATAAAGCTGTGTGAGTACCTCAAATGTCCCTAATTTCGTGGCAAAAATTTTCTGATGTACCTAACTTCGTGGTAAAGTGTCCCTAACTTCGTGGTATTTGGTTAAACTCTAATTTTGTGGAAAATAAAGATACACAAATTTATTTATTAAAATTTATGCTTAAAAATTTAAAATTTTAAATAACTTTTTTATTGTTATTGTATTTATGAAAAGAAAGCGTTTTAAGACCAAGTAAGTAAGTAAAAAATTACTTGTAAGCAGACCTGTTAAATTTGATTAGTACTTAGTAATCAATTTATTAGACGGATTTTTTAATTGTTAATGATTATTTCAATTGGTTTTCGAGAAAAGGCAATTAGTAATTGATTACGATTGAAAAAAAAAAACCAATAAAAATTAATTTAACTGATGTAATTTGTTACTTTTCTCAAAATTACTTTTATTTATTATTACTAAAAATGTTTTTTTTTAATTTTTGTGTTTTTTGGTCTTTTAAGTTTTACAACAAAAATAAACAATAAAAAAAATTAATGCAATTGATGTAACTTTTTTTTTTTTAATAATTTCATATTTTTTTTTTTTTTTTTTTTTCGTGTGTTTTTAATTTTTAAATTTTTTTTAATTTAATTTGGTTTTTTTATTCTTTTTTTTTATTTTTGATTTCTTGTTAACAATGTATGTAAATGCGCAGTATACCACGAAATTAGGGGGCATGCGATAAAATTGATGTACGTAATTTCGTGGTATCGCTTTAAGCGGTAATATTAGTTTGATATATAAATTTTTTTGTTTATTATCGCTATTCATTCATAACAAAAACAAAAAAGTATAAATCTTGACATATTTTTTTAAATTAAATGAAAAATTATTGAATAAACAAAAGTTCTATAATGCCATTATTTCGTTAAAATGTTGTGCTCCGCAGAGCTTTTCGATTAAAATATTGACGAATGGGTTAATAAAAGTGTACCACGAAATTACGTCAAAATCTTCCTCAGGGGTTTCTTTAATAATTAAAATACTTAAAATAATAGGGTATCTTATGAAATGTGAAAGAAAATAAGGAAAACATAAAGTATTATATTCCCATAATTTCGTGGGTACCACGAAATTAGGTACATCACAAAAAACATGTGTCCCTAATTTCGTGGTATTTAAATATTAAATAAAATGTAAATGAAAAGTTATTGAAATAAGTTTTGCAGTAATAAAAACGTTTAAGAAATGTTAAATAAAACCAAAAAAATTATCATAAAAAAAAAAAATGTAAAGATACAATTTTTACAGGCTTAACAAAATCGACTGGTCTCCTTAACAGTTTCCTTAAGAGGCCTCCCTACAAAAGGCTCATTTTCTGAGCTTCCAACTTTATAATGCTTGTTATTTAATAGGTTTAATTTTAAAAAATTTGTAAAATATCCATTATTACACCCGAAAAGTTAATCTTTATTATGAAATTTTCAGTTTTAAAAAAAACTCCCCAAATTCCTTGTTTGAAAGAAAAAATCGAAATACCACGAAATAACGTACTACCACGAAATTATGGACATTTACCTTAGTAATAGTTTTTTATAAAACCCATAACTTGCCTTTTAAGACTCTATTCCGACTTGGTTACAAACTATTTGTTACCGGTAATAAAAATTGCAAATGACTATTACACAAGTTACGTATTATTTTGGACTGCAAAAGTTTGCGGATATTATTGTTACCAGCAGAATCTTTATACAATCTTACGTGAATGGGGAAAAGCAAAAATGTATCCATGTTTAAAATATTTTTGGGGCTACTTTTATAGCTACCACTATATTGTGCGTCGAAAAAATTATAAAAATGAGCTTAAGTTGGAAGTTAAACATGAAACAATTTTTCAATGTGAATTCCATCCAAATTCACGTAGCAGTTTTTGAGTCATGCGCGCACAAACATACAGACAAAAACTAAAAATATATCTGCTTTGGTTTTTCTTATACAAATCAAGCTGAATATTTCTTGATTTCTCTGAAAAACAAATTTTGTGATATTATTATAGAAGGCGGTTACAATTTTTGATAAGAAAGTTTTACGGTTACAATTTTTGGTAACAACATTTT
Source organism: Sphenella marginata (assembly GCA_951509765.1). NCBI lineage: Eukaryota > Metazoa > Arthropoda > Insecta > Diptera > Tephritidae > Sphenella > Sphenella marginata. The sequence goes on along the minus strand of OX608079.1, from coordinate 16,679,116 downwards.
ACGTTTACAATATTGACGTGTAACTGTTGGAATAGTCCTGATCGTAATTAATTGCTAACTTCAGTGTTACGCTGCTGTTCTCATGTCTTTTGTGAACGCTCTTCCCCACTCCTCCACTTGCTTGGCTTACTTTTTGTAAGCACGGCTTTGTTGTCAAGAATTCACAGCGTTAGACTGTTGATTCGCTGAGTTTGTTGTTGTTTATGTGAATATTGTTTGCTATATGAATCAGTGCTCATCATTCTCAATACTCGATACTCATAATGTTTGTTATTGTATTTAAAAATTTTTTTTTCGGAATTTTTTTTTTTTTCAATTTTATTTGTTTTTGCTATTTTTTACTTGTGCCATTTTACGCTTTCACATAAATACATTTTTGTTGCAAAAATTTCGCTATGCAAATGAAATGGCGACTTGAAAAGGAAATTAAAATAAAAATGCATATGAGCAATAAAAATAGCGCGCATAAATGAACACAAAAAACAATCGAGTATAATTAGTGAGTAACGTCAACTAACTAAAAAAAAGCAAAAGAACAAATATATATTTTCCCATGTTAATTGGCATTTGACATTTAAATAGTAATTGCGTTCAATTTCCGTTTTCTTTTCGCGTTGAAGTTATATATTCAAATTTTTAAAAGAACCTATAAGATTTTTGAGGATTATTTTGGCGTGGTTAAGAACTTTTGAATTTGTAGTCATTTTTCTGCTTCTCAAATTATTTTTAGGCTCTTAGCCAGACCTGATAGATATTTTGGTGCAGTGAAATAACTCCCAAATGAAATAACTCCCATGAAATAACTCCCAATGAAATAAGTCCCAATAAAAATGAAATAATTCCCAACTTTAATAAATGAAATAACTCCCAAAGAAGGGAATGAAATAACTCCCAATATTTGGCAGTTATTTCACAATGAAACCACAAGTCCCCAAAAAAATGAAATAACTCCCAAATGAAATAAGTCCCAAAAAATGAAATAAATCCCAAATCAAAATTTGAAATGGTATATTTTTACAATATAATCAGTTACAATGAAATTTGAAAAATACAGGACAACTTTGGACATGCGAATTAATGTCATTGAGGCATTTGGGTTTGAGATTCGACGAAGTAGTGCCGCAGGCGAAAATTTGACTTGGGTCAGATCCCCAATTCGGGGCGTGATCCATGGTATTAATGTGCAGAACTCCTTTCCGCATTGGCGGCCTTGGGCCGCGCTTCAAAAAATAACCCTTGGCTACGCCATTGCAACTCCGGGTGTGTGCCATAGCCGTGGCTACCGCCACGGTGATGTCTTTCCGCGTGCCACGTTTCCCACTTTTTCACTTTTTGGGCTCAGCCTAATGTGCCATTACAACAACCACATGAAAATGACAGAAAATTGTGAGCTTTAACTGCAAATAACTTTTGAACGGTTGAAAAAAATCTCATTTCAGGTTCTAAATCTAAACGTGGGTAATCGTTTACGTGGGGTACCGAGCGCTAATACACAACCAAAAATGTTGAGATATGTATCAGGAGACGCGCTTTGGTCCCAGGAGCATGAATATAACTCCGCTGAACCAATATTTTTAGTAGTTTGCGAGATATTTGCAGTTAAAGTCATTTTCATGTGGTTGTTGTAATCACATTACCCTGTGAGAAAAGAGTGGCACGCGGAAGGACATCACCGTGGCGGTAGCCACGGCTATGGCACACACCCGGAGTTGGAATGGCGTAGCCCAGGGTTATTTTTTGAAGCGCGGCCGAAGGCCGCCAATGCGGAAAGGAGTTCTGCACATAAATACCATTGATCACGCCCCGAATCGGGGATCTGACCTAAGCCAATCTCAGATTCATGATCATAAGTCGAAGGTGATAATGAAAAATGAAAATTTGGAATATAAAAAAAATGTACTGACTTTAGTTCGCTTTCTTAATGCGAATTAATTTCAATGACGTTAGTTCGCTAAAAATATGCCCAACAAAAATGAAATGACTCCCATTAAAAATGAAATAACTCCCAATGCCTGGATTACAAGCAATGAAGTAAGTCCCAAAAAATGAAATAACTCCCAATTTCCAAAAATTATGAAATAACTCCCAAAGATATTTTATTGGGGATTATTTCATTTGGGAGTTATTTCATTATGAAATAATTCCCAGTTAAAATTATGAAATAAGTCCCAATGAATTGGGAGCTATTTCATAATGAAATAAGTCCCAACTTGCATGGAAAATATTTGGGAGTTATTTCATTTTTTTGTTGGGAGTTATTTCATTTGGGAGTTATTTCACTGCACCAGATATTTTACTGACCAATATCGGGTAAAAAAAACTAAAAAAAATGTTTTTAATATTTACAAATATTTAATTATTAAAAAAAAATATTAAAAAAAAATTATTTAAAAAATTAATTAATAAAAGAATAAAAAAATTGTTAAAAAAATGTAATATTAAAAAAATATAAAAAAAATTATTTAAAAAAATATTAAAAAAACAACAAATATTTAAAAAATTATTAAAAAAAAACAAGTAAGGAAAGGGCTGTCTTCGGCTGTGCCGAAGGTTTTATACGCATATCTTTTTTAAGTGTCCTACATGGCCAAACCACATTTATCGGAGCAATCGGTTATATGGAAGATATATGTTATGTTACTCCGATCTGTATGATTTTCATTACACACATCACATTTATAATAAGTACCAACTTTGCAAAATTTTACGTTCCTAGCTTCTTAACTGCAAAATTTATAGCCCAAAACCCATTTATCGAAACTATCGATTATATGGGAGCTATATGTTTTGTTGGTCCGATCTGGGTGATTTTCACAACACAGGTTACAAATATAATATGTACTAAATCTGCTTTTTGATTGCAGGAGTTATAGGCCGAAGCCCATTTATCGGAACAATCGATTGTATGGGAGCTATGCGTTGTATTGGTTCGATCTTACTGGTTCCGACAAATGATTAATATAATACAAAATGGCGGCTCCATACCAAATTTCATCGAGATATCTCTAAAACTGAGGGACTAGTTTGCGTTCAAACAGACAGACGGACAGACGGACATGGCTAAATCAACTCAGCTCGTAGCCCTGACCATTTCGGTATACTTAAGGGTGGGTCTATCTCTTCTTCTTCTCATACTTACAAACATCGGACCAAAGTTATAATACCATTTCATGTTCATGAAAGGTATAAAACATAAAAAAAAATTTTTTTTTTTAAATTGATAAAAAAATTGTGAAAAAAATGTTAAAAAAATATAAAAAAAAACAACTATTCAATTAAAATTTTTTGATCATTAAATAAATTATTAAAAATATAAAACGATAATAATTTTCGCAACAGAAAAATTATTAGTGACCTTGTGCTAATTCATAGTCATGACACTTTATTAAAAATAAAATTTTTAGAAAAAAAATTGTTAAAAGAAAGTAAAGTTAAAAAAAATATTAAAAATTATTTTTTAAAATATATTAAAAAAAAAACAAAACAAATATTAAAAAAAAAAAAAAATATATATATTGAAAAAAATTGTTTCTATTCAATTAAATATTTTCAACCATTAAAGAAATTATTAAAAATATAAAACAATAATAATTTTCTCAACAGAAAAATTATAAGTGAGCTTGAGTTCATTCATAGTCATGGCACTTTGTTAAAAAAAAGTATTAGAAAAAATAATTGTTAAAAAAAGTAATATTAAAAAAAAAAAATTATTTAAAAAAATATATATTGAAAAATAAATTATTTCTATTCAATTAAAATTTTTAATTCATTAAACAAATTATTCAAAATATAGAACAATAATAATTTTCGCAACAGAAAAATTATAAGTGACCCTGAGTTCATTCATAGTTATGACACTTTACTAAAAAAAAAATATTAAAAAAAAATTGTTAAAAAAGTAATATTAAAAAAAATATGAAAAAAATTATTTTAAAAAATATTAAAAAAAAAATCAAAAACAAATATTTAAAAAATTTAGAAAAATATACATATATTAAAAAATACGCCTGTTCTAAGTTGTCTACCTCTTCATCTAACCCTATCCTCGAGCTCTATCATTATCTCCATTTTCTCCACCTCAACCTACAACCCTAACTCTGCCTCCACTTATCTTTCTGAATTTCCCTCCTGTTTGAACCGAAGCGCCACAAAAATTTTGCGTGTTGAAAAAAGCCGCTGTCGAAATAATATGGAAGGACACCAAGCGATGTCGAGCTTGAACAAGGTCCTTCTACGCATCCCCCAGATATTTCCAAAATATCGCTTTGTTTGTCTAAAGTTCTGACAAATCCAGGAACTATTTACTTGGAATTGGATTCTGCTTCAGATTTACAGAAATCATAGATACAACTCTAAAAACAATATTGAAAATGCATAAAAAATCTGAGACCATACATAGGCATCTTAACTGAGTGAACTTCAAGGAAACACTCAAGACAGTAGATTACACCCGCTGAACGAGAACCTTAGAAGGCCATAGTGGGTTCCTTGGCCAAAAAGATAATGGCTAAAAGAAATCATCACTGAATAGAAAATGCTTATTTCAAGAGCTTTAAAATATCCTATTTATAGCAGGAATATAAAAATTTAAAAAAGCCAGACCAATGCAGTCGGGCTAAAAGGACTTCGTTCTGAAAAATTAAGTGTTTATTTTGGACGAAAAATTATTTATTTTTCGAAATGTCTCTGATAATAGCGATCGTTAGTAGACTTACCAGGTCCGATATTTCTGATTAAGCAGCCTAAATCTATAGCAATTCTCGTGGTGCAACAGAACCACCCTAATAATAATTATCGTCTTAACCAGACTAAAATCACTTTTGTAGAATTATAAACGTCTCATTGTAACATTTATGAGTTTATTAAAAATAAAAGATACTTTGTAACAGAATTTCTTTATAATTTCTACACATTATAGTTCTTCATTTTTTTATTTATTTTTAATTAACTTCCCGATTCCGCTGTTCTACTTTCAATATATGTAGAAACGAGTAGGCACCTAGTAAGTATGCACGAGGTGAGTTAACGCATCAAAGCGTAAATGATATTTATTTATAAGCATTTGTCATTTCTCACTGAGTTTGGCCTTTAAAACAAAAAAAAAAAAAATAACGTAACATTCAGAAAAGCGCTAGTTTATGCTCTTGTTTTTGTAATTGTTGTTCTTACGGCTTTTTTGTTGTTCAACGCTCTAATCCTCTCACCTCCCAAGCTTTTAGCAGTTTTTTTTTCGTTTTCTTTAAAGAACTAGAGTTTATTGACTTTAACATAGCTTAGTAAATGATAGTAGGGAAATAATAAAAAAATATGCGATTGTAGTAGGTAGGAAACGTACGAAAATGTGTGGAGAAGAGGAACGAATTAGCAAACAAGCAAATTGTGGAAACATTTTAAGCAAAAAAATGACTAACCCGAAAGCATTGACATGATTATAATTTCAAATATATAAAAAAAAAAATGGAATGGTCAGCGAAAAGTATGGGGAAATAAATTAACTCGAGTTTAATGCTAGATAGCTTGCAGTTTTGGAAGATAAAAAAAAAAAAACAAAATGAAGACAGAGATTTTTTTTAACGGAGAGATCTAGCTCTGCCGCTGATACCTTCCCAAAGTTGAAGTATAGTAAAAATCTGTTGGAACATATGTTGACCCTTTAGATCAACGGTTGTTTTCAGAAGTTCCTTTTTCTCCTCTTTTTCCTTTTCCGTGTACCTTTCTTTTGTATTTTTATTACGATAAATAAATCAAATATTAAAATATTTGTGGAGACATAGCGAATTAACGCCATTTCTGCTGGTAAGAAGTGTGAGTCTGACTCAAGCTATAGTAGACAATATCTTAGAACCAAACTATTATATATTTAGTCACAATATATGTATTGGCCCATGATAAAAATCTTTACCTAACTCAAAAAAACATTAAAAATGTTGGTTAATCATAGACATTTTAAACAAAGATTTTACCTTAGATGAAAAGTAACAGAGTCCCTTCATAAAAAAAAAGGTTGGCTGGTGGTATGAAGAATTTTGTTATATTTCTGATGGTCACTCTGTGTCAACTATTTTATTCACAAACCAAAGCATAGCTGTGGCATTAAGCGAAAAAAGCCAAACTCAAGTTTGGAGCAAATCATGACATCGCACAACCATAGACACAAATCGTGATTTTAAAATGTTAAAATGACGTTTTCCTCATTTTAAAATTAAAACTCCATTGAAGACCTAAAATGTATTTTAAGTTGACTTATAATCATGTTTCAAGTAGATAAAACTCTATTTCAATTTGACTGGGATTATGGGCCATTAGGATTAATTAAAAAAAAAAAAAAATCAAAATTGTATGGTTCGAAACCAGGATAACACGTATGTATATTGAGCTACGGAGTTGAAAGCGTTTTTGAAACAAATTCTAAAATTAAAATTTGATAAAAACAGCTTTAAATCAAGCAATGAATTCGAAAATCAGATTCTCTTCAAACAGACTATGATATATAGCGGTTTTAAAAACCGTTCTAAGATAATGCAATCATCAATCGAATTACAAAGCAAAAATAACGCGTTCTTTTCTCAACCAACAACACAAGGACAAGGCATTATTGGTGCTAATTTTGAGATAAGGTAATTTAAAAAAAAAAAATTTAAGAGGTGTTCTTTTACTTTTATTGATGTAGGGTGTTTTCTTATCGGCAGCAGAGATAAGTTCAACTTCGATATAAAGTTTCAATCAGAATCGAATTAATTTTATTTGTTATTCCTCATTATTTATTTGAAAACTTTGAATACAAGCCACTTTGATGTTGTGTTTGTACTTTCAAGGTAAAGCTTGGAAGAAATACTGAAAGATAGTTTTTATAACACAAATTCTTAGAAAAGACTTTGAATCGTATTCCAATATAGAACGTTCTTGAAACCAATTAACAATTCATGCTTGAACATCATTCTATTGTTCCAGCATTAAACACCGGAACACTCAGATGTTCTATTTAAATAAATATAAACCGTCTTCAAGGTCATTTAATATTAGGCGCACGGAACAAGTTCTTTAAACTCCAAGGAAACAAAGGCAAAATGATGTTTGATAAATTTAGACTTCTATAGAGTACGAGTATACAGAGAAGAGTTAGGTCAGTGTTCCTAGGTTAGCTTGGGATAAATAAGTTTTTTTTTGTTGAAATAGTTAATAATTCGGGCGATAATTATGAATTATAATGATGTCGACTGATGAATTTTTTGAACGTATTAACTAATCAAACTGCGCTCGTGCTTGAAGAGCGAACTTCAATGTCAAAATTCACAAATCACATTTATCTTATATAAAATTACGAGGAAGGTCAGCAAGCAAACCAGTGAAACTACAAGAAGACAAATACTGAGACAAAGAAGAATTCGCTGATGTTACAGAAACACAAATAATTTTCGGCAAACTGATAGCACGCTGCGTATAACAAGACTCGCCCTCTTTCTCCTAACAAGCTTCATTTCTGCTTAAAAAAAAAACAAAAAAAAGGGAAAAGTAAATGAACAAACAACTCTTTCAAACGGACAGGCATTATAGGCTCATATGTAAACAAACAACAACAAAAAAAGAAAAGGAAAACAAAAAAAAAAAACCGTTGACAAGCGGATGAGCCAACGGTATCTCTTTTCGCTTGAATGAAACTTTAGGCGAAAACATGACGAAATCCGATACGAAAGCAAAAACTAAAATACAACAACGTGCAGTGATTTTTCGAAGGATTGGGTTAACTGCCGGAGATCACCAAACAAGACACATACCCATAAACGCAATTTAGTAAAGATTAAAATGTGGAGAATATATAATTTACGTTTCAAATGACACGACGACAACAACAGCGTGTGTGCAATTTAGTAAAGTCACATTCCAGAGATGTGTGGTCGTGCCCAAATTACAAATGAAATGGTTTGAAAAACGGCCGAAAATTAAAATTAGCACAAAATGTAGTAGAAATTATAAAGGTAGTAGCAGGATAATATATTGAATTACTTGTGTGGTTTATAATTTCATGTTGCATGAAATGAAAATTAATATTTTTTTTTTCACTTTCAATTTTTTGGGTGGCTTAAAAGCTTCGTGAAATAGGAGAACGAGAGCGAACACACGCAGTTATAAAGTTTTGCAGGAGTTTAGGAGGGAAATTTGGCGCATATTAAATTTTGGTGTTTCGAAAGAACGTTTCAAAAAAATGTTGTAACCCAAGATGGTTTTTGGGAAAATATATGATAAATAGAGTAGGGCTGGATCCAAGAGGGGGTCCAAACCACCTAACCTTCGTAATCCAAAAATCATATCAATCATAGAAACTGTGAATAAAGATGTTCTCAATATACCATGCACAAAATTTGGACTCCCGCCCCTTCCTGGAATCCTGGTTCCGCCACTGAGCTAGAGGGTTCTGAAAATAAAATTTCGGAACAAGATAATTTGAGACCACCTCTACCATTCTTCTCGAAGCTTTAGTTAGCTTTTGATATTAAAAAATAGCTTAAAGCTTTTTTCATTAGCGCAATAGATTCAAAACAACGGTTTTTAGAATTTTTGTGAGCAAAAATTTGTTCGCGCATCAATCAAAAACCGCTGCATAGAATTGGATGCAATTTTCACCGATACATTGCTAGAAGGTCGACTTAAAGTTCAAGAACCATTTTATTCCAGCTTTTTACAGTAGTGGCAATAAAAAATGCCAAATAATATAAAACTGGAACAGAATGATGTCAATACATAATAGATTTTACTCAAGAATGCGCTGGATAATATTAATAAGAGTTTTGAATGCTAGGTAGTGGAAAATTTTTTTAATGAAAATGAATGCACTGTGCCCAACTAAGACTTGTTTGTAGGACAGGAAACCATGAGGCGAATAGAGAATAAGATAGAGTATACGAAAGTGGCAATTCTACAACTACTTATCTAGTGTACATATGTACGTATGTATGTATAAAACGTTACTTCAAATCAAATAAATTCGATAAGCAAATATTGGCATATGTTAATGCGATGATTTTTTTATTTGAGCATAGAAACAAACAATTCTAAAATTAAAAAAAAAAGTCAAGGAATTATTCATTTATATATTATAGCGAAGGCGGAAGAAATGGTTGAGTGTTGAAACTAGAAAAAAGGGGGTGAAAAACTTATAGAAGACACGCAAGCAAAGTGCGGACAAAAATTTATTTAAAGTAGATAGTCACATACATACATACATACATATATACTTGTATCTACATATGGGGGGACTAACAAATGTTGGTTGAGGCTAAAATAGTTACTAGTCATATAAGTAATGCTAAAATTTTCTATAAATTTTTTAGGTAACAGATAGAAATTGCGAATGGTTCTGAAACATAAATTTTTATTTTATAAATTTTTTCGAAATTTGAATTATTTTATTTATTGCGAAGTTAAATTAGAGTTATAAAGAGTTATTGTGAGACAGAAAAACTTAACAGTAATAACAATAACATGGCGCTTTATTATATTCGAATAAAAAATACATTTTTGAAAAGATTTCGAAGTTCAGATGTCGAAACAAACTGACAGCTGAATTTATTTGACATGTCGCATATATGTACTTGAACTTGGGAAAAACATTTCGAAATTTATGTAATTCGAAAAAGTTTAAAAAAAAATCTTTTTGAAAAAGCGTACAGTGACTGCCTAAAATATATGTACATATGCATATACTAAACAATTTTTAACGTTTTTTTTCTGAGTGACTAACTGAGATATTACAAGAATCGGTTATACAAATCGACAGGCATCTAGTTAACATGTTGCTATGAGTTATTAAAGAGAAATTATTTTTGAGTAATTTTCCTTTAGAACTACATATGTATGTACATATGTATGTAGGTGTTGCGATATGCTACTTCGAAAAATTTCATTTTCGAAAACAACTTCGAAGTTAAGTTCGAATTTCCAAAACATTTTTAATGATATGTTTTTATGGATTGTATCACTACCACGATCTCAAAAATAAAAAAAAGGTATTGAAAACAAATTATTTTCCAAAACAATAACGAAATTTAATTCGAATTTGGAAAACAAAAACAATGTCTTAATAAAGAACTAATATGCTTCTGCGAAAGAAATTTTATTTTCGAAAACAACTTCGAAGTTTAATTTTAATTTCGAAAACAAAGACAATGCCTTAATAAAGAACTAATATGCTTCTGCGAAAGAAATTTTATGTTCGAAAACAACATCGAAGTTTAATTCGAATTTCGAAAAAAAAAACAATGCCTTAATAAAGAAATAATATGCTTCCTCGAAAGAAATTTTATTTTCAAAAATAACTTCGAAGTTACATGCGAATTTCGAAAATGACAACAATGTCTTAGTAAAAAAATAATAATTGCGAAAGAAATTTTATTTTCGAAAACAGCTTCGAAGTTTAATTTTAATTTCGAAAATGTCTTAATAAAGAAATAATATGCTTCCGCTAAAGAAATTTAATGTTCGAAAACAACATCGAAGTTTAATTCGAATTTCGAAAACAAAGACAATGCTTTAATAAAGAATTAATATGCTTCTGCGAAAGAAATTTTATGTTCGAAAACAATATCGAAATTCAATTCGAATTTCGAAAACGACTACAATGTCTTAATAAAGAAATAATATGCTTCCTCGAAAGAAATTCGAAAACAACTTCGAAGTTTAATTCGAATTGGGAAAATTTTAATAAATTTTTTTTCCAGCGTTGCTAAATTTTAACAGTACACTTGGTAAACATTTAACGAACTTTTATCAAACAACTTTGTTTGTGAATTAGCTGATATAAACGAAAGCAAACGAGCCATATTGTCGAAACTCCAGTGTTTAACTAGCAAAAACGGGTTAAGTTATTAAAATAAACGTTTTAATGGGGTGCATTATAATCAGTTAAATTGCAATGTTTATTACACAACCGGAATATAACACAAACAACAACAAAAAAACTAGGTAAAAAACAATAAAGTAGAGGGCAAAAAGAAAAACAAGAACGAAAAAAAATCAATTTTTTTGTATTACAAGAGAAATTTTATTGGTGAACGTTGAACTTGATTAGCACATAAAACAACACATACACATACTGACACGCATACATACATATGTATGTATGTAGGTATGTAAATGAAAAAAACAAAAACATTATTTATTAGCTGATTAAACAGTTGCAAGTAATTCAAGTATAAGTATGTAAAAGCGTATTCAACTTGGCAAAGGTAGAGGCGTAAGCAAATCAATGAAGTTTGTGGTAGACTCGAGCTAATGATAGATAATTTAACATATTTGTTGGTATATATGTATATTTAATTATATAAATATATGTATGCATGTATGTATGTGTTTCATACAATTATGTTAAATAAGAATACAAAAAAAAAAAAAAAATACATGAGTACGGGGCTTTCAAATTCATTTGTACAAACATACCAAGTAGTGCTCTACTTCGATGTTCTAATACAGGCTCTTAGTTCGTTTATCAACACTGCCAATAAAAATTAATTTACCGCAACGAATGATTACTTAACTGAATTGAAAGTAAGAAAAAATGTTATAAGCTCTTACTGTTTTCAGTTGTAAGGGCATGTTATATAAAACATTACATACATACATAACTATAATTCTTCATTATTTATATACACGCCTTTATATAAGTTATATTAATGTGGGCTCATTAATTTTTTTTTTTTTTTACAACAGTACCAAACACAAGCTGAGATGGGCTTAAAATTACTGCAGACTAGACATTGCGAAGATAATAATGTAAAAAAATATAAATATTTTAAAACTAAGCACTTTAAAACGTTTTTGCAAATTATAAATTCTTTTTTCAAAACGAGTGCTATATCTCAAGATAGACTTCGAGCAATACATCGGTGAAGAAATCATTCAAATCCATGCAGAACTTACTTACTGATGCTCGCACAAACTTAGTATATACGAACAAATCGGCAGAAATGCAAAAATTGTTTACTTTTGTAACTCTAATATGTATTTGTATGTGATAACTATTATGTACTGATAACGGCCTGTGCCAGTTTCACTAGGTATACAAAAATGTTGAGCCAAGTTTTACTGCCACCACTGTAAAACAATATATTTTCTTGTAAAATGTATAGCAAACTTTAAGTTGGACATCTAGCTATACATCGGTTAAGATTGCATTTAATTTTATAAAGCGGTTTTGGAGTGATGCACGAACAAACATACAGCCGAAAATTTTAAAAATCGTTTTATTCGTATACGGAGATTTTTCTGCGCGTCTAACGAACATATTGAAGTTTTTTAGTTCAAGAAAACCATAAAAATGGTTAGGAAAAATAGTGTTTGGATCGGCAATCTTCGGAGTGTATTTCAATCACAAAAAGCGAAAATTTTTTATGTGTACAAAAAAACAAATTGGATTCCTTAAAATATTTTTTAAACATAAAACTCGCATTTTGAGATGCTTTTGTCGAAATTTAAAAAAAAAAAATATGTCAACTTTAGGGCCCTAGGATGTGGGTAACAAAAATGTATCGTTATTTTTTCAATCCAGCGGCTGGAAAATATGTATATCGATTAATCGATTTTTTTTTATGGCCATTATTGAAAAAAATATTATGTACTAAAATTTATTTCATTAGTGATTAAAAAAAGTAATAAAATAATTTAAAACAAATATTTTCACTCGATTCTACCACGCTGAAACACCGCGCGGCAAGTTTGCTTATGATTTTGCTGTCTGGGTTTGTAGACTCTCTCACACTACTAAATAAAACAATTTCACTTTCTTTTTTATCGCCATTTTTATGCGCAAAAGCGTGCTCTGCAACGCCCTACTATTGTTTCCTTGGTTCAAAAGGACTCTGTTTTTCAAGTTTATAAATTTTTTTTTTGCCTTTGTTTTTTTTTCGCTTTATATTTTTTTTGTTCCTTGCGCAAATACTCACTTATCAAAAATGGCGCTTAACTGTTTGAACAGTTTTCACACACAAATACAATGCTAAATATCGAATAATAAAATAAATAAAAATCGTTGGAAAATGTGTAAAAAAGAATGCCCTGCAAGATATGGAGCTGTATTGGTGAGTGTGCTCAAGTTGTGGATGTGAAGAGAAAGAAATAACTGAGGGCATAAAAAAACTACCCAACAAGCGTAGAAAAAGGGAGTAATATAACCAGTGTAGTGACTACTATTTTTCATCACACTTTTGTTTACTAAAATTAAAGTTCTCACCAAAAGTTTGCTTTTACACCACTTTAACAAAGAAAATTTGTATAACTGCCACGAATTTTTAATAAAATATACAAATATTAGAGGGCGGGGCAGCTTGAAAAAAATTACTGCTACCCTGCTCTTCTCTTCTTTCTATTGTAAGCTAAATCTTCATCTATTCCTCCGTTTCTTTTTACGTATTGTCGCTTTTTCACTATTCCTCTTGGTATCCCTATCACTTTACACTTATTTGTATGGGAGGTGCCAAGCCCATTTCTCCCTTCTTTCTCCTTTTTTTGAGGCTTTTAAGTTTGAGCCCATTTAAGTCCATACCGATTTTCAATATTCTATCATAAATACTTCCAGAGATAAGCAGTAGGAAAAATCTAATTTTTATGGAAAGTGCCACGCCCACATCCTCCACTGGTCCGGATTGTGTATCGAGTCCACTTGAGTACACAAAATAAATATCAATATCAGTCCAGACGTTTAGAAGGACTTTGGCGACATTGGACGCACAGAAGAAAAATGCGAATTCTCGATTTTCTTGCTTTTATTAAGGTTATGTCAGACTTTCGATTGCCCTAATTTCAACTCAGTTATGGGTTTTGTTCATTTCCTACAGGGTAAACGCCGCATCAGCACATAGTACATACTTAAGCATAATGTTATCACAACTAAAAACAACTTTTTGATGAAGAAAAACGTGTTCGCCTGCCTCGTCAAGTGTTGTTACAATCGACGACGGCGGTGGTGATGATGACCGCCAAGAGAGAGAAGGTAGATAAAATAGCTGAACACAAATGTAAGCCCACCAAACGCGCATGTTGAGCAAACGCGAGTCGAGCATACAAAAAATTGAGCACCACAAACAACGACAAAGAGTAAAAGATTGCAATAGTGAGTACAATTGAGTAATATTATACTAAGGTGGTGTTGTAGGTGGGTGGGTGGAGATTGGTCGGAAGTGTTGTTCTTGTGTACACAAAGTGTATAATTGAACAAGTGGAGCAATTGAGATAACAGTGAGAGAGCGCAATAAAAAACAAAAACAATACAAATAAATTGCATATGAATATATTTACTCAACGGTCAGTGGTGTGTGGGAGGGCAATGACAAACAACGCTCTGGGTGGGGCACGTAAATGGTGGGGTGAGAGAGCCGGTAAAGTGGTAAACACTCCCACCAACAGCTACAGCTGATTTGCTTTTTCATTCAATAAAACATCTGAAAAACAGCAGTGAGCAAGAGATAAAAAAATTTATTTTTTTTGGGGTAATTTTATTTATGTACACACATATGTATTTATTTAAATGTGAGCATACATACAAAATATATATGTACATACATATGTACATGCAATGGGATTTTGAAAGCCGGTTGCTTAGAAGACTTTTTTTGTTGTTTTCTTGGTGATGCTTGCTCTTAATTTTATCCCTTTTTTCAAATTCTTTCTAGGTACACATATGTACATACATACATACAAGTCTGTGTATATGTCCATACATACATATGTAAGTAAAATTTACGCTCCCAGCGATTACTAGCACATCTCAAAAACCCGTGGAAGACTAGCACGTTTAAATAGTGGCGTCTATATGTAAATGAGTATTTCCGCGTTTCAACGCTGTTTGAAAGATGAGTGAGATGAGTGGTTTGCTGAACTTTGATTATACTCAAATCGATTGTGACCATGTTTGATTAAAATAAGCTTAAACAACAGTTTAAAGAACTTTTGTTTGTCTGTCTCTATGTTTGTACGCGCATCACACAAAAACTGATGAAAAGAACTAGGTGAAATTTTCACGGATGTGTTGATCTATGTTTAGCTTAAGATTTACAGACAATTTAGGGAAATAAATCAGTCACATTTCAATTACAACGCATTTGAACATCGACTCTATAGAACCAAAAAATATCTTAAAAAAATTAAATGAAGAAAATTACTGATCGAAGTTTAGAACGATCTTGCCGAAGTTATTGTACACACAAAGTTTGTATTGAAAATTATTAAGTTTTTTAAATAAAAAATATTAAAAAAAAAAATTAAAAAGAAATATGAAAAAAACAAAAAAAAATAAACTATGCTAAAATTAAATATAAGAATTTATTAGCGGAACTTAATCCTTTTTTTGTTCAATTTTTTTTTATTTCGTTTTATTTTTTTTGGTTGTACCAAATTTAAAAAAAAATAAAAATTTCTTCATTAATTTTTTTTTGGCACAGCTAGCTAGCAGCACACAAAAAGGTAAAAAACCCAGTTTTACATAGAGAACATCTTAAAATTTAAAATCTGAGTTTGAATTTCACCAGAAACTGTGCTATGTCAAGACTGAGCGATGAAGAGAAGCATATCAACATTTTTTGAGGCACCCTAATGTAGCGCAATCAACAGCGAGGCATAAGATATAAAAAGTAAAATAACAATATTAGCACAACCAAATTGTCTGATATTCATAATTTGCCACTTTAATGCAATAATTTAATTGCAAAAATAATATTAAAAAAAAAAATGTTTTCACACTTATTCCTTCAAGGTCGATTATGTAAATTAACAAATAGCTATATAAGCCCATACAGGTATTATTCAATACTACATATATAGGCCGATTACACAAACATGCAAATATTCCAGTACATATATGTACTATATAAATACATACATACATATGTATGTACATATGTATGTGCACTTTTTTATCGGCCACACAATCAATTGATTCAATTTAGACATATCGACATACATACATACATACAATCACAGTTTTTAAACATAAATATGTACATGTATATGTTTGTTTAAGCACAAGCATTATGTTTGTGCTAATATACGAACAATTAGTTCAGATCAGCTGTCAATAAGTTTATTATTTTCCAACCAAAGTGTTTCATCTTTGCGGTACTTAACAATAATAATCATTTAAAGAAAATACCAAAGCAAAACAATTACGATAATTTTTAAAATGCGCGAAAAAATTAAAAAAAAATTAAATAAATAACCAGGGGCGGAGTTACCTTAAGCTTTACTCGGGGGCCCCTTATACATACGAGTCTATAAATTCTTAAGAAAAATATCATTTTCTTCTTACTATCCAATTTTTGCACATTTTTCATTATCCATGGAATAAACATTTTAGTGCAGACTAAAAAAAAAATTTCCCGCAAATAAAAAAAATTCCCAGAAACTAAAAAAAAATTTTTTTAACACTCAAAAATGTATTTAATTACATATTAAATTAACATTCGACGTAAAGATTCTGATTCATTTTTGATAAAGATTTGTGCGTTACTATTACACTATAGTATCTATAAAAAATAATTTTGCCGCAACTTTTATTGCCACCACTGTATCAAGCGATTAAAAACATTTCCTTACGCTAAAATGGATCTTAAACTTTAAGTTAGACAACTAGCAAAACATCAGTTAAAATTTTATTAAAATCAATACAACGGGTTTTGAGTGATGCTCGCACAAACATGTAGACAAAAAAACCAAAATTTTAAAAGCTGTTGTTTTAGTAGTCAAAATTTTTCCAAAATAGCAAATGACAACTTCAGAATAAGCATATTAAAATAATGCTTACATATATGAATTTTTTGTCTATTTTAATTGCAAAATTTTAAAAATCTTTGGGCCCCAAATAAAGGCGCGGATGTTCAAAATACGTCACTGCATGTATGAATATATTTAAATATATAAATAAATATTACAAAAGCAAAAAAACATCAATCAAATAAATAAGATTTCATGCGTTACTTCATTCAATTTGTTTACTCTTCGTATTTTAATTCTCATGTTCCACTTTAATGCATTTAAAACGTTTGCGTTGCTTATTTATTGGCATAAATACGAACAATCATATGTATGTATATATGTAGGTGAAGTTGGCAAATTGCGCACATGAAGTATTTATAAACGACTAATGGCAGCACTGAATCATGGAGTGCGTCATTTGAAGATCCAAATTTACCGAAAAAAATTAAATGAAATGTAAAAGAAATTGAACTAATTCAGTAAAAGCACTCACTTTTAGAGTATAACGTGTTTCCAAATAATAAAACAATACAACTGTGGAAGCTTGGAGCGTGGGAGCAATGTAAACTTGAGTCTTTAATACGTTAAGCTACCAAAAAGAAATACTAAAAACAAATTTCAAAAACTACAAAGTCATTCGAAATTCAAAACAAATTTCTATAGAGAGACACAAATTACACACTTTGGGCGATTTCGGGCTAAACAAAAGAACACACCGAAAAATTTAAAAATTACCATAAAAGTTGGTGTTTATTTTAGTAAGACGAGGTAAGTGAAAAAAGCTGAGTTTTTAAACTTGTCAGCACTTGAAGATAATTGCAAGTTGATCTTCTCATTTAGCTGAATTTAAAAAACAATATTTAAAAAAAAAAATATTTTTTTTTACAATTTTAAATCGATTGAAAATATCAGTTACCATTGTTATTTGCAGAAATGTATGTAATTAATTTCAAATAATTTGTATTATTTTATTTATAAGCATTGCGATAAACATTTAAATAGCGGGGTCCCTGTGTGCTGTATTGTGAGTGCTAACCAATCAGACAAGTTCTTTATATAAAAACGGCAAAAACAAAAAAATGCGCCAAACAATAAACAATATGCTTATTTAGTGTAGCTGAACTGTCAACTGATTGTCGAACGCATAAATTTAGATGTAGTACAAAAAACATACAGTGATGGGCATACATTTAAGGATACCTACAAATTAAATTACATTAAAAAAAATTATTAATCAAAGCAATTTTGGCACGATATCTATCGATGGATTTTAATATTTTTAAAATTAAATAAAACAACTTTTTTTATTAATAAATTTTTTTTAGAACAAAAATTTTTTTTTTAATAAATATATATTTTTTATGAATAATTATTTTTATTAAAATTTAAAAAACAATTTTTTAAATAAATTTTTTTAGAAATAAATTTTTTTTTTAGAAATAAATTTTTTGTGTATAAATACATTTTTTTTATAAATTATTAAATTTGTTAATTAGATTTTAACCCTATTTAAATAGCATATACCGTAGTCATTGACCATATGAACTTAGCAAGCGCTTAAATTAAATTTTCGTCACGTTCTATTAACTAATAGGCTATCAGAAAGATGGGTTTTTGTTAGCTAACTCCTGTTTATAAAAACTTTGACCAGCATAAAACGCCAGCACCGAGATCTATGGGTAGATTTCTTTATTAAATATTTTTAAAATTAAAAAAAAAAAATTTTTTTTTTATAAATAATTCAGTTTTTTTTATAAATTATTTTTTTTTTTTAAATAAATTTTTTTTTATAAATTTTTTTTTTTGTAAATTTAAAAGTAAATAAGCCTATACTGTAGTCATTGACCATATGAACTTAGCACGCGTTTTTATTTTATCCTATAAACTTAAACTTCTATAAAAACAAAACCGGCGCAAAAACAAAAATCGGTTAAATTTACTAAATTATTTGTTAACTTAAAAAAAATTAAACCCCGGAATACAATTACATTCAAACAAATTATCAATTCATTGATTGAATTTACAAATCTTCTTTCGCTTTGGGGTCTTGCTCCTTGCTAAGAATAGCATTTATGAATATGCAAAATAGTTTCGCTTGTAAACATGTAGTAATTTAAAAATAAATAAATAGCTACAAGTGTATATTTACATATATGCGCAAAAAAATAATATATGCATGGTTTACTTTTGTAGCAAATAATTTTTTTACTAACGTTTAGGTAGGCGTTCGACTGTTTTGCCTTGTCCTTCATGAATAGAAAGTGCGTGCGTGTGTATGGAGAAAGTTGTAGTGAATGTAAAACACTTACAGTCAAACGTAGACAAAATGGAACGTTGCATTTTTTTTGGAATTTTGCAATATTTTTGGGTTTCTTTGTTTTTTTTTTTAGAAATTTTCTATATATCCTACAAGATATGCGCTGGTAGACCGTGGTCGTTCGAGGTTTCGCCGCGCAACAGTACTTTTACAACAATAAAATACATCCTATATTTTTAGCAAGGCCCCTAGCAATAAATCGGAGAAAGTGTCATTAAATTCTATTCAGTAATTTTTGAGTGATGCGCATACAAACATAAATTCTAAAACGTTAGTTGTGCACAATTTTTTGAAGTTTAATAATTTTTGTAAAAATTTAAACTTACCCTGTTATAATATTTAATTTGCCCTTTTCCAATATCCAAATGAATGTTGTTTGGATTGTGTGGTTTTCCAAAAAAAAAAAAAAAAAACAACAACCACCATTTTTTCTGCCATTGACTGTGCGAGTTTCTCAAGGGTTATTGAAGATTAAATATTAAATATTTTGAAGGAATTTTTTTTTTTTTAAATAGAAAAATATAATTTATATTTTTTTCAGTTTTTTTCAAAAATTAAAAATTCAATTAAAGCACCCTGTAGATTTTGAAATAAGTAGGCAACGAGTTAGGTATACAAATTATGATTGTTATTGTATTTTGAAGTCTTTATAGTTCAACATTTGCATATTTATAAGTTGGTAGCATTTGAATGGCGTAACAAAAACTTTCAGGTAACAACAAAAATCTTTAAAAAAAGCTGTAGCAATAACAACAACTGTTTAAGTAAGCCAACAAACGCCCAAATGCTATATTTTATCTAAGTGGAGCGCAACAAACAAAATGAATAAAGGTAAAAATGAGTAAAAACACATTACCAACAACAATCAATGGATACAAAAATTTGTGTCATTTGCAAATTACACTAATAACAATCAAATACCTGAAGTAAAAACGAATATTTGTAGTCGAAATTGGGAAAGAAACAAGAGTAAGTAAAAAAAGTAAAACAAGCAAAAGAAAAAAAGGTGAAAAAACGCATATACGGCGAAATGTACAGCGTTGTACAATAAAATAGCAGTACGATATGCTTATAAAATAATTACAAAAATGAAATATTTCCTAGCTACAAAATTATGCTAAAACTGTAAGTTGAATATTTAGCAACACATTAATGTATAATACATTCAATTCTATACAACAATTTTTAAGTGATGCGCGCACAAACATACAGACAGACAAACAAAAAATCCAAAAACTCTTGTTTTTATTTCTATCAAGTTAACTCAGTGATTTATCATAAAATCTTGGCCAAAGTGCAATGCGATTACAATTTTCAGTCACTCGCTGCTATTGTATTGCACGATAGTGTACGTAAAAACAACCAAATCTAATTTTGAACGCGATTTCGTTTTATCGGCGTCATTACCTTTTATCTTTTGTCTTTTTTTTTGCATTGCAACTTTTTCTTGTCGATGTTTTTTATTTTATTTATTTGATTTTGTATTTTTTAAGAAGTTTTTTGTCAAGTTGGGTACTGCTGCGTGTTGCGCATATAAAAGATTGTTTCAATGTGTATGTACTTCTAAACAAGTAGCTACAGTTATTCATAGACAATAAGGGCACACTTGTCTTTTAATATAAAATATTTATTAAACATTTTTTTTTTTCGAACAAAATTCAAAAGAATATAAGTTCATGCAACAAAATATTTCAAAACTACACTAAAATATTCAAAATAAAAATTTAAAAGTTTTTTGAAAACTAATACGAAATAAACAAAAAAATTTATTTTAAAATTTTTGGCAAAATTATTAAATTATAAAGACTTCCTTTATAGCACAGAAAAAAAAGATAAGAAAGTCAAAAATGAAAAAAAATATTTTTTTAAAATTTAAAATAGGAAAATTACAAAAAAAAAATTACCAAAGAAAAAGTGAAAATTAAAATAAATTAAAACTTAAAATTAAAAAAAATTAAATTTAAAATTGAATAAAATACAGAAACCAGTTTAAAAGTTCTAGGTGCTGATCAAAAAATTTCCGAATAAAAATTTATAAAATGAGGAAACCAAAAAAAAGTTCTTAAAAAACGAGGAAAAAAAAATTAGTAACAAAAAATTTACTGAAAGAAAGTAAAAAAAGAAACTTTAAAAATTGAAAAAAAAAAAACAAACAAACATTTAAAAATTAAAAAAAATAGTATAAACAAAATTTGAAAAGTTTAATAAAATGAAAACCTACTTTCAAAGTTTTAGATGTTGATTAAAAATTTTAAACAAACAGATTCTAAATAAAATTTTTTTGTTTTTTATTTTTATTTGGAATCTTTTTGTTTAAAAATTGTAATCACTTCCATTAGCAGTAAAAAAAATTACATGAAAAAAATTATAAAAAAAGATTTTAAAAATAAGCTTTTTTTTACAAATGACAAATTTTTGTTTAATTACTAAAGTGAAAGTAAAAGTTAAAACAAAAATAAAAATTTGAAAATGAAAAAGAAATATAAAAAAAGTTTCAAAATTTGAATAAAAATTTAGTTGAATATTGATAAAAAAAATTTTAAGCAAAAATTTCCAAAATAAAAGTTAATATAAAATAATATTCACAGAAAAAAAATTAAAAAAAATAAATTAAAATAATTCAAAAAAAAAAAAAAATAAATAAAATAAAAAAAAAAAATTTAAAAATGTTCAAAAGAAACTAAAGAAAAGTTTCTTATAATAAAAAAAAAATCTTAAAAACGTTGAAAATTAAAAAAAAAAATTCTTGAAGTTTAAAATTAAAAAAAAAAACTATTGCAAGAATTTTATTAAATTAATAAATAGTCTCATTTTCGTGTACGTAACTGTAATTATTTATATACATTTATGTAAATTCCAATATTATATACTCGGCTATTTTTCGCTTGCTGTCAATGTCATCTTCATAAATACCTTACTTTGAAGACATACAAACATTTGAATATATCTAAATACCTAAAAAACCTACAGAAATGCCAAACACGCCTCGGTCACCTTTAATTCATTGGAATGGAATAAATGAAACAACCAATAACAGCTGATAAAATATATATTTTTTTTAATATCGATGTTATACTGGTTCTAATTGAGTTATGTACTATTGTGTTTATATTAACGTGCATTTGTATGTATGTATGTGCTCCAGCAAAGTTCGCAAAAATATGTTAACTTAGAGTCAACAAAAAAAGACGTTAAGAACTCTTAAGAATTTAGAAGTAAGACCTGTTATTAAACCCCCTGCAACTTAAACACCCACACAAGCAAACTACTCAAGGCCGAGTAAATAAACTTTGATCATTTTTCGAACAAAACTTTGGAAGAAAACAAATCCGAATTTCAGGAACAAACCCACCAAAAGCCACCATACACAATAGTTCTTAGTTCCCAGGCACTTTATGCGAAATTGCTGCTTCTTCTAATTTTAAAGTTTGATTTTCTCGAAAAAAAAAAAAATAATAAAATTAAATCTATGTATGTAGGTGATTGATTCACTACGTTCTCCCGGTAGTGAAACATCAACAACTAGTCAGAAAAAATAGTAGTTTATAACTAGTGTTTTTCAACTCATCTCGCACTAGTCGGAAAAGTACCAAAGTATGTATCAACAAAAATTCCAGTTTTTGCAGAATGTTTTAGAGTTTTTTAAATCGAGTTTTCAAATTGATGATTACGGCAGCAGAGCTCGAACCTGTGGCCAAGTACTTAATCGGAGGTGTTTAAAATGTTTTCATGGAAAAATTACTATCTGATGTGGAGCTATAATTTTTTGTTCTATTTTGAACTAGTTTGAGCCTAAATATTTTTTGGTCGATTTTGAACTAGTTTAAGACTAGTATATATTTAGCCAAAATATGATAATGGAGTTATAGTAGACCACCGCCTTGTTAAAAATACCAACTGCTCAAGTATATGAAAAAAAGACTAATGGCTGACTAGTAGTAACTAGTTTGGGAGTAGTTCACAACTAGTTGGTTTGCCTGCAGGTTACGCAAAAACAGAACCTTAAACATGCAGTAACTTTTTGGAAAGTGCTTACAGCTTTAAGTGGGTGACGACGCCTGCACCTTTTCTCTTTACTACCAACAACACGTTGGCTTGGGAAGTTAACACAAAATGTCAGACAAAACGCGAATTCGACGAGGCTAAGTGAGTCTTAAGTATTTTTGCAAATTAATTGTAACGTCAGCGCCGCTGTTGATCAATTCTGGCTGAGAACACAAAAGAGGAAAAAATTTAATTTCATTTCGATTTTCACATTTGAGGGGCGAAAGTTTTGCGAGGCTTTTTATTTTGCTTTTCTTACGTAGCACATCTTCTTCTATATATTCATTTTCCCCGTGTATTTTATGATAATTTTTATCGACGACAACGTTTACGGCGTGTTGGCAATTTTCGTCTCCAACGAGTTGACAAAAAGCAAAATAAAAAGAGCCAACAACAACACAAACGTCTAAAGTTTGCAGAGACCAGAACTTTAACGAAACGAACGAGTGTGACGCGTACACAATCTCAGCCGTTATTTGAAATGGATGTATGTATGTCAGGGTACAACGAGAAACGCGCAACAATCCCATGCCGGGCGGGTCTACATTTTTGATTACAAATTTCCCATAGATTGATAATGAAGGCAGATATATGTATGCATGTAATCGGAAAAGATAAATGTGGACTATTAGGCCTAAGAACCGCGACGTTCCAAATTCATAGACGACCAAGTTTGGAGCAATTTTATAGTCTTATAAAAACCAAACTAGTAGCCAATGGTAGGATTGGAAAAAAGATAAATTTAACGCCGAGACTTGATCGGATTTTCCCTCGATGCAGGATACTTTTGTAAGGTGGGATCTTCCTATTGATTAAGACTTCTAAAACCAAATTCTGTTCAGATTACTTTGAAGCCTTCGGATCTGATTTGAAAGAAATAGATCGCGCAAGAGCGGAGTACGTATCTGGAAGGACAGAAAAAATTGGTAGCACCCCCTGAGGGGCGTGGCAAACGAGCTAGTACCGAATTAATTTCGTCAAAGGATATCTACCAACGACTCCTTAAACCAAACCTTCGGGAGTTACAACAACAACAACACCCGAACATGTGGCGAATGACGCAATCGAATTGGGATTTCGGCGAGATCTTCCTTATCATCGTAGAGTGCTAGTTGTCGGAACAACAATTTCTAGTAGATCATGGACGAGTCTAGCAAGCATAGGTCCTTATTTTCAGCGGTCATTTAAAAAATATCGCTGTGTTCAAGTTCCGAATGTTGAGCTGCGCCTGAGCTCTAAGTAAAGTTCGAAACCTTCGCACCAAATCGGTTTTTATCTCCAATGGGACCAATGTGCCTGGCATTATCACTTTAATTGCTACTCATTCGGGCACTCGGATTCTATTGCAATGCACAACACTGTATTTTTTTAATATTATTTTTTTTTTTTGAAAATTTCACACCGACTTTCTAAATCTATAAAACATTGATTACAACAACAACAATAACGAGAACAACGAAAGGCAACTATCCATGGGGTGGGCGTGCAATTTCAGAAGTTTGCCTGTCACTCAACCACTCACTCACGTCAGCTTCCGTCAACCGCCAACAGTCCACATATCAGCACTCCACTACAGATCCATACATATGTATCTAATTCCAATCGGGTAGTTTTTACTGTGATTTTATTAAACTCTCTACCTTTTTTATTTCACTTTTAATTTACGAACTACCCTTGAATAATTTAAAAATGGCGGCGGCGGCGAATGCAACAAAAAAAAAAGTTTCTCTGCAAAATAATGCAATTCTCACTGCTCTTAACACTACACAAAATGATTTTACGCAAAAATTTTATATGAAATGAAATTAAAAAAAAAAAAAACAAAACAACAAAAACACCACAATGCGGAATTCATTCTTTCGTGAAGCGAATGACAGGGCCGCCCGCAAAATAGATATTTGCTGAATAATCACATTTTATACTTTTCTGATTTAAACACTTTGAGACATTTTTCCCCGTACAGAGTGTGTTATTTGTACGAGTAAATATGTATGTATGTATGTAGGTATATTTAGACAGGTATCCCGCGTATGGATTTGATATTATCTTTCTGCTATGAAATACTGTTGACTGTCAGCTGTATACTGAATTCAACGGTGCGGTTGAGCTCCGCCGAGTGAGTGACTTTGGCGGAGCGCGAGAAAAACAAAAAATTTAAGTGCGATCAGCGTTGCCAGAGGAAATGGTCTAGAAATTGATTGGAAATTGAAATGTCTGCAAAAATTCTATGAGATTATCTATATTTAATAAAAAATAAAATGAAACGGTAAATTTTGGTTAAGCGTGAAAAGAGCCAATCTACTGAGCCAAAATGCTTTACTTTCAATTCTAAAATGACTTCTGCTTCTCACGCAAGGATATAGAGATATTTTTTAAGTGAGAATTTAATATAAAATGGTGTGTTTATTAAGAGACTAAGGTTGGAAACAAATAATCGATTACAACAAATAATCGCTTAAAACAAATAATCGATTACAACAAATAATCGTTTAAAACAAATAAACGATTAAAACAACAAATAATAGATTAAAACAAATAATCGCTTAAAACAACAAATAATAGATTAAAACAACAAATAATAGATTAAAACAAATAATCGCTTAAAACAACAAATAATCGTTTAAAACTAATAATCGATTACAACAAATAATTGATTAAAAAAAAAATCGATTGAAACAAATAATCGAATACAACAAATAAACGATTACAACAAATAATCGATTAAAAAACAAATAAACGATTAAAACAACAAATAATTGATTACAACAAATAGTCGATTAAAACAAATAATCGATTAAAGCAACAAATAATCGCTTAAAAAAAATCGATTACAAAAAATAATCGCTTAAAACAAATAATCGTTTAATTTAAATAATCGATTGCAACAAGTAATCGATTAACGCAACCAATAATCGCACGATTTTGCTTTTATCTCAAAAATTTATTTTTCCAAGTCACATCGCTAGGCCAGACAGTCAAAAATGAGTATTTTTTAAAGTCTGCGGTAACGAGTCAACCAGTCAACTTTGCCCAGGTGATTGTTAGATTTCTCACGCTTCATAGAATTCGAACACTTCAAGCAACACACCACAAACCCACAGAGAAGCTCGTTCTTGATCTCGTCGGAGATATATCGCGCCAAATTATTATTATAACAATCTTATCTACCCCCAAGGATATTTTGACGAATTAACAATGGCCAACTAAACATTTAGCATGTTAAGAAAATCTTCATTCTAAGACAATTCGTTGCTTATGGCAACACTGTTTGTTAGACACATGTGCAGTTGTGTTGAAGCATTTCGCTTTATAGTTCCGGCGATTTCAATGCAACAACACAAAGTTGGTAGACGTTGCGTGGCAGATGAATAATATAAAACGAATGCGGCGACCATCACCACCACCACCACTACCACCAACAGAGTACACACATTATGCAAAAGGAAGTAACGACAGGACATGGCTGATGCTCCGGATGTCGAATTGAAAATTAACATTTATTGTATGTATGTACATAGATATGTATTTTTGCAAATACTTTTTCTTTTAGTTATTGCGATTTTCGAATATGTTACACTTAATTTTCGCTTATTTCTTATTACAAGGATTGGTAACATAAAACTGTTTGGGAAAAAGTTTTTTTTCAAAGCGAGGCCCGTCGCTTAGGCAGTGCTTCGAGTATATGTATTTTTGTCATCAAAAATGCATACGTGTGTTGTTTACTAGAGTAATAAAAGCCAAAAAATTGTTTTCAAAATTTTTGTCTGTTTGCCTGCATGTTTGTTCGCGCATCACTCAAAAACGGGTGTATAGAATTGAATGCGACTTTCACCGACGTATTGCTAGATGTCCCACTTGAAGTTTAGAATCAATTTTTAGCGCAAAAGTATTTTATTTCCGCTGTACACAGTAGTTTCATTATAGACCAAATTGTTTTTACACATGTAGTGAAATTTCAACAGACCGATGTCTGCACATACATAAATAGAGAGCAACAGAAACCAAATGTGTAATTATTTTATGTATGTATGTGACTCTAACCAAAATTTATTTCGTCTCTTTTCGGAGCTTAGTCATATTTGCTAATCAAGCATTTCGTGCGATGCCATTATGTCTCACAACTAAGTATATAATGTTCGGTTTCACATGAATTCAGATTTTTTGTTTCTTTTATTTGTGATAACACAATTAAATTATAAACATTTCTTTAAAACCGGTATATGTATGTATATTTATAAAAAAAAATTAAAATTTTTTTTTTTACTTTTAAAAACATTTTTTTTTTTTTACTTTAATTTTAATTGAAATTAATTTCACTTATAGTTTTTTTTTTTTAAATTTTCATTTAAAAATATTTATGCTTAATTAATTTTAAATTTTAACTTTTGTTTTTTAAATTCTAATTAAATTTTTTCTAGCTTTTACTTTTTTTAATTATTTTTCTATTTTTTGTTTTTTAAATATGTATCTAGAACTAATGCAGCCCAATTTATATCAAATTTCACACACATTTTTTAACGGCGAATATAAATCATTGGTTAGCTCTTCCTTTTGTTTTTGTTTTCTAGCGCCGCACATTATTCACACAAGAGCGTCGCCGTCTGAGCAGATAACAAAAGTACATATGTATGTAAAGTATATAGAAATTATATGAACATATACATACAACACCACAAAATATACTACATACATATGTATGTACGTACTTAACAACAAAAAAAAAAACAAAATTGAACAACCCAGAAAAACGCGTCTTTAAATATTGCAAACAACAACTTAATATCGACGATTGACTACACCGAACACGAGCACGACCATGATTCCGACGTTATTAGACAACACAACCAACAATCAAAACGGCATGCAAAGCACTGTTATAGACAAGTCAACTCACTGAGCATCTGAGTACATAAACCCCAAACATATGGAGATGCAAGAAAAAAAAATGCGTTGAGATAGCTCACCAACCAGCACGCCACTGTCGCTCACTAAAATATCGCAGTGTTGGTGTTGTGACGTTTAAACGCCTCAGAGTATGCACTCAATAGTGAGACAACACAGCTGAGCGCCAATAAATGAATGAATGGTTGAGGTGATATGAAGGCAATTGTTTTTTTTTTTTGTGCTTTTAGCGATAAGTCACAAGGATTTCAGCTGATTCTCCAACTACTACAACAAGCATACAACACGTTGTAAGCAGAGACGGCAGTCTCCAGCTGGTTGGCTCCAACTGATTTTCACATACACACATAAAGCGGATTTTGACTTTTTTTATTGTTTTTTTTTTTTGTAGTTGTTTTGCTATGCCTCGTATGCATTCAGAGCGCGCCCATGTGTTTGCCAAGCAGAAAGCGAAATTAAAATATTTCTGCTCTTTTGTCTACTATTCATCAGTTTATCGCTCTCTATTTGTTGAGCTTGAGATTCTTGGCAAAATATGTTTCCATGTGTCAAACAGCTGAGACGAATCAGATGGTAAAAAGGCAAATATTAGAGAGAATCAATTTACTGGTATGCTTTGGTAACCCACGAAACATGGTAAATGACGGTTGGAACATGGGAGATTTAGAGATTTGACGCAGCAAAGTAGGTAAGGCATACTACATGGATGAATGGAATGCAAGTAGTTATGATGAGTATTTGTAAATTACAAAATCGAAAAGAAATGTTTAAGAAAGTGGATGTTGCTAGAGTGTGAAGGGTCTTAGACATTTATGAACTGATTTCTTAGAAAATTTGTGTTTCTTGTTAGATGACCTTGTTGTGTAGCGGATATGGGAGGCTTTGCCACTTACAGAGGGCAAAGACGTAAGGGAGTTGTACTCTTTATACCAAATCTTATAAAAGGAACTGGAGAGGGGGGTGGGGACCTGGTTTGATAATCGCTCCAACTTTGTGTAGTAGCATATTTTTCTATATACGAGACTGTTAAAACGGCACCATCAGAGTTCAAGAAAAACTCGGTAGCTTTGTTATCACAAATGGTCGCAACGATCTCCTTTCACTTAACTACACCGGTGTCTAGAAATTATAAATACAAGGAAATGGTCAGAGACAGATGCAAACGAAACATGTCACCGAAGATGGCACAATGCCGAAACTCTTTCGTCTCGAAACGCAGATCGAGTTACCTTAAAGGCAAAATTTAAACAGGTTATACGATCTTTAAAGGCAAACCCACTCTACATATCATGAGCAAGGATCTCTCCGGCCGAAATCGATTACTGTACGCTTTCGTTTTTGGTCGGTTCAGCTAATGTACAACTGGCTTAAGGGACCTTCTGCTATGTTAACCAGATCCAAGCACCGAACCAATTTACATGGGGACACGAGCTGCCGAGCCGCCATTGCTTGACAGTCATTATTTCGTTGCGCCAATTGGAGACAACGCGATCTTTCCATTGGGCCTTCCTTTTGATCTGCTTCCACCGGAGTGTGTCGATAAGAATACCTTCTGGGCTAACACTTTTACAACAACAAACTCTACTAAAGTTATTGAAAAAATCGACAAGATTGCTCAACTTTTGCTCGTACTAAGGAGCTCTCCCATCGTTGGAACTTGTTTTTTAATGTTTGTTGTTGTTGTAAAACTCTAGGCACATATAAAAAATCTTGGTCCAATACAAAACTAAAGATCTACTTGGGCGATTGTGTCTGAAGCGTTCCAAATATGAATTCAGCTCGCACTTCTACTTCATTAACATAATAGCAACAACAATTTCTATTAACTAAAAACACACCAACCCACTCAACCGAACACGCATTGAGCACTCGAATTGCGGGAGGCCAATTGACAACCGTTATGTTGTTTGCTTCGTGAGCTCGTTGGGTTCTGCACGCTATCAAAAGAAGAAGTACATACAAAGATTATGAAATGTGGCGAATAACAACAACAAAAAAAAAAAAAAAAAAATCAACAAGCAAAATTAACAAATTAACGGCATTGCAAGTTGGAATAAAAATTATAATTTCCGTTAAATAATTAATTGCAAAGTGTGTGGCAGATTTATGTGGTTCCACACAAAAATGAAGTAAGTCAGATGAAAAATCAAAATCAGACGCAAACATCGTAATAATTGGTTGAAGAAGGTATGTATGGCCAACATTGTAGAGTGTAGTATAATAGAAAAAAATATGATGTTTGGAATTTACCTGCAACGCACTTTAGACGCGACGAGCAACCAGCCAACCAGCCGATCGACCTACACACACCGGCGGCTTTTTTTTTTGTTTTTGTTTTTGTTTTAGTATATAAAACAATTGACACGCTGCGCCCGTTTTACCACTGCCAATGCGCTGATATTTGTTAGAATATTATTATTAAGTATATATATATATATATATATATATATATATGTATTTGTAATTGCTTAGTTGAAGCCCAGTGAACCCGACCAGTGTGCCAGTAAAATTGGTACTAAACGTATGCAGCACTGCAAAAATTCGAACAAGTCCCGAAAAAATAGAGGCAAACACAGTGAAAATCAGATAGGGACGAATTGGGATGGAGAATACGAGTATTTGTAAGTACGAGGGAGGTTATATATGTACATACTATAGTTATCACAAAGCAATGATTTTCAAAATACTCCATAGAACACTTTTGGACCAGATTTAAAGCACACTCGATACGTTGCCGAAAAAGGGTTTGTTTCGAAGTTAAGTTCGAAAAATTACATGAGCAAAATTAAATTCTTGATTCGTTTAAGAAGTATGGTTTGAAAACTATAGCTTATCGCTTCGAACTAAGATTTTTTTTATTGAAACAAGGATTAAGTGGATAATTGTTTAGTTTAGGATGCATGCCAGGATTCCATAGATGGGCCCAAACCCTTTGCCAACTTCAAAGGAAAAAAAAAAAAAAAATCTAAATCTTTAAAATTCCAATTATGTAGATATAGACCGACTTGGCTGCAAAACGAATAAGCGGATCTTAACCAAATTTAAAATAGGCAATGGATATCTTCCAGAGATGGTCACAAGCTAAAAAATATTTTGATATACTTGTATATAGGGGGGCGTGGCAACTGCCATACAAATGGAATTTTTCATAATCCATATCTTTGGAAGTATTTAGCTTAGACCACTGAAGTTTGCTCAGGGGTTATATGAGAGTAATACCAAACACCTGCATGCAAACTAGAGATAACGAAAAAGCGGGCGTGGCATCTCCCATACGAATATAATTTTTCATAGTGAAGCAGCTGGAGCTTAACGCATTATAAAGTCAAATATTTCAAAGAACACACCTCAAGTGGTGGGGCACAGGTGAATATCAAGCCAAAAAACTCGACAAGACCGAACGAGTTTACACCTTATTAAATATTTAAGAAATGAAAGCCTAAGAAACAACTCTTCAAGGAAAGTGAGAATTGGTACTTTGAGAACCAACTACTTGTTTATCGGAAAATTCCATTGAAACCGATTTTATTCATTCCGAAAACTGATTAATACATATATGTATATACAGATATCTTCAAAACTGAGGAACTGCTTCAAATTCTGACAATTTTGTTATAAAAATTGGTGGGTCCATTTCAGCTTCTTCTCATACTTCATAAGAAATTTAAAGTGTTCTCAAAATTTTCATACTAACTCTCTTCATAGGCATGGTTCTCTCTGATTTCCAGTCACGACTAAAGCTTGAGTGAGTAGCCATAGAATATTCATAAAGATATTAAGAGCTAGAAAAAACCCGCTCCATTATACTTACGTGGCAACCCTCGTATTATATGTGGAGAGTAATGTGAGGTACATAAATACAACAACTGCTAAATGTTTGTTGTTATTTGACGTTATTTATTTGTGGGCTACCAAAAGGGGATTGTTGCTTTAATCTTAATAAAATATTCGTACAAACAAAAGCCATTAAATGAGTAAGCACAAGAGAGATAAAAGAAATTAAACTTATGCAAAAAGAAAATTAAATTTTCCTAATAACAAAATTGCTAGCATTCAACTAAATTTTATTAAAAAAAAAAAAAATTACAGACAACTTTTAAATAGGAAGTTTTATGAAAAAAAAGCAAAACTGCACAACATTGAAAAATCGTTAAGCAACAATTTCTTAATTTCTTTAAGAAAAAAAAAAAATAAGAAAGTCAGTTGAAAACAATATAGCAATGCAATCATGAGCAGTCAATAAAATGCGAAAAACATTGAGTTAATTATTGAAAAATAAAAAGACAAGCAAATTTTTGTGCCAAAATGGTTAAATAAAAGGAAACCTAACAACAAACAACTAAAATGAGCAGAATTGAGCAAAGTTCTAGCGAGTAACACAAAAAACGTGAGCAAAAATGCAACAACGAAAGATAGAGCACAGCATATGAATGTATTGTTGTAAAGCAGCGTTACCAGATGCGCGTCATGGAAGTCGAATTTATCAAATTTTTAATGACAATCAAGATTTGCTTAGTAGGAGTTTTGATTAAAATTTTTACTTGAATTAAGAAGACATTAAAAATGTTGGCCAATCATAGTAATTTTAAGCAAAGATTTTATTTAAATTGAAATAAAACAGGGTTCCCTTATGAAAAAAAAAATTTGTTCATTGTGGTAAGAAGAACGTTGTAATATTTTGCATGTTCACCCTGTGTCAACTATTTTATTCACAAACCAAAGCATAGCTGTGGCAGTAAGCGAAAAAGCCAAACTCAAGTTTGGTGTAAGCGATATTACAAACACAACCATAGACACAAACCGTGATGTTAAAACGTCATTTTAAATTTAAAACTCCTTCTAAGACAGACACAAAATTTACTTTATTTTAGAATCTGTTTTAAGTAGATAAAACTCTATTTTGATTTGATTATAATCCATTAATCATTTTCCAACAAACCGATTTAATCGGAATTTGCCAGTGAATTTCGATAAAGTCGATAGAGATCACAAAACTTGATAACAATTCTTGCTTCCCCGTCGGCAGTTAGGCCGTAATAGCTGTTAGAACCCCATATTGAACAACCTTTTCATCATATTTTTGTGGTAAAAATTTTATGAAGTGGAAAAATTAAAATTCATTGATAAAAAAAAAAATTATAAAAGTAGCTAGTTATACCAAGCATGTATTTTAAATTCAGTTCATTATAATATGGTTTTTTAAATTGTTTCTTAAGTAGTTAAAACCACTCTTGTTATCAGCAAACTTACTTGTATCTAGCATCTTTTTCAAATGGTTTCAAATTGATCTGAAAAAGAAAGAGAAAAATAATTCAATTAATGTCTTCGAAGTAAGAAGATAAATTTGAAATTGTATCTAATTGTTTTGCAGTAGCTTGCTTCATATAAGCTTGACCCGAAATACCTCATACTTCCCAAGTTTTCTTTTTTTTGATTTTTTTAATTTTCAAAATTTTCTAAACAATAAAAATATTTTGTAGCAACTTCTTTCAAGCACCAGCGACATCTTGTCATGTTCCAATTTCAATCATGTTCCTCATGTCATATTCCCAATATACTCTAGTGAGCGGCACAGAGCACAACGTGTCAACGAGAGCGCAACAGTTAAAAACTCGTTAATTGAGTGGCTCGCCGGCCGGCCAATTTTTGTTGTTTTTGTTTTTTTTTTGGTTGGTTAGACAATTGGAGACTCGAGGCATAGCCAGACGGTTGTAAATGTATGAGTGCATATCTGTGTGAGCGCAAGAGTGTTTGGGTGAGTGCAAACAATTTACTAATACCAACAAGCGAGCAGTTCGGTGAAAGAAAAGTAAAAACACACAAATGTTAAACGGAAGTGACGTCGTCAGCTTGGGCAGAGCTGGTATTTAGCGACTGCAGCGGTATTGTTGTTGTTGTTGTTGCGTCGCTTTATTGCAGCGTTTTCATTCACATTTTTTATTCTTCTCTCAATTAAGGCCCCCCTTCCTCAGCCAAGTGATAGTAGCAAACTTGTTGTTTGTGCGCTCTGGTTGGTTTTGTTGTTGTTGTTGTTGTTGCAGTCAAATGTTGAAAAACATTTTGCAAAAATGTAAACAACTTGACAGTTGCAGCCAATTTAATTTTAAGTCGATTGTAGTGGAATGTGTGTAGTGTTGCCAACTTTTCAGGATTTCGGTGGAGTGTTTTTGTTCTTGAAGTCTTCTTCTTTCATAAACTGGGTGTCAATATTTTTAGTGACGAACCTATTTATTCCGGTATTATACATGAAATGAGAATGATATAATTTGTACATACACAATAATGCTTAGCGATGTCGATCCCGAAATTTTCGGGATTTGCAACATGTTAGTGAATACAAAATTTTATTGATTTTTTTCATTGCATTTTTCGAGCTAAAGCTCTGGAGAATAATTAAAACCAAAACTTCGGTATATGACGCTTGCAAATTCAAATCCCGAAAATCCCGTAAGTGTAATAATTGAATAAATTGACTTTCCTAGGGGGACTATGGTGTTAGTGAGCTGGTATATCAGTAGTGGGCAGTGTGCTTTAAAATTGGAAGGCTGATTTGCAGGAAAAGATTAAACCAGACATTGGAAGCGAAGCACGCCCTTAATCTCAAAGGAGGTACATAAATATATCGCAACAAGTAATTATTGTGCTTTTAGTAAATATTTGAGAACGATATAAATCAGACCAAGGCGAATTTGATACAGGGTGGTAGCAAGGCGAATTGAAAAACTAGGCGGTATCAAGGCGAATTGCAAAAATACATACATTAATATATTTTTTTTTTTAAATTTTGTTTTTGTAATTCATAGGCTCAAGTTCAAAATCGTTCTGCGTCCAAATTTATAGTGTCGAAATTCAAGAAAAACTAACTATCAGCTGATTGCACAGTTTCACCATGTGCTGAATAATTCGCCTTGAGTCAGATGTTTTAATTGAAAAGCCTTTTAATTCGCCTATACTAAGCAGAAAGACTCCTCTGCAAGAAATTGCGCTACAAGTCTTAGAATGTTTGAGTTTCTCGGCTCACTTCGTAGCAATTCTAGTTCAAACGACTGACGAGTTGTTTAAAATGCATGTGAACACATTGATTGGCTCAACGAGTATGCCACTAGCATTTGTACAGACAGAACACAACAACAACAACAACTATCAAGCAACATAAATTCAAAGCCCACAAGCACTAGCACTCAAGCTCACCCCTTTTATTTCGGTGCCAACGCAACGCAACACAATTGCATGTGTGAAATTTTCAATTTCGACAATTTTTTTTTTCTTTCTACTTATCTTTCAAGTTTTTTAAAAATAATTTTTTTTTCATAGATTTTTGCATATGGATTTTTGGATTTTTTTTGTTTTGAATTTTTTGTTTTTTGTTGCTGCTTCACTTTTTATCGTTGCCTTAACGTGTGCAGCAACTTTAATTTTTTTTATTTGAATTTTTTTTTGTTTAGTTCTTGCTTGCTGCTTTTCACGTTTTTGTAGTTTTGTTCGGTTGCTGTGTGCGACCTCACCCTGCTTTTGACAGACAGCGTGAGTAAAAGAGTTTTTTTTTTTTTGCAAATGTCACTTTTTTCCTCTTGCGCTGAAGTATTGCGATTTAAATTTTTTTTTATAGTTTTTATTCATAAGTCGCATCCTTTTTTGGTTGCCTTGCTATGTTCAACAACAATTAGAATCCCTATTAGCTATGCAGCAATGCAAACCGCAACCCCCTTGAGATATGTATGTATCTATGCCGCCTAGAAGGCCGTGTGTGCAGTCAGAGCGTAGTTGATGTGACGTTCGGCTTTATTTGCCAGCAGTTGAGACAGCTCATTATTGTCAGCACAAACGCAACTTTAGCTACTTGTGATTTTTTTTTTTTTTTTTGTGCACTTACTGACTTGATATTACATTTGTATCTTTAGCGCGCAGGAAAAAAAATTTTATCTTCAGTGAGAAAGAAAAAAAAAAATTTTGTGTAACTTCTCATTTGTGCGCTTTGCGTTATTTTAAATGTGTTTTTTTTTTATTTTGCTGTGTCTCTCTCGTTGTTGTTGTGTATCTTTGTGATGCTATGGATATGAATTTTATGTGCGCGGAAAAACTTCCCACGATCCTTGGGCTCGAAGTTGTTTATTGCGCGTCGCATTCATTTTATATTTATCGTACTTTTCTTTTATGTTCGTCACTCGCTTTGCATTCGTTTAATGAGCTGTATCTGTTTGTTGGGAAGTTGCGCACTATTTTACAAGGGTATTTGTTTTTCTTTTTGTGTGCTTCTTCTTTATAGCTCAGCAGTTTATTTGCATGCCGTTCTAAGCATCCTACGCACAATGCGGCTTTTCAAATGGTGCTCAACGTGAATTAACACTTGTCTCGTGTATTCCTTAGGACGCACAAGATCGTCGACTGTTGCACATGGATACAGGCACACATACATACATACATACAGACCTACAATTAAATGCAGACACATTAATTTCTTTTCAGCGTGAAGTAGTAATAAGAAGTTAGTAAAGTGCTTTCATCAAGCTCCTGTCCACGTATTGATCGATAACTCCGAAACCGTTTGAGATATTGAAAAGAGGGACATATTAAACTTTAAGTTCGACGTCCAGTAATACAACAGTAAAAATTGCATTCCACTCCAAGTAGTAATTAATACGTGATGTGCGTACAAACACTCTTACAGACAGATAAGCAGAAGTTCAATGAATTATTTTCGCTTCTGCTGCTTTGATTAAGACTAATCATATTTGAGTATTTTGAATATTTATAATATACACATATGAAATTTAATTATGTGCATAAAACTAGGTCGAGTAAACTTTTATTGCCATCACTGTATACCGAGTCAAGCAACTTCTTGCTATAAGAGGGTTCCAAAACTTTAAGTTGGACATCTAGCAATGAAACGGTGAAGAGTTCATTCAATTCTATTAAGCGGTGTTTGGGTGATGAGCGAACAAACGAACAAAAATTCTACAAAATTATATCTACAATATACAGACATCGGCTTATTCCAATTTCACTATTTTGCTAAAAAAAAAAATTTTTGTTTTGTTTAAAAAAAAGTTTAAACTCAACTTGTATTGCCACCACTGTAAACCGAGTCAGGCAACAAAAATTCTACAAAATTATATCTACATTAATAATAATATACAGACATCGGCTTGTTACAATTTCACTATTTTGGTGAAAAAAAAGTTTGTTTTGTTTAAAAAAAAGTTTAGATCCAACTTTTATTGCCACCACTGTATACTGATAGAGTAATTTCGTGCTTTAAAAAGAGTTCCTAAACTTTAAGTTGGACATCTAGCAATGAAACGGTGAAGAGTTCATTCAATTCTATTAAGCGGTGTTTGAGTGATGCGCAAACAAACATACAGACAAACGAACAAAATTTTTGAAAAAGTGTTGTTTTGGCGTCCATTGCATGCATTTTTCTGTCAACTCTACAATATACAGACATCGGCTTTTTACAATATTCCAATCTGAGTTGCTTTCCAAAGATTTTGGACCGTCCTCTTGACAACCCGAGGTCTACAGCAGTGGGCCAATATTTGGGTCAGTAAGACAAAATTAAGAACGGTATCGATTGGGGTTCTTAGTATCATAGACCTAATATTAGCTAAGCACAAATTTTCTATACCTGGCAGTATAGGACTAATTGCAACAGCTTAGACAACCGGATAAGGGAGATATTTCACAAAGAGCTAAGTCTTCAGAGCAGATCCAACTGGTGATGACAGCATCTGATCTTTTAAGTGACAAGAATTAAAATGCATGTACCTCACGAAGACAGATTCATATCAGAGCTGATCAAAATTAGATTATCGTGATAAATATTTAGGATTCAAGGAACTCGGCTATTGGTCCTCAAGGGTATGAGGTAGAGCAAGAGTTCGGAAAATTTAACTGTATCTCTGATTGTTATTCGTGGCCTCGAGCTCTAACACTAAGGGACTCAAATTCTGGTACTAAGGGAACAAACCGTTCCCACGAGAGTCGGACTAATACCAAAGCGCACCTAATAACAACAATCAACAAGGCTTGCTCTTATTTGAGCTCGAATAGTATCCAAAAAGGCCAAAACATTTTTGCTGTCTTGCTGACGTTATTAATACAAAACCAATGCACTAGTTTCTGAGTTCTTTTAAGAGATCTGGCATATCAAAAATGCTGAGTCTTTTAAATTAGAAACCCTGCACTGTGGGAAATTATACTCGGGAACATGGCTGTAATTTCAGAGGTGGGCTAACTAAGCTGAGCTTCGTCAAACAGTCGGGCAATCAAGGAGTCTACAATCGAAGAGTTCAACACTTTCTCTATTCTCCTTGTTGAGATCCCTATGTCGGTTGGCCTTGGTAGGATTCAAGTGAGTTGGATACACAAACAAAGAAAACAAATTTAGCAAAGCTTAACAACGATTTATATTCTATTCAATATGCTAATACCGATAATTGAACGTGTAATTGAAATAAGCAGAAAATGGCAAGAAAACACAAAAATTAGAAATACGGACAAAAAAGTGTCTCTAGAAAAGATATACCTTACAATATACATATGTAAATATGTATGTGTATAAATATATGCATTGGCAGCAAACTATTAAAATTAAAAAAAAAAACAAAAAAAAAAAAAAAAAAAAATTTTTTTTAAAATTCCAACAAAAAATTACCCCATAGAAAATGTGAAAGACCGAACAATTGTGAGCTGCTCGTTGCTTTTACAATTCAACAACAAAAATGAAATAAAATTGAGAGTAGAAAACAAATATTCATAGTACGTCTCGTTGGCTTAATCGTGGTGCTCGTTGCTGTCTCGTCGAATGCGAAACCGAATTTGTGAAACGTTGAATGTTGGCTGGTTTGTATGTATGAAATTATTCCCGCCATTTTGTGGGCAAAAATACAAAATAACAGTTGTTGCTGTTACTTTTATAAATTTTTGTTATTGTGTGTACTTCTTGCCGGCGTTTTTTTTTTTTGTTTTAGTGTTAAACGCAAAAACAAATAGCAACAAATGAAGACGTGCATGGATGCATGAAGGTGTGATGTCGCAGAATTAAAATTTCGAGTTTCATTTCAAATTGAATGCTTTCAACGAGTAGTTATTTTCGAAAAATTTTAAATTAAAAAGCAAAAAAAAATGTTAACATGAAGAAAAGGGTATACGTCCATGCACTACAACAACGAAATCCCAAAAGTGCAGCATAAAACCAGAACTCCACAACTAGCCACTCGGACGTTTCAGGTTTACTAAAATAGCATCTCCATCATTTATGCAAATTCTTCTAGATTTAGGGATGTGTGCTGTATAATCGATTACTCAATATTCGATAATTTTGTTAGGTGATGAATTGTGAAAAATCAAAATAATCGATTTCTGTTTATAAATCGTTGCATACGATTAATCACTAGCTAATTTAGTAATCGACTAGTCGATACAACGATAGTTGTTTAAAGAAAAAAACGATTATCACTAATCGACTAATAGCTTGCATTCGGCATATTCGATTGTTATTTTTTATTTAATAATTAATATATTTTTTTGTAAAGGTATGAGCTGCGAAAAATCTATTTAGAAGGAAATAATCGATTTTTGCTCATAAATCGTTTTTTTGCGTTTGCGAAAAACATTCCTTAGATATTAGAATTCCAACCAATATTTGTCTTCAAAGTAGTTGGAATAATTACGAGAGCTCTTAATAAGCGACTAGTGGATTAATCGAATCAAAAGTAATCGATTATCACTAATCGACTAGTTGTTGGCATGCGACACATTCGATTATTATTTAAGTTACTTTTGTTGAGTTTTTTGTAATTCTTGCGAATAGAATGACTGTAAATTTGTGAATAAAAAATCGCTTTTTACTTTTAATCGATTTTTTTTTAATTTCAATTATCGATTTTTCGAAACAATTTCATTAATGATAAAACTAGATTAACTGTTAAAATTGCACATTTTTAAGCGATTTTTGTAAACAGTAGTAATTATTTAATTAAGGTTTATTATTTTAACTTAAAGTTGAAGGAAAAACTGATTACCCCGCCCCTTTTTTCGATATCGAAAATTTCGAAAAACGTATAAAATGAGATTACTTACAAGTAGAAACAGCTGTCATAATCAAATTTTGTACCTAAACTGACTTGATTATTTTATTAACGAAAAAATTTGGAAAAGGGGCGTATGTACATATGTATGCGTGCGAAAATTTTCAAACTTCGATTGGTAATAACATTAGAACCACCTATGCTAGCACATTCAAAGTTGGTACGAGATTGGATAGATATATATACAGAAAATAAGCGAAATCGCTTTTCAACCACGCCCACTTTTTCATAAAAGTATTCTGCAAAAGGCGTAGAAAGACTGAACATACCACATTTCATTGACTGATGCTGTTAGTGTGTTCAAATACATACATACATACATTCTTTACACGATTTTGGAAAATTTTCGAAAATGGGCATGGCACTGCCCACATATAATAATTAATATCGCTTAATTTCGATTCGATTATAAAAAAAAATTTTAGTTTCGAATATTTAAGACTCACAAATTTTCCGAATGTGGACGAGTTTCACTTTTCGTTGGTATTCGTTGCATGTGTAGTTGTTTTTGTTGCTTAAATATTTTTGGTCACGACTGGTTGTGTATTTGTAATCGGAGTAGCTGTGAGAGATTGCAGTTATTGTTATTGTTGCTACTGCTTGGGCATAACAATATGGCGGCACGTTTCACAAACACAAAAAAAACACAACGAGAATAACAAAGTTAGCAACAATTTTAGGCGAGTTTTTTTTTCTTTTTTTGATAAATTTGTAACAAACAAATATTAAAAATAGCACAATTTTGGTTTTTTTCTTTTAATAAGCAACAATTTCAAAATTTTTCAATCAATTTATATGCGTCGGGAAAAATATTTTTTTTTTTTTTTCAAATTTATTCATAAAGAAAATTTTAACAGAAACAAAAGAACATTTAACAAAGTTTAGTGTACACGGAGCGTATACAAAAACAATAACAATAAATAACTGCGCACATTTTAACGATCTAGAAAAAGTTTAACTTTGGCGGCTACACATTTCGTTGAGACAAATCAGCACTGCTGGTTGGGTGGTGGGTGTGGTTGCGCGGTGTTGAAATGTAGGCGTTATGTGGTGTTGTTGTAGCTTTTACACATATTTTTTTATTGTTGCACGCTGAACTGAAACTACGCATTTATGCCACAAACGCTCACACACGTTAAACGCTCCACTGAGCGCCATCATTTCCCAATTGGTTGTTGAATTTCGTTGTCTTTGGTGGATTAAATTTTTTTTTTTTAATTTGTAAGGAATTAAAATTTTTCTCCGTTTAACGCTAACTTCGAAAATGATTTGCTAACATTTTTGTTGTTCTAATTTTGCACATTTCCCCGAAATAAATTCAAAAAAAAGTTCTTGAAATTCAATTCAAATTGGCTGCTCAACACATTTTATGAATTTTTCAAAATTTTTATTTTTGTGTTTTTGTGTTTTTTTTTTGTATTATTTTTCTTTTCAGCAACGCCTTTGCTATTGGAACATGTTGAGCGCGCACATCAAAAAGTCATTGTTTTGCTTACGTTTTCAATGGGAAACTAAACTAACGCAAACCTCAGTACAACGTTTTGACTGGCATCCAATGCAGGCAGCCAGGAAGGCAGGCAGGCAGGCAGACAACATTCCAATGGCCACAACAAACAGCGCAGAAGGGATGAAAGAGCGAGCGCTGTGGCATGTTTTGTTGTTGTGAGCGCTGGGAGGATAAGGCTGTGCCACCACCAGGAGTTGCTGCTACTCATTTCATAACTTCATATTGTATGTGTAATTGTTTATTTGACAGGATAACGGGGTGTTTGGGAGAGCGATGGCAGGAGCGTAAATACAACTCTGAACCAGAACGCGAGAGCAAGGAAATATAGAAGTGAAGTTAGTAGTAAAAAAATAAGAAAAAATGCAAATAAAGTGAATGAAAAAAAGATCTTAAAATTGCTAGAATCCCAGTAGAGTGTGTTTAGAGAGAAATATCTAATCTAGATATATGTATCTTATATATAAAATTCTCGTGTCACAGTTTTTGAAACCATACTCCTCCGAAACGGCTTGACCGATTCTCATGAAATTTTGTGAGCATATTGAGTAGGTCTGAGAATCGACCAACATCTATTTTTCATTATTCTGGGAAGTGGACCAGGGACCGAAATTTTCCAAACTTTTTTATTTAGGGTGCGATTTCCTTCAAATTTGGTACAAAGGTACCACTCTACTTTTGTTAAAATTCGGGGTTTCTTTTTTTCCGGGAAGCGGACCAGGGACCGAAATTTTCCAAACTTTTTTATTTATGGTGCGATGTTCTTCAAATTTGGTACAAAGGTACCACTCTACTTTTGTTAAAATTCGGGGTTTCTTTTTTTCCGGGAATTGGAGCAGGGACCGAAATATTCCAAACTTTTTTATTTATCTTGCGATTTTTTCCCTAAATTTGGGCAGAATATATGCCATTCTAATTATGTTTACTTACATCTAGGTATGAGTCCAGTTGGCTACAAAACGAATTTGA
The DNA here is from genome assembly GCA_951509765.1 of Sphenella marginata. NCBI lineage: Eukaryota > Metazoa > Arthropoda > Insecta > Diptera > Tephritidae > Sphenella > Sphenella marginata. Next base: position 16,636,551 of record OX608079.1, on the reverse strand, counting down.
TGGATCATAACAAAGCTCAAATCACCCACTGTAAACATACCAAGCATGGTGATGAGTTCAAAATTAAATTGATATATCAAAGAGGCGTGACACTTCCCATATGTATGGCTTTTTCACACTGCATGGCTCTCGAACTATTCATGCTAGACCACTGAAACACGTTCAAAAGTCACGTGAGGTTCCACCTTAATACATCCAGAGAAACGGAGAATAAAGGAAAAGTGAGGTCCGAAGCCCCTAACCAGTGGCGTATTCTGGATTTTGGAAAGGTTCACATTTTTTTATGAATTTCCTTTTCTTTCTGAAAAATAAAAATTTTTGGATTTCGAAGCGGGGGAGGCGGGGATTTGGACCCTAAACGCCCCCATGGAAACGCCCCTGCCCCGAAAGAATGAGATTTTTTCATATTTAGTATTCATGGTGGTATGTATTCATATTAGAGCTCTGAGCTTCAGTGGAAAGTTGCGTGAAGTTAATCCTTACAAGCAAAGAAGCACGAAAGGAAGCGATAAATTAGGCAATGGAAACCGACGGATGACCGAAGCAGTAGCACGAGCTCTGTACAATGAATAACACCGATGCCGCGATTAATGTCACTGAGGTTCAAATAATGACGGCCTTAAAGAGGAAATAACTTACCACAGGACTGTCTTCGTGGCTCTGGGCTTCTCAAAATATTTTTATACGGCAAACCAAGATACTCCTAATTGTACTATCTGAGTGACTGGCAAGTGTCTGTGAAGTTTGATGGTGGGACCTCTTCGCAGGCACTAAAATGATTTCGGTTGTTACAAAGATGGTACATGGGTAGGCTTTCAACGACATCCATCCAGCAGAGTCGGTCGTCCTAGAGGAGCAAGCACCATCTATCCTTATCGAAATCTTGCCTAAGCAACTATTACTTGCCCTACAGAGCAGACTCTTCTAGAGCAAAATGAACATTGCTCCCAACTCATTGAAACTTTTTGTCTTCTAGGATTTCGATGAGAAGAAAATGATAGCAATTTCCGGTAATTGCCAATTAGGTAGGATGAAGTACTGTTACAACAACAAAAATATAGCTGGCAGTTTAAAAAAAAAAATTTTTCTTGGGAATACTTTTTGAGCGAGGAGTTTTGTGTTTTATTTTTGCCAATTTTTTTTTTTTTTTTTTTTTTTAATATTTTAAAGTTTAGGGTTTCTTTCACGTCTGCTTTGTTAGCCCAACTTTGATTTGTGCTTTCTTAACTTGGCTGCTTACCTGTTTCGACTTATGGGCTCTAATTTTGAGTTTTCTTATTGCAACATTCTGTGCTTTGGCCTGTTCTTGTGGTACGTCTTCATTTTTTTTGAGCCAAAACTATGGAGTAACTCATAAGAAATAATACGTACATATGTATAGAATAGACAGTGACAAAAAAAATATAATTTTTTTTTTTTTTTTTTAAATGAGATATTATTTTTTAAGGCTCGATTACTCTGGAATGAAACATCCTACAAAAATTCACATTCAGAATTTTTTTGTGGTAATTTTAAATTCCTACTAAATTCTTTTACTATTTCAAATTAAGTTTGAAATCAATCCTTAAAAATTTAGCTAATAATGAGCGACCTCTAAAAATGAATACTAAGCTCAGAAGCTTTTACAGCATTCTGAAAAATTTAATCCATATAACTACAAAAAAAAAAAATTTTCTTGATCCTGTCTAATATACAGTTATGGTCAATAAAATAGAATCAAAGGTTTTGTTTTGAAACAATAGTACAATTTTTTTGCAATTTATGAGATATGTGGTAACTCTTTTGCATAATAACAAATGCAACCATGTGTACTTTTAAAAAAGAGGAAAGGATAACACTGTCGAGTTTTACAGTTAACTGTAATTTGAAAAGTGTAAATAGCGTGCCTCGTACTTAGTGACAAAATAATAGAATCAATTACGAAATAATTTCATAAACGGAAAATATTGTATTTAAAAAGCGTTGTAAGTAGTTATATTAGCTTAATTAGATCTGTGGAATTAATATTTGTATTAATTATGTATTTATGTAGAAATATGGGTCGAGCAAAACATTGTTCAGAGGAAGAAAGATTGTGCGTCAAAAATTTGCAAGGAAAGGGTCATACGCAAAGGGAAATTGCAAACATATTAAATAGATCGCAAAAATTTGTGTTTAATGCCTTAAAATCTCCGAAAATATGTGAAAAAAGAGGCCGACCACGTAAAACGACAGCGAAAGTCGATCAAAATATTGCAAGATTATCGATGGGCGATCCGTTTAAGTCCGCTGCAGCCATCCAACAAGAATTAGGTGCACAAATTTCTTCAAGAACGGTAAGAAGACGGCTTGTGGAGAAAAATCTCTTTGGCAGATTGTCCCGAAAGGTGCCAATGCTGACCAAACGGCATAGATGCAATCGTATTCAGTTTGCAAAACGACACATTAATTGGAGTGGAGCTGAAAATGAAAAAAAATGGTTCAACATCCTATGGTCTGATGAAAGCAAAATTAATATGATAGGGAATGATGGTAGGACGTGGGTCCGACGCCCAAAAAATAAAGAAATGTGCGTCCGCTACACGACTAAGTCCTTCAAACACGGTGGCGGTAATATAATGGTTTGGGGCTGTTTCTCGTGGTGTGGTGTCGGACCTATTTTTTGGATAAAAGAAAACATGGACCGCCATCTATACGTTAAAATTTTAGATGAAGTCATGCTCCCATATGCTGAATGGAATATGCCTTTAATTTGGCAATTCCAACAAGACAATGACCCGAAACATACTTCGGGTCTTGCAAAAAAATGGTTTTCAGATCATGGTGTTGATGTTATGGCTTGGCCAGCACAATCACCAGATCTGAATCCAATTGAAAACTTATGGAAAATCGTTAAGGAAAAGATTGGACCTGTAAAACCAAAAAATAAGGCGGAACTCTGGGAGAAGGTTCAAGAGGTCTGGTATTCTATTCCACAGAGCACTTGCCGTAGCCTAATTCAGTCTATGCCTAGAAGATGTGCAGCTGTATTAGACAATAAAGGGTACGCTACAAAGTACTAACAATTTTTTGTATTGGTTCTATTAAAATATGCATTATTTTTAATGTAATATATTATGATTCTATTTTTTTGTCCTCTGAATTTTTGAATTTTATATTTTAAATTTTTTTTTTGCAATATTTATGAATTGTTTTATTCAATATTTTTACTGTTACCAATAACACTTGAAGTGAAGTAAATAATAAAAATATATTTGAGTTGAACTGAAAACAAATTCATATTTTTTTTCGGAACGGAACATTAGTACTATTGATGATTCTATTTTATTGTCCATAACTGTACAATGTATGTATATTGTTCTTGTTTCTTATATTTGGCGCTACCTAAGACCTCGATCGCTTGTCTACTTTATTTTGTTTTTGTGCTTCTTCTTGTCGTCATACTGCATTCCTGAACGACCATTGTCCACCTCTCTATCTCTCGCTCAATTTCTCTTTGATTTTTTTTTCTCATATTTAATAGTTTGTCAGTTCGTGTCAGAGTGTTACTGTTGTTGTTGTTGCAGATACCTAAGGAGCCGCTGGCGTATAGCTCATACATATGTCTTATACACAAATGCAGGTACATTCCTATCTCATACTGCACTAGCATTTCTCTGTTAAATCTGCGGCAAATGTGTACATCCATGAAGCCATATGATTATTCGATATAAGAAAATTGATACACGTTGAATTAAATTTTTGATGGTCAATTAAAAGATTTAAGATTTCAAAGGCTTCCCCCTCTGGGCTAATTTAATAAAAATTCAACTCGTTTCGAAAGTTTTTAGATTTTATTTTTGATGAGGCAATGGATGAACTGCTTAAAACAGGATGTTTCTGAAGCCTTCAATATAATCTGTATACCATCTCTTGTTGTTGTTTAAATGGTAAAACCACTCCCGGAAGTTTTGAAGGACCTTTGATTATCTCACCTTACTTACATATCTCTACATCTAATAAAATTACAACACTACAAAGTACTGGTATTCTGGAAAAATGTATACCAGAAATCATTACACAGCCACTAGAATCTCAAAAAACAGTTTTTAAAAATGTTGTCTGTTTGTAAATAAATTTGCGCGCGCATCACTCAAAAACTGTTGAATGGAATTGAATGTAACTTTCATCGTTGCATTTCTAGATGTCCAACTTAAAGTTTAAGTCATCCCTCATTTCGATAACTCTACCAGTTTCGGCGTTAGAGACCCATATGTGGACTAGGGTGACCCAAAATGTGTTAGTACAATATGGGTAACAAACGAAACTTACTGATGAGTGCTGTAATGAGCGTTATGTTTAAATTTCATATCTCAACTGGTATCGAAGATATGCTGTTTAAAATCCGGCATGGTCTGTTATGGTTTCTAAGAACTGAGAACTCTTTTTTCAAAATACTTCGACTTGTATGGATATAGGACTTACAGCCCATTTTTTGCTTTTTTTAGCCAGTCCTTTTAAGACGTTTTAAACCTCTTTCGGTTTCAAATGATTCTTATAGGTCCTCTCTAATTCCGACCAAGCGGTTGCTCACCATTTTGGGTCAGAGTTTTAATTAACTTTCCTCGCTTGATGCCACACGTTAATAAGTCATTTATTTTGTTTGACTCAATCAAAGCTGGAAAAATCAATTTCACATAAAATTTGAAAGCTTTTTACACACACGCAAGAAATGTACACATTAGGGGGGGGGGGGCCAAAAAGTAAGTTATTTCAAAAGGTCAGTGGTGACAAAAAGGCAAGTGATTTCAAAAAGTCACTGTGACTAAAAACTATCTATTCTTCACAAATGTAAGTGATTTCAAAAAGTCACTGTGACCAAAAAGTATCTATTCTTCACAAATGTAAGTGATTTCAAAAAGTCACTGTGACAAACCTTAAGTGATTTAAATTGGTCAATGTTCACAAAAATGCAAGGGATTTCTAAAAGTCACTGTGACAAAAAAGTATCTATTCTTCACAAATGTAAGTGATTTCAAAAAGTCACTGGTCTTAAAATGAAACTGATTTCAAAAAGCCATTGAAGTTGAAAAGAGTTATTTTCAAAATATACTGCTGTCAAAACAATAAGCGCTTTAAAAGTCACTGGTGACAGAAAAGCAGTTATACTCATACAATAACTGTCAAAGTCAGTGATAATAATAATAATAAGTAACCAACTTATGAAGTCACTGGTGACAAAAGAGTAACGAATTTCAAAAAGTCACTTGTATAAACAAAGTATCGGATTTTAAAAATCACTGGTGTCAAAATTAAAGTCTTCTTTTTGGATTTGTTGATTTTTTTCGTTCTACTTCTAAAAGGTCACTGTTTCTAAAAACAATCACTACCTCTAAGAAGTCACTACCTCTAGTCACCACCTAAAAAAAAATCACTGGTTCCATAAAAATCAGGATTCGATGCATTTTTTGGAACGGGTTATGGAACATATTTGCTAGAGGTTACTTTTTTGTTAAAAGAATGATTACGACGTACTGCCACAATTATCACGAACAAAATCCCAAAATGGACCAAAATGACCCCTGAAGGGTGTTGACTTAGCAAAAAAAAAAAAACCTTTAATTAAACTTCAAAAAATATTTTATTTACATACAAAAATGACAGTTTTTATAACCGATAGTCCTGAAACTTTTTTAAGATTCATATATACTATATTCATTTCTTAACAAAAATGGACGCACCCTAGTCTTCTACTGCACTGACATACATACATATATACTTAGTAGTACATACTATGTATATATACAAATCATATCTTATCTCTTCAATGAAGTAAAAGTGCCGATTTCCTTTTCACTTTTCCAATGAGAGACGCATGAGTAAATTGATTGCTCATCAACCTTCTAAGAACTGAATGAGGAAAGAATGTGAAAAACATAATTTCTCAGGGTTATTTGACGCGGTCTAAAACTAGGAACGGCGGTAACTGAGTATGGATAAGTATATATTTAAAAAAAAATTTAAAAAAAAAGGAAAAAATAAAGGGCGGAATATTTTTAATATCAAATGAAAATTCTAGGCGCAAACGGTTTGCTGAAGAACTGAAATCTTAGATTTAAATATGAGTATGCAGGAGGGAGATATGTATATGGCATTAATAGCCGGAAATCACATGAAGCTAAAGAGGCGATTGAATGTGTTTTTGCAAAAATTTATGCAAATAAAAGATTATTTATTCAAATTGCAAACGTAAATACAAAAGTTGTAAATGAATGTGACGAATGCATTTTTCCTACACACATGCGTACACACATACACACATATGCACTTATGAGCCACGAAAGAAATGGAAAGTCAAAACACATTAGAGATAATTAAACTCTACAAATGACATACTAAAATACAACAAAACTGCCACTTGGGTTGCTAAACCCAGTCAACTCCAGATGTGTGGCATATGTGGAGACTGAGATACCATGAAATAGCAGCAGCATGCACTTTAGGATTGAAGAAGCATGCGCTGATGTTCTTTAATGTTTTTAGTTTTGTATTGAATGCAGGTTTGACGACTATTTAAGGATAAAGCGAGCAGCCCTGTAGGGAAAATTTGTAGTCTTCAATCACTTTTACATAGGTGTTGGAAATTGCTGGTTCTGAACTAAAGAGGTTTTGATTAAGGAATTTTCCTACAGGGTAGGTTCATACAAATCAAGTAAGGAACATTTTCCATTAATTATTGATTACTATTACTTTGAAATTTCAATAAAAAAAGTACCTATTAAAAAACGATCATTCAAAAAAATCCACAAAACTCAAACATTCAAGAAAAATAATTTAAAAAATTTAAACATTAAAAAAATACTGTAAAAAAAATTTTTAAAATAAAAAAAAAGTAATACAAAAATTTAAAAAAAATCAATAAAAGAAAATAATTAAAAAAAATAACATTTGAAAACAAAAAATAAAATTTCAAAACAAAAAACAAAATATTTCAAAACATAAAAAAAAATATTTTACAATGTAAGAAGAATAAAAAAGACCACAAAAAAAACTTCTTTTTGATTATTTCAAATTTTTTTTAATCGTTATAAAATTGTAAAATACAAAATTCAAAAATAAAAAAAATTTCAAAAATAAAAAAAAATTTCAAAAATAAAAAAAATTCAAAAATAAATAAATAAAAAATGTAAAAATAATTTCAAAAAAATATTTCAAAATGTCAAAAAAATATTTAAAAAAAAAAAAATCCTAAAAAAAAAATTTCACAAAAATTGAAACAATATTTAAAAAAATACAAAAAAATAAAATTTTAAAATAAAAAAATCAAAACCATTTAAAAAAAAACTTGTTTGATTTATTGTAATTGCATTTGCTTGAAAAAATTCAAATAAATATTATCAATCAATTGATTTATCTCAGCCATACGGTTCATAAACATAGTCAAGCTTCTCGGAGTAACAAAATAGAAATAATTCTTCTTCTTCTTTGGATCTAAAGTTTGGAATATTGAAGCCAAAAATCTTGGTAAAGCTAAGACAGCGAGAACACATGCTACAAATAATCACTTAGAGGCGATATGAACTTGTAATTCGTTCCTTTAACACAGCATCTACTCGCACTCAAAAGAGTTGAATTTCTTTAGAAACCCTTTTAGCACAAAGTGCTCTAGTTGAGCTTTTCTTTAAGGGTTGAATAATCACCTTCAAAATTATTGTAAAACAATTTTTACATCAAACATGCCACCACCATCACGAACATGCAAGTAAATATCCTACAGCGAAGCACCAAACTAGTCAAACCAAGGACTAGTTCAGGACTAGTATCCCGAAAAATTTGATCCCCAAAATTTTTCAAAATGACCCTGAAAATTCTCGAAGATTTCAAAAAAAAAAAAAAAAATGAGTTCCGACAACCATCTCGAAATGATCTTAAGCCTGCGTAATTTTGCTACAATTAGATATTTTCAAAACTTTTCTTTTATATCCGTTTAGCTACAAAAATATTAAAGTATGTAGTTTATTTATTTACAAAGTGTGCCATCTCAAAATATTGAGTAACTTTTTTTTTAAAAATAAAATGTTGTTGCAGTGTTCTAGGTGTGCGATCCGTTTCAAAACTACTGGACAATATTTAATTTTTTTTTTTATTTTGGACCAAAACAGTTTTCTCTAGTTTATCGATAAATGCTCGAGAAAATTTTTTTTTCATTCCTTTTGTAATTTTAATTTTTTTAAACGTTATTTCTTAATTTTTGTTAATTATTTTTAAATTTTTTGTGTATCATAAACATTTTTTTTCATTTTTTTTAAACTTTTTTTAAACTTTTTTTAAATTGAGATTTTACACAAACAACAAGCTTGTGTTTTTGGTTTTTTACATTTGAAGTATCCTGGTTCGGTACGAGCTATAGACCTATTAATAATTTTTTCTGCAGCGAAAAATTATTGTTGTTTTTGGGTTTCTTAATAATTTTTATTAATTATTAAAAGTTTTTTGTTGAATTGAACAGGAAAAATTTTTTAAATATATTTTTTTTGTGTGTTTGCTAACCAAACAAAAATTTTTAAAGCCCACAAAAGTTGCTCCGAAGAAATTTTTTTTTTTTATCAATAAATTGCGGAGGCACTTGAAAATCTTCGAAAATAAAATTATTTTCAATTAATTAAACAAATTTTTTTATGAGAAACGAACTTTGAAAAAAAAAAAACAAAAAAAAAATATTAAAAGAAAATTTTTTTTGTTTATCAATAAATTGCGGAAGCACATGAAAATGTTGAAAATAAGTTATTTACGAGAAACGAATTGCGAAAAAAATTAAAAAAAAAAAAAAAAAAATTAAAAATACTAGTGGTTTATAAAAAAAAAAGTTTAGTAACTAGTTCGCTAGGCCCCAGTTATGAGCTAGTTTACAACTACATAGTTGGTTCAACTACAGGGTGCATACATACAAAAAATGAAAGAAATAAACTCTATTAGTAATAATATCAAAAGCACACGAATAACTGCAGTTATCAAAAAGTAATTAAACACACGAAATGTTTAAATAGAAAATGTACAAATGGAAAGCAAATAAGAGAGACACACGCTAAATGAAACCAGCGACCAACCACCATCACCACCACCATCGAAATTGGGCTCCTTCAATTTTAGGGTGCAATCAACAATCAAGACGGCGCACGATATCCTCGCAGGACGAACGAACGATTTCAAGCTATGTTTGTATGTATGTGTGTCTGCAGCAGAAAAAGAAAAAAGTAAGTGAAGACCACGTAAGGAGTTATGTAGACTTACGTACTTAGTTTGAAGAAAGGTCGCGCAATATGGCTGCACAAACTGAATAAGTCCACATGGATGGATGGATGGATGGATGGTTGGTTGGATGGCTACATATTCAGGAATGGGGAGTTTTGTATGTATTGTTTTGTGCAGTTAAAAAGCGTTTTGTATTTAAAACCAAAGCAGCCGGCGCAAGGCGCTATAATGCAACTGACTGACGGTTGACAAAACGCGCTCTACAAAGGACGCGCTCTACAAAACGGAACGGCTGTGGCGACAAAAGGTAAGAAGGTTCGGTTCTTTTATGCGCGATTATTTTTTCAATTTTTATTTTTTTTGTCGTTCTTTAAAAATTCGGGTGGTTGTACGTGCAGCTGTCAACGTCGTACTCGTCATACTGTTGCTTGTTATGTCATTTGGTTGATATGCAGGCGAGCATGGACGTTAGATTTGAGTTTAGTTAATCGAAAGGCTGAACTTTGAAGGATCGTTGAACGTTATTTTAATTTAAAAAGGTATAAACTGGCGAAGTGTTTGGATATGCAAAAAAAAATTTTTCCCTGACCACCCTGTAGTAGTGAAACATGTTTTTTTGCATCTAACTTTTCTATTTGACCTTTGATTTGGACGTGTGATATTTCGTTGTAAAGGCGTTAACACATGCCATATTTCGTCTATAGATGTCATTCAACTATCTTAACAACTTTGGATTTTATTAAAATTTTTTAAAACCAACACCCTGTACTAAACAAAAATTTAAAATAAAGTAAATATAATTTTGCCATCATTAGCTGTGTAAAATATTTTCACTTATTAATATTATTTCGTTTGAAAATCGAGCATAAAATTTAGAAATTAGAGAAACAAATGTTGCCACAGGGTGACAAGCACAAAAAAAATTATTTTTTTTAAATTTCGTTTTAAACTTTTTTCCATAGACCGAGCCCTGTGCATTTTCCGATCCTAGATTTTAGTCGGGTATAGAAATATCTCACGATTTTATGCGCCTGAATTGTCGCCGATAGGAATTCCACTATATAACAATAACAACAACAATAATAAATTACAAACTATTTTCCAGCGCATATCTATTTACACACACACACACTTACACAGACAAACATGTCTAGAAAAAGACGTAATAATAAAAACAAAAAAAGCAAAAGAGCAAACCTCAACAACCAAACAAATGTCGTTTGGTCTTACCTGATACCGGTTTCTAAATTTGGGATGCAACAGAAATGTCCGTCCATAGCATTACTTACTTGCATTTTCTTGGCGAACCGGCAAAACATTATACAGCTATCATTACTGCAAGGCAAACAACAATTGCACAGCAACAACAAAATATATAGAGGAAAGAAAAATAAGAACCAATAACCCAATTAGCCACGGAATGAAGGGCAAGTGCGAAAGGACGTCGTCGAAGTGGAGCTCACAACAACGTGGGAAAGAAGTACAAAAGACCGCAGCAGAAAGGGAAGAACTCGAGGCGAGGGCTAGTTCGAGAAAGAAGAGAACTTGAAATGAGGCCTAGAAAGGGAGAAAAGAGAACGCGAAGTGAGGTCTAGTGAGAGATAAAAAAAACTCGAAGAGAGGTTTAATGAGAAAGAAAAGAGAATTCGAAGCGAAACTCAGTGAGAAAGAGAACCGAACTTGAAGCGACTTCTAGTGAGAGAGAAAAGAGAACTCGGAAAGAGGACTAGTTCGAGAGAGAAGAAAACTGGAAACGAGGTTTAGTGAGAGAGAAATGAACTCGACAGAATTTACAAGGTTGCAGAACGAAATCGAGGTCCCCAAAGAAGTCTATTTTTTTACTTACGGAAATTATTTGCAAAGTCAGTCTGATGAAGTCGCGCGAGATAGAGTCATACCAAAAATGAAAAACCATGGAGGGTGTCAGAAGAGAGTCTCGTTTCTACCTTGCGAAGGAAGTAAGCATCTTCAAACTGTCGGCAAACTCGACCAGCAAAAGGCTGCAATAAAAATGCTCACTGGGCATATGAATTTATTAAGCGCAAGAATGCTGAGAGAAGAAGCCAAAGTCGCAAACAACAACAACAACAACAAAAAAGTGTCTATTTATTTTAGTTGCACTTCCAAGAATTCTGCGACGATCGGTAAATCTTAAGACGCGCGGCAAGCCAAAAAGGCATTGGATCAAGGAGACAAGGGTACACGGGCGACGAGCACAAGAGCGAGATCCAAGTTATTTATTTATAAGGACATGCCAATGTACAGAAGTATGTATGTATGTGCACAGACAAACAGAATGGCCTAAAGTGATAAACTAACGAGGAAGACAAACAAATAGACATAACGACAAACACACACACACATACAGGCACACATTATTATGAGCCCATATACGAATTCAAATACGGACTAACGTCAGTAGACTAAAATGGAATTATGAATGGATTTGTTGGAAGCGACGAAACTGACATTGAAAATCAAATACAAACAAAATAGCTGAACAAACTCTCTCACGGCTAAACCAAAAGCGCTTAATGGAAGTGTTTTTTGTTTTGTTTTTATTATTTTTCAGCTGAGTGTAGCACATTTTTGTTGGGAGGACAGGATATCTTTATCTTCTTTGATTTACTCTTTTTCCTGCCAAATATTAGAATATACGAATGATAAGACCAACGTCGTCAAGTGATTATGAATGCGGCTGGCGTCGTGGAAGGAATGGCATAAGAAGGAAGTAAAGGGATATGGGCAGAGAATAGCGTAGAGCAGGAAATTTAAATTATAATAAGAAAAAGGGATCAGAAATCACACGCAGCGTGGTAATTAGCGAAAGATGGTTTCACAAGCCGCTGCTGCTGCACATCTGGATAAACAGGCGTATAATAGCTGAACTGATGAAATGATCTCGCAAGGGTAGGCTGTAGTTGATTTCGCATGTAATTGAATGTGTTTTGTGTAGAGGAGGCTTTTTTGGATGGCTGCGAGTGATACGAGTTCATGTTAGACACAAACTCACAACTGCCGAAATGCAGCGAAGTTTGCGCAAGGCACCAAGGCGCTTATCAACGAACGAGCGCTCACTGATTTTTTTGCGGTTGAATAAGGTTTAAAGAACTCCTCAACCTCGGCCACACGAGTCCATTGAGTAGTTGTCAATTCAGGTACATTATGTCTAACACCAAAAAAAAATTAAAAATTGTTCCTCCTAAGATTTTAAAAATTAAAACTTTTTTTGACAACACCCTGTAATAAACAGCCAAATTTCTATTTGAGATTTGATTTCAATGTGTGATATTTTTTTGTAAATGTGTTAAACTTTGTCACATTTCGTCTATATATACCATTAACCTGCCATGTACACTTTAGCTTTTATTCCAATTAATTTAAAACCAAACACAGGGTGTATTGAACAAAAAAAAAATTATGAAGAAAGCAAATTTAGTCTCAAATAACATTTGCGCGTCATTGTCTGAGTAAAAAAGAACTCAAGTCAATCGTTTGAAAATTGGAAATGGAACTGTAAACCTAGAAGAAGTGAACTTTCTTGTTTCAACAGGGTGTCACACACAATTTTTTTTTTTTTATCTCATAAAGTAACTCTTGTAAAGCTTGTTAGATGAAATTGAGCTTCCACAAACGAATTATGACAGTTCAGTAACATCGATTTGAAAAATACAAAGCCAACAAAGGCGTGAAACTAATTCGAGTTGGATCTTTGAGAAGTGTCTCTGCGATATACTTAATATCGCATATAAAGCCCTATTTAGAGCTTTTGCCTATTTCGAAGTAGAGTACGAAAAGGAGCGCCGCTCTAATTGGAAGTGCCCTCTTTCGAGACCCAAGACGCTTTTTCGACTGGTCGGCCCTTTCTTGGAATAATACGGCCTTTATAATTAATAACGACTTAAGTTGACATCAGAACAATGAGAGTTTTTGGTTTATTCCTCAGAAAGTATTCACGACCCAAGAAAATGATTTGATAGTCCAAAAAGAGACCTTGATCTAATCCCACCAGGTTTTAAGAAATATGTAGTTCAACTAATCGTGAAAGGTTGATTTGTATTGAAACGGTCTTTCGTCACCACTTGCCACAGATTTAAATAAAATCCGGATTGGGCATAGCGCCATCTTTAGTGTCTCCATTCAGAGCACCAAAACTGACACTGATGAAAGCAAACAAAAAAAAATTTACAAAGCAAGACCGCAAATCGTTTCAATAAGCATCAAACAAACTAAAATTTGAGAGGAAAAATTTGCAACAACCATATTCAGTGCAAAGTTACAAAGAACAACAACAACAACAGATACTGCCCGGTGTAAAGTTACATAGCTTTAATGATTTGATATCGAGGGGCTAGCTAGCAAAGTAGCTTTGTAATTGTCTTTAGAGTAGCTCAGCAAAGAAAATTTCCCACCCAACTACAGCACACCCTATCCTAACCATATCAATTGCATTCTCAACAATTTCCAGGATATGCGGCGTGTGAATTATTATTTTCTCTAATTATGAGGCGCACCGAAATTCAGAAAAAAAAAAAAAAAAATTTATCAAATTAAATTAAAGCAGAAAATCAAATGCGACCCACGAGCGGATAATAAAAAAAAAAAAAAACAAAAAAAAAATTGAGCACCAGCTGCAAGTTAGTTGCAAGATGTGGAAAACAAAAACAAAAAGAAAAAGTTGCCAATGAATATTTGCTGCTGCAGCGGCTTAAACTAGAGCACCAAAGCGTGAAAGAAAATTAAAAAAAAAAAAATTTCAAAGGGGAAAAAAAGAGAAAGAAAAATTATCGCACCTGGATATACGCCAGCTGGTTAGCTGAGTGACTGACTGTCTGCTGCTGCTATTGGCAGCGTCTTGCATGGGTGTCGCGCAATCTTAAACACCCTTAGCGCATATCTCAAGTGTTTTGGACTGTTAACTTCCTTCCTTCGGGTAGTAGCTCCTGTCGGCTATGGCACCCGGATCACAGTAGTCTATCGAAGGCACTGAAGTGCGCGCTCTTAATGGCAATTGTTGCTTTAACTATTTTGCCACACATGCTCAACAAATGCTTAACATTTCAAATAATACAACAACAACAAAGCAAAGAACTAATAAATAATAAAAAAAAAAAACAAAAAAAAAAAAACGAAACAAAAAGCGACAGATTGCAACGGACGCAATATCGGTAAGGCTCTTCTCAAATATTTGCCAAAAATGTGCAAAGCGCAAATCGAAACAATACAATAAAGAAGAAGAAAATACCGAAATAATATCGACAATTGAAAAACACATATACATACATACATACATACATAAATCGAAACGAAACGTAAATGCAATTGGTAATGGTTGTGAACCGTGCCAAAAGCCATTGGCTGGCATTGCATTCGAGTGCTCAGCAAGGGTGCTAATGTCTGGCGCATATTGCATTCAAGGACAAGGAATAATAAATGTAGATGAGCGCATTGTGCTGTGCTGAGCATACAAATGCAACTACATACATACATACATACATACATATGTGGGTATGCCAATAGCACTCGAAGCAAACTAAAAATATCAGCCGCATAGCTTGGCTGCTGTTGTGTATGAATTGGGCTGTAAGGAGGTCAGCTGAAGTTCACAAGAAGAAGATATTTTATGTTCCAACGAATTCTGCTAAGAAGTAATATGGACACTCTTTGAGCTGAACCTTCGTAGTGGAGGCGAGACAAACCTTTTCATGCGCATGCAAAAGGTCCAGGCGGCTTGTAAAAATGGCTGCAGCTCGAAATGATTTTAGGTTGAGTGGAGCGAGGCATTAATGAGCTTATCATGGGCATTTCAAACAGCTTCTATTTTTATTGTGCTCCGCTTACGGAACTGGGTTCCAGCTAACTTCATTACTACTACCGAACTACCCTTTGGAAAGAAGCTACCGGTGTCTGCGGGCTTCTTTTAAATCAAAATCATGTTTGTGCTCTGGCTCGTACTTGCGCACCAGACGTGACATTGAGCGGAACACTTGCAGTCTACTTTTGTAAAGGTGACCTTGCTATACGGCCCATCTCTCTGTGGTACGGCGGAACATATTGGAAATCCCAATCTGTGTAGGATGTAAGGGGATGACTAGGTGGCACCATGGAACCACTTTAGGCTTAGCTGACCAGCCACTATTCGCTAGAGGAAATTACCAGGAGCGAGGTCAGCTCTATTCGTAACCATGTCGTTGCTACATAGAGGCTCGTGAAATGCAAGGAAGCCAGTGTCAACTCTAATCGTCTTTTGGAGCACAGAAAAGGAAGGTTCGATTTTGAAGATTGCGCGGGTTCCAACAAATCACTTCCGTCCCACGCAGTCCATGCCAAGCAAGAAGTGCTAATCCCCTGTTACAAATGACCACAACAACAGAATCCAGGTTATCAAACCGTGGATAGTTCGACCAAAGCTGAGCGAGCTCAATGAAATTGGCCATGCTATAGTCGGTCTTGTACCAGATTCATAGACCGCAAAGGTGGTCTGTTCCCCTGTTAACGAGCATGCCCCTTTACTCCGCTTTCCCTGACCTCTCACCTCTTGCAATTCTGAGTGGCCATTTGCTGTTCTGGGGACCATTATTGACTTCTTGCAATCAGTGCTGAGAAGTACAGCTCTTGATAAGATCCAGGGAGACATGCTGCAGTATTACGGACCAAATTAAAGGAAGACCATGTCAACTTGATCAGCCTATTTGCTGCTCACTCCAAGGATCGTTCTTATTTCATACTTCTATATGGTTTCGGGTCCTAACCCCCCCTCTCACTTCGGCATCCAAAGAGTCATATTTTCCACGAACTTTGGAGAAAAGATGTGCTCGAAATTTCAGAATTAAGAAAAATTTGGACCCGCCCCTCCGCTTCCGAAAACCTTGGATCCAACACTGCTGAGGACGTATTGCTGGAACTACTGTGTAAAAATATTTTTTTATCTCTCAAATACTTGTAATGTCCCACTGTGCCAAGCAACCAAACTTTAGCAAACTCAATTTCGCCCATCTTATCAGTATTTCTGCTAAAGCAAAACTTTAACTGATTTTTAATCAGCGGTATATAATCCACCCAAATTTCATTTATAAAGGTATGAACATCAAAATTTAAAATTTTTAAATTTTTTTTTTTTTTTCATTTTCTTTATCGTAAGCTACGGGTTTGCAAAACTAAGCAAACATGAGCCCAATAAAAAAAAATATGGGTAGGCAAATGTGCTATACAAATACAATGTAGGCTGATTTTTACATACAAACATACCCGGTACACATCTAAGTGCAAATGCCAATAAAACAAAAACAAAAAAAAAGTTGTTAAAACTGCTGGAGTTGTTCGTTTTTTTTATTTCTTTTCCTTTTTTTGCAAACAAGCCGTCAGTCAAGTAAATAAGCAGCAACAGCAGCAGCAGACAGACAGACAGCAATCCATCCATCCCTTGCAAAAAGCTTTGATGAACTTGAATAAGTTGTGAAAAAGGGAATGACCCGCAAGCGACAAATATATATACATACATATACATACATATATATGGGCATGCATAGGTACAATGAGCCCAGCAATAAAAGCGATTAGTCTAGGATGCATAGGGGATGAGTCGCAAGAGAGTATGCGACTAATGTCAGTTCTGTTCACTTTGTATGGGTTGAACTGTCCCGAAACAACTCCTAAAAGTATGCTACAAAAGCTAAAATTATCGCACATCCCTATAAGTATGCTACAAAAATAAAAATTTGCTTTGCTTATGTATATTACTACTGTAGACTGAAGAGATTAATCGCTTAAGCAATTTCTTTCGTTTATTTCATTTACACATCCTTTTATAATTCTCAACCAGCTTATGAAATATTCTGAACATAAATATTGTTTATGGCTGCATAACCCAAACGGGGGTGTTTAACAACGGAATTGAGGAAGCCAATCCCGTGCAATGCCTCAGAGCCAACAGTGCTCGCCCCCAATTAATACATACAAGGTGTAACAGGTGCCCTGCACCCTCCCAGTTCTATATAGAACAAATAAATTAAATTAAATAAAAAAAATGATAATTTACTAAAGGTCGTCCCTATTAACTCGTGCTTTGCACACCCCCGACCTACTCTTTAAAACAAATAAAATAATAAAAAAAATCTTTAAGCTTTAAAAATGAAAAACACACGATTTTTTGCAGGTTATGTATGGGGAAATTTGAAATGTATATTAGGAATACAAATATCAAGCAACGCTGATGATACTGAAATTTTGGCATGTTTTACATAATATACTTTTAGGCGCTTGGAAATTCTCACAGCTAAAGTTTTTCAAATTTCAACGGAGTTTAAGTATAAACTTTGACAATTTAATTATTTTATTTCAAAAGGAAGTGGACGTCAATTGAGTTTTGCTTCAATCCAGGTAAGCTTGCAGCGGCAAATCAAAATCAACACAAAATATTTTCAGTGCGCCTAAAAGCATGCAACATTTTTTGCCACGATTCATGGTAGAACCAACTAAGCAAACGTTGCATATTTTTAGACGCATTGCTTATTTGTAACTTTCGGTGAGGAAAGCCATCATAGTGAAAATAAAATTTAATAAAATATCGTCTCTCTGGTTCACCCTGTACATGAAAGTAGTCATGTTTGCACAGCCTGAGCTTCAGCGAATTGGTTCTGATAAAGCACTTTCGTAAGCAGAATAGCTAGGGTGACTGTCAGTTAACATGTTGATGGCGATGTAAAATTATTTATATGCCGGGCCATTGCCCTATAAAGAACAGCAAAACTATTTACAAAGGCTTGAGAACATGCTAATTTTCGAGACATACATACGGCGGCCACCGTGGTGTGGAGGTAGTGTTGCCGGCCTACCACACCGAAGGTCCGGGTTCGAGCCCTGGTACAGGTTACATCAAAAAGTGGTTTGAAAAAGTTTTTTCAAAACGGGGTCGCCCCTCGGCAGTGGTTTGGCAAACTCTCCGAGGGTATTTCTGCCATGAAAGGCTTCTCAGCAAAAATTCATCTGCTTTGTAGATGCCGTTCGGAGTCGGCGAAAAACCGTAGGTCCCGCCAATTTGTAGGAAAAAATTTCAAAAGCGGCACACCACAAATTGGAAGCGAAGCTCGGCGCAAAAATCTCCTAGGAGGTTAATGATATAACTGTTGTATATCGCGCCATATATATATATATATACATAAGTATTTACGAAATATTAAAGATAGCGGTATTCGCCATTATTACAAACGGTTTAGGTTGAAAAGGTGAAAAATTGTTCTATACATAAAACAGATAGAATAAGTTGCTATTGGATTTTTAAAACGATTCTATTTTTCAATTTTTTAAGTTATTTTTTATTTAAATTTTTTTTATTTTTTTTTTATTTTTTTTTTATTTTTTTTTTATATTTTTTTTTTTTTATTTTTTTTCATTTGCAACCATTTTTAATTTTTTTTAACTTTCTTGTTAAATTTTCATAACATACATATGTATGTATGTATATGCATAAAACAGGTAGAAAATTATTGGTTTTTATTTTTTTAATTTCATTAAAATTTTTTTAACCCTTTTTATACCTAGTAGTGCTTCGCACACAAGGTATATTAACTTCATTCGCCTAACGGTAGTATGTAACGGCATAAACGAATCGAGATAGATATTGACTTATGTATATCAAAATGTTCAGGAGGAAAAGAGAAATTGATTGAGCCATGTCCGTCCGTCCGTCCGTCTGTAAACACGATAACTTGAGTAAATCTTGAGATATCTCAATGAAACTTGGTATGCAGGTTCCTTTTTACTTATCTCTGAACGCTATTGAAAATAGGCAAAATCGATTAAAAGCCACGCCCACTTTCTATATATATAATATTTTCGAAAATACAAAAAGAGTGATTATTCAGTACATAATACACCTATAAGGATAAAATTTGGTGTGTACCTTAGCGTTAAGGCAAAAAATAAATGTCTGAAGAAATTTTTAAAAAAGGGCGTGGCACCGCCCACTTTTGATTAAGTCAAATTTGGAAATATTATTAATCATAAATCAAACACCGCTCAAGATAGCAAAATAAAATTCAGCACACATATTTCTATTAATACAGGCAATGTTTCGAAAAAAAATTAGCGAAATCGGATTAGGTCCACGCCCAATTTTATACGAAAGATTTCGAAAAGGATCATGGATATATGGAATATGCTATAACTTTGCTTAAACTAGATGTATATCATTTCTATTTCACCGCTAAAGTGTTCGTGGGCAAAGAAAGTCGAAAGCACAAAATTTTTGGAAAATGGGCGTGGCCCCGCCCCTTTATGGGGGATTATTCCACAAAACTTTCCATGCCATAACTCCGGTAAAAAATGACTTATTGAAACGATATTTAGAGAAAGTGTTCAACATATAAAGCTAACTCTTTGCTGAAAAAATAAACAACATCGGAAAACGGACACGCCCACTTTTTGAACATAGTTCTAAAAAATTTCTTCGTAAAATTAAAATCGCGATATTTCCATAATTGTATAAGTTATATAAATAAGATTTTACACACGTAATAGCCTTTTTAAACAAAACTATACTGTAAAAAAATTTTGTGGATTTTGGTGAAGTAGGCGTGGCGCCGCCCACTTTTTAGCATAAAAGCTCTGCTATTTTCAAAAACGATTGCTTGGAATTTCAAGAATGTATTTCAATGAAATTTAGTGAGACACTTCCCAATAGTATGTAGTATACTCCTGCCAAAAATTACGCAAATCGAATAACAAACAAGGAAGATTTACGGGCAAGTAGTTAACACCCTACTGCCTTTTTTTATACCTTTCATGAACATGAAATGGTATTATAACTTTGGTCCGATGTTTGTAAGTGTGAGAAGAAGAAGAGATAGACCCACCATTAAGTATACCGAAATGATCAGGGCGACGAGCTGAGTTGATTTAGCCATGTCCGTCTGTCCGTCTGTCCGTCCGTCCGTCTGTCCGTCCGTCTGTTTGAACGCAAACTAGTCCCTCAGTTTTAGAGATATCTCGATGAAATTTTGCAAGCAGGCGCCATTTTCCATAGGATTAATCATTTGTCGGAACCAGCAAGATCGGACCGATACAACGCATAGCTCCCATACAATCGATTGTTCCGATAAACGGGTTTTGGCCTCTAACTCTTGCAATTAAAAAGCTATTAGAGCGAAATTTCGCAGGTTTAGTACATACTATATAAGTAATGTGTGTAGTGAAAATCACCAAGATCGGACCAACAAAACATACAGCTCCCATATAATCGATAGTTTCGATAAATGGGTTTTGGGCTATAAATTTTGCAGTTAAGAAGCTAGGCATGTAAAATTTTGCAGGTTTGGTACTTATTATATATGTGATGTGTGTAGTGAAAATCATACAGATCGGACTTACATAACATATAGCTCCAATATTACCGATTGCCCCGATAAATGTGTTTTGGAGAGTTTGTAAGAAATTGTAAGTAAGGATCGGACACTTAGAAAAGTTGTGCGTATTCATGAAAGGTATAAAGCCTTCGGCACAGCCGAAGACAGCCCTTTCCTTACTTGTTTTTATTAATTTTTTTTATTTTCATACCTTTCATGAACATGAGGAAAGCTATTTATATTTTCTTATTTACGGGTCGATTCTATAGTGGTAACAACATTCGATTTACCCGGCAAACAAATATCTTGGAAACTTTTACACCCGTTTGGTATTCTGCCGGCTCAAGTTGCAGTTCAATTTCGTAACCACCGAAAGAGGTGGTAACGCCAAGTAACCGCGACAAATTGCACGTGTTTTGTAAATATTTTTTTGGACAGAAAATAGCACAAATTTTATACACATACTAGTTCAGAAGAATTAATAAACAATATAAGCACTTTTTTACGTGATGTTTCGTGCGCGTTTGCCTTTTATTCTCTTTTGCGCATTGTTTGTTTTTGACATCGTTACCATGCGCGCTAGAATCGCGGGTACATGCACCGGTTACGATTTTTGGTTAGATAATCTTCCGGGTACAAAGTTTCCGGTTACGCTCAGAATCGACACGTTAGTGATAATTGAATTTACCACTCACAAAAGAAGTGTTTTTAATCGAAAACAATCAGTTGGCTTTATAACAACTTTTCCGTTATTAAAATAGACCTGAGTAAATTGGGATACCAAAACAGATCACTACTAGGTATTTAATGTTCGGTTACACCCGAACTTAGACTTCCTTACTAGTTAAATATATGTTTTTTGAACATTTTTTTAAATTATTTGGAAATTTTTTATTTTAAATTAAATTGTTTTTTTATTTTTTTTGGTAAATTTTTTTTTCTTGTTAAATTCTTTTTGTTTTATTTTCTTGTTAATTTTTTTCTTAACTTTCCTAAATTTTTTTTTAATTTTCTTATTTTTTTATTTTCTTGTTAATTTTTTTATTAAATTTCCTTAAATTTTTTTTTTAATTTTCTTAATTTTTTTAAATTTTCTTGTTAATTTTTTTTTTAATTTTCTTTAATTTTTTTTTTAATTTTCTTTAATTTTTTTTTAATTTTCTTTAATTTTTTTTTTAATTTTCTTTAATTGTTTTTTTAATTTTCGTGATACATTTTATTTTTTATTAAATTTTTTTAGTTTTTTTATTTTCTTTTTTTAAATTTTTTTTTTATTTTCTTTTTTTAAATTTTTTTTATTTTCTTTTTTTAATTTTTTTTTTATTTTCTTTTTATTTTCTTTTTTTAAATTTTTTTTATTTTATTTTTTTAAATTTTTTTTTTATTTTCTGTTTATTTTCTTTTTCTAAATTTTTTTTTATTTTCTTTTTTTAAATTTTTTTTAATTTTATTTTTTTTATTTTCTTTTTTTAAATTTTTTTTTATTTTCTTTTTTAAATTTTTTTTTTATTTTCTTTTTTTAAATTTTTTTTTATTTTCTTTTTTAAATTTTTTTTTATTTTCTTTTTTTAAATTTTTTTTTATTTTCTTTTTTTAAATTTTTTTTTATTTTCTTTTTTTAAATTTTTTTTAAAACTACCCGAACTTTCGGTTCTTGAATTGTTTTTCGGCCCTGGTACCGGGTTTTGGATCTTTTACTTTCTTCGGTTCTCTAAAGTAGCCGGTTCTTCACTCTTGCCCATCTTTAGTTTACACATACATACATACATATGTATGGTCTACGACGAATAATTGGGGTGTGTCGCTTGTAAAAGTTGTAAATTACAACAACATGTATGTATGTATGTACATATGTATGCAGATCAAACAAGAGCGCACTAGTTAACGCAACACATTAATTACCAACGTAAATGCAACTTCCCCCTTCCAACAAATATTTCAAATATCGAGAATGCAAAAATTGGGTTGCGCCTGCGTAATCGGCAGATGTGACATTTATTGAAGATATATGTGTATGTGGTATGTATGTATATGCTTAACTGTTGCATAGTTATTTAATTTAAAACTCAATAATCTAACGTAAATTACAACAAAGTAAAAGGTACAATGTAGGGTACTGCACGGGCAGCTTGAATTTTGGTATCGAGCTCGTGCGGATTAAAACCAGTTTGCTTTATCTCTGTTTCTAATTTAAACTGTCAATATCAATCGCAATTTGACAAGCAAATGTAAGGATGCAAAGAAAACTGCAGCTCTGACGGCATGCGAAAAGGGTTTAAAAAAAAGCGACCTCGCAATTAGAAAGGGTTGTGCAATATCAAATATTTATTAGAGGAATCATTAGCAACCTAATTTTTTTTTTTTTAATAAATCCTCAATTACATGCGCGTGAGATTAAAATCAGAGCGTAACACGTTTAGGACAAACGTGACGAATGCCGTTTCACACAAAGAAAACAAAAAAAAAAAAAAAAAAAAAAGTTACCCTTTTGAAAATATAACTTAAAATGAGAGTTTATCGCACTCCAATTACGAAGTTATCGGTTTTTCATTCAAAACAAAAACTGGGCTGTTAGAGGGTTAATACAAAAAGATAGCAGCAAAGATCGGATTTTTGATTATTTTTCCTACGAAAATGCTAGAAAGCGTTAGCTTATTAATTTTCATGATACAATTCTGAGTAGTTACCTTGGAAAAATGCAGAGTTTTTAAACTGAAAAGTGGGCAGCGCCACGCCTACTTAAATAAATCCACAACATTTATTTGTGTTCAGGTTTTTTTTATCAAAATCTCATTAATTGAACTAAATCTTATTGATTAAGCTTGCGCGTTTCATTAAAAAAAATATTCAGAATTGTATTGTAAAAGTGGGCGTGGCGCTGGTCCGATTTTGCCCGTTTTAACAATAAAAATTTATCTTTATAAAAGCAATTTTCCCCTCATGTTTTTTAAACAATTTTTTTGTCAGTTATGACATTACAATTTTTGTACCACAAAAAAGGCTGTGACACGCCCACTCTAAAAAATGTATCTTTATCGAATTACTTCGTACACTGGTAATTTGGAAGTTTAATGCAAAGGCTATAAAATAATTTTTAAATATAATGCCTAATTTCTTTCCCTACGATCTCTTTAAAAAATCTTTTCTATAAAAGTGGGCGTGGTCCTTACCCGTTATCCTCCATTTCTTTTTTTCGAACAAAAATATAATAAAAAATCCACTGCAAGATATTTCTCCCTCTTCTCTTTTCTCAAGTCATCATTGAAACTCCTCCATTCCTAATCCAAATTAAAACGTTTAGCGAATACAATAAAAAAATTAATCACATTAATAAAAATTAAAAATAAACAATAAACAATAACAATAAAAATGCTTTCATTCCACTTACCAACCCCACTTAATACCCTTTTTAATAGCTTACAAGCATTGCAATGATTTTTTTTCATTATTTGTCGTCTAACACATTTCATTATTTCAGGTTATGTTTTGACGATGTTTGTGTATGTGTCTAAGCTGATGTGTCAAGTTGAAATGTCAAATGCATAAAAAACGTGTATTCATGCGCATTTTTCCCATTCTAATTCTCGATTTTCACATGACCATATGCCAATATGACATGTTCTTACATTTCTCTCCCCTCCAGAGAATGCCATAAAATCAACCAAATGAAGGACGTTAAAATGTTTTCAAAAAGTCGTAAAACTGTTTATTGACTATGGGACAATTGAAGTTTCTAAAAAGAAAAGCTAAACGTGGAAAAAAAATTGCATTTCGCAAGGGTCAATGTTATGTAAATATTTACAAAATGTGTAATAGAAAAAAGGGTGGTATTTAATGAAATTAAAAGTGTAACAAACAAACAAAAATAAACTTCAAAGGAATAAAAAACCAGAATATGGAAAAATGTGAAAAGAAATCAAAATTGCTTAGAATTACTGTGTAAATGGCTCTGCTTAAAGTAACCGGTTTCAGACTTATGGTGACCACCCGTTTTTGAAACATTGCTTTTCGTCGTAATGAGGGATTTTTTTTTAAATCCAAAATTTATTTAAATCTTTTTATATGTATGCCAGGTTTTTGAAAATTGTCATCGTTATAGTGGAATATTACATTTTCAAATATAAAAATATGAATCCGTTCTAAAGTCACACCCATAAGACCCAGTTGCGTTCCATCTCAGGACGATTTTATTGTTTTTTAATAGGAAAATTGCTGTTCGCATGGTCATGCAAAAAATTCCAAAAAGAGTCTCGAAAATAGTACTGAGTTGATACCGAAAAAGTACCGAAATCATAACAAAAACGTCCCAAACCAATTGTGAAATGATCCCGAAGAAATTCCGAAACAAATCCCGCAAAAGTTCCGAAAATAATTACAAATTTATCACGAATGAGATAGAAAAATGGTCACTAAAAAAATCCTGTTAATTATTCCAAAAAAAAAGCCCCGAAGTGGTCCAAAATTATCCAGTTAATATCCCGAAATCATCAACAAAAAGTCCTAAAACAGTTGCGAAATGATTCCGGAAAAAGTTCCAAATGTAATAAAAAACAATTGCCTTTAATTGATCGCGAAATGATGCCAGAAAAATACCGAAAATGGTCCCGAAACGAATCCAGAAATTATGCAACAACAATACCGAAAAAGTTCGGAGAATAATTACAAATTGATTCCGAATAGGACCCAAAAATGGGCACGAAAACCATTCTGTAACTATTCCCAAAAAACCACCCATCCCTAAAACTTCCGAAAATGTTAAAAAAAGCAATTGTCCTTGATATTATAACAAAATGATGCCGGAAAAATCCCGAAAGCCTGCAATAACAATACCGAAAAAGTTCGAAGATTCCGAATAAGAAAAATAAAAAGCTCCGAAGTGTTTGGAAATTATCCCGTTAATATCCCGAATTATCAAAAAAAATCCCGAAAACAATCGCAAACCACACAAGAAAATATTTAAATTCAAGGGCTCCAAAAGCAATAGGAAAGATAGATTTCTATACTTTTTAATTAGGAAAAACCAATTTTAGCCCGTTTCGGTGTTATTTCTAGATAAAAACGAACAATGTTGTAAAAAAATTTGCAAAGGATTTGAATGTTTATACTTACAAAAATATGTAATTGTTGCAACTGCTGAGGAATCTATAAAAGAAAGAAGAAAAAGCCTAATAAAATAATAGCCTTTTTGTCATTTTATTTAAATACAAGGGATAATATTTTTAACAAATACAGCTGTGTTCAATATAATAGTAGTGAAATTAATTATATATATGTATAATTAAATCAGAATGCGCTATGTTTTAAATAATTTGCATTTAAACTGCAACGAATTCTATAGCAAAAACCACATAAAAAGAAAATTCAAAGTTTGTGCAAAATTCAGGAAAATTAAATAAAAAATTAATTGAATTTTTTTTTTTTTTACCAAAATTATTAAAAAACTTTTGAGTACGTAGTTTTATAGATTTAGAAGTTTCTCAAAATGTCTTGAGGTTGACTATTTTTTTCCAAAGAAAGTTTGCTTTTCGTTCATGCTAAAATACTTCAGATCTTCGACAGAAAAAATTCATAAAACGCGGGGGAAATTTCAAAGACTTTTTAGCTTGCACAATATTATGCTAAAATTGAATGAGCTAAAACTGGGCACTTTAAAATTTTTTTTTAAATTTCTGCTCGAAAATATTCAAATTTTGTTCGTAATTTTTATACCCAGCGTACTAGTACTAGTACAAGGGTATACTAATTTTGTCCACATAACGGTACTATGTAACGGCGCAAAATAATCGAGTTAGATATAGAGTTCCATATATGAAAGTTCTTAGGTTGAAAAGAGGAATTGATTAAGGCATGTCCGTCCGTGTACACGATAACTTGAGTAAAAATTTAGATATTTGCATGAAATTTTGCATACAGGTTACTTTCTGGCCAAGGTAGGTTGCTATTGAAAATGGGCGAAATCGGATGATAACCACGCCCCCTTTTTCGATATCGAAAATTTCGAAAAACGTATAAAACGGGTTAATTCCATATCAGAAGCAGCTACAATGATAAAATTTGCAATATGTATTGATTTGTATGTTCTAAGGCGGATTTTATCAAATTTTTTGAAAAGGGGCGTGGCACCGCCCACATATGTTTGAAGAAATTTTAAAATTTTGACTCTTAATAACTTGAGAACAGTTTATGCTAGTATAACGAAATTTTGTAGAGGGCATACTATTGCTGTGTTAAATTCAGATATAGAAAATAAACGAAATCGCTTGGCAACCACGCCTACTTTTTTATAAAAGTTATATTGAAAGGAGGTGGAAATATTGAAAAGTCCATATCTCATTAACTGATACCGCTATAATAATATAATTTGGTACATACATCAATTTTCATATTCTTAACATTATTTTTGCAAAATTTTGGAAGGTGGGCGTGGCACCGCCCACTTATGAGTCAAGCAATTTTCAAATTCGACTGCTAATAACTTCAGAACGGTGTGAGATAGGTTTACGAAACTAGGTACCAGGCATGTTATGTTTATGTAGAGTACTACCACAGAAAATAAGAAAAATCGGTGAACGACCACGCCCCTTTTTGGACTAAAGTTCTCTAAACGAGAGTTAGGAAACCGGAATATGCAATATCTGTTTAACTGATAAAGATATAATGCTAAAATTTAGTACACTAATTCACCTGATGATGTTATTAAAGGTTTTTTGGTAATATTTTGGAAAATGGGCGTGGCACCGCCCACAAGTGAATAAACAAAATATCAACATTTCACTTTTAACAAGCCACTGTGAAAGTATCATAAAGATCTGCAATGAAAACTGATCTTCAAATAGGGACAAACAACATAATAAAATCCGTGGGCGTGCCACCACCCACTTTTTTAAAATTAGGTAAATATTGATTAATGGACACATATATCCGTATATCAAAAAATTTCACAAAATACGCTAAAAGTTATGGGCATGGCACGCCTTCTTTTCCAAAGTTATATATAGGACATGGTATAACCCTTGTAAAGATCGATTCAGTACTTTTGGCTCATGTAAGCGGTTAAAGCTTTATAAGCAAGGAGCGTGGCCGCGCCCACCAAATTCGCTATTGTTTAGGCTCGGCATAGATTGGTTTTTAAAATGGGCGAAATCGGATGAAAACCACGCCCCCTTTTTCTAAAAACTAACGCTGGGTATTTAATGTTCGGTTCACCCGAACTTAGACTTCCTTACTTATTTTATATCGCCTTACAAATATCTAGCAACCACTAATTTAATTTAAAAAGTATTTTCAGCTTGGCACTTCAGCGATTCCACAAACAAGTTAAGAGTTAATAATTACAATAATGATCAGTCACATATTTATTAAATAACGAACATACTTTTGACCATTAAAGATTAGCGCAAGCAAGTGATAGCATGAACGAAGCGAAAGACACACAAAGACTATAAACTTGAACGTACTCGGGGAAACTAAAAAAAAAAAAAAAAAAAAAAAAAAAAAATTAAAATGAAAATAAAAATAAAAAAAAAACAATAAAAACTGGTAAGGCGAAATACCAAAACACGTTGCAACTAACCGACTATGGTGAGGGAACCAAAGTCATTGGACAACCTACACAAACAAGCAAAGGCCACAAACGGCAAACGAAATCAAATCAAAGAAACTGGAAAAACTATTTAAAAATAAATAAATCGTAACATTGACTGAGAATTTTAATAAATCCTTTTTTTATTTATTTAATACCGACTTTATTTTATTTTTATAATATACATATATAACATAAGGCCAGGCGATTGGTGTTTAACTAGCAGTAATAAAAATGGAAAACACATAGCGAGCACAATTTCTTTCAAAGGCCACTATCCTTTGTGGAATGCTGTGGTATGGCTTTTGGTTTGAAGTGGCTAAAAGATTGCTGGGTAAATAAAAATGTAGGCAGGTATGAATGTGTGAGTAATGGGCGATGGTCAATGCGCTTAGGACGGAATGGAGCCACAAGTAAAGGAAACAAAGTGGAAACAAATATGGCAAGAACTTTCATGTGATCACAGCTGAGCAGAGCATCGGGGAGACTTAGATTTAGATATCCAGCGAAGAACTTCTTTTCTTCGTTTCATTTGGCTTCGTAGGTATCCTCAATTCTCATACATACTATCCTTCATACATTATCACTGATTGGAAACTCAGTGGTGGCCTTCTCTGCTCCCGACATCGAAACACGTTGGTGGTCTTAGCATCATCCTACATTCGTCTGCTCTGAAGTTACATCCATAAGTTCCAATAAGGCGGTCCAACTATAGAAAATTGCCGCTTGTATGTACAAGACAAAAATAACACCGAAAAATTGGCAAAGTTATCCCAAACACGTATCGAAAGCAATTCCGAAATGATCGTAAAAAAGAATTGAAAAAGTCTTAAAAATCCCGAAAACTATCCTGAAATTTTCGCGAAAATGTTCAGGAAGACAAAAATAGTACCGAAGAGTTTTTGAAATGTTCTAAAAAAAGGGCCGAAAACAATTCCGGAATGATTCTAAAAAAAAGTTCCGAAAAACTCTCGAAAATCCCGAAAACGATCCTGAAATTTCAGCGAAAATGTTTAGAAAGACAAAAATAATATCGAAAATTTTTTGAAATGCTCCAAAAAAGTGCCCAAAAACAATTCCGAAATGATTCTAAAACAAATCAGAAAAAGTCTCAAAACTCCCGAAAACGATTCCGAAATGTTCCCGAAAACGTGAGATATGAGCCTTAAATAATCCCGAAATGATCCACAAATGTTGTGTTAACAATTTCAAACGTATCCCGAAAAAGTTCCGCATTTATCCAGAAATAGGTCAAAAATTTACCCGAAAATAGTCTCCAAATTATCCCGAAAACCATACCGAAATGTTTCCGAAAAAGTCCCGAAAGGCCACGAAATAATTTAGAAAAATATATGTTAAAAAATTAAAAAAAAAAAAAAACAACTCGAAAAAGTTCTGAAATGATCACGAAAGGGTCCCGAAGTTGGTGTAAAGTCCCGAAAACTATCTCGATCGCTGCCTAAATCTACAACAACAGCGCTCTGCTACAATTTTTTACATCTCACATACGTCGACGCCTCACCAGATGTTCACCCTAATGCTCAAGTATTCCCTGCAGTAAGTAATTTCCTAACTACCCACGTATTCGCTATTGCGGTTAACTTAAGAATGGCTTTACTTTTGTGGTTTTCGTCTTGAATTCAGTAGTGTGGGGGACATGTCCTTCTCTATCTGACCGCAGTGCTGCTTAAGCCGCATGTTTTGTGTTGTAATATTAAGAGGGCAATGGGTTTGGGTCGACTGGTAATTTCAAAATACAACAAAAATATTAAAAAAAAAAAAAAACCGATGACAGATCTCAACACGAGCTTGTGAGTGTTTCTTCAAACAAGTACTAACCCACTTCAAGTTTAGTGAGTTCTTTGGCGACCTAAAAATCCATTATGTAAGTTCTGTCCGAGTTTAAATATTTGAGAAGCTTTCCGGTTTGATATGTTTCAGTTTTTTGGGTTAACTCGGAAAAAAGATTTTGATCCAAAACGCACTCCAGTTAGTACCACAAGGTCCTAGGACGCATTTCCTGCAAAATACTGTGAACATCGTTAAGTTGGGCCAGTAACACAAGGTCTTAGTAGCCAAGCGGACCGGTTTGTTATACCTGGAAAAGACTACCAACAACATTAAAACCCTCTTTGGTCCATTAGACCCATCCTAACAGTTGACGAGCCTACTAAGCAGAGCCAAGTACTGCGCCTACAAAAATAACAATAACAACAATTCACCACGCGCAGCCTCTAAGAATGTAATGAATGTTTTCGGTTTTATCCGATTAAGCGAGGCCATTAATCATAATTTTACTTAAAAGTTGATTCATTTTGGTTTTATGTGATCACATCATGCTCGTGTACATACATACATATATACATACATACATACATATGTATGTACTTACTTTGCATTCATTCACAACAAAAACTCGAATTCATTAATTCATTACAATGGAGAGACTGCGATTTCCAGTTGAGAAACCAAGTAAACAGCACAAAACCAAGTAAACAGCACAAAACCAATAATCATCAGCACCTCGGCGATGTAAATTATAATAACAACAACAACAACAATTGTAGTGGTACTTGTAGTAATGCAAAAACAAAACAAGTCCAGGCACACAACGTGTCTGTTATGCAGATGGGAGATCCATGCGCGCACAGACTTTCGGCATGCAAAACACTTGACAACAATAACAACAACAACAAAGAGTGCTAGTGTTGTAAATAGCAACAAGAAAAAGCAACAGCAAGAATAGTTGCAAATATTGCCGGCTTCCGTTGTATTTGCGCTAGCAAACCGAAGTAGGCAAACCGAAGGAGGTAAGCGAACGAGCGAGCGAGCAGCAGCAGCCGACAATGAAATGAAAGGAAAACGAAGTCGTGATTAACAAAACCAACAGATAAATGCGATGAACGTGTGGTTGGACGAGCAGACGACGAAGCGGGTTTGGCTGTTGAGCAATTCAAGGAACCTATGGACAGACGTACATATACATATATATAAATGGAGAGTAATACAACGAGTGCAGCACGACATACCAAACCACTACGTGGGGGCCAAAATTTAGCCAAAGACATGTGCAAAAAAACTTAGCAACGTCGTAGTATTATTGCCGTTGAGGGATGAAATTGTTGTGGTTGCTTTGATTATGTGTTGTGGATTGGTGTATGAGATAATGTTGTTGGTTATGTTGATGATGTTTGTTGTTGTTTGTTGTTGTTATTTTTAGTGCTACATTTGCAACAGTTGCTGCGGCGCTAGACGTTTTTGCACTACGTTTTATATTATTTGTAGTTGTAGTTGTTTTTGTTGTTGTTCGTTAGCCGGTGCGGAGCAAGGCGGCATTTTTTATTGCCCATGCACAATTATTGTTGCTGTTATTTACTGTGAAGGTGTTGTTGCAATTGTCGACATCGATTGTTATCCCACATACAAGCGTGTTATTCAATTAAACCCCCAACAAGCGCTACGGAATAACACAGAACTATTGAATATATGAAGAGCTGTAAGTAAATAGAATAACTCGATGTGGATGGCTGAGCTCCTCCTTCGTTTGCATTTCGGAATGGTTAACGTTAAGCCTTCTGTAACATTTTTGGTTTCTCAAGAGCTCAGCTTTTATTCTCTCTTTAGGAAAAGTCACATATCCAATTGTGGTGAAGGCAGAAATAGCCATAGGAAGCGATCAGTATTCCCATCACAATCTTCCGAGAACTAACTACCTCTGCATTGCTGTACTTCTTTCCGTCTTAGGTTACTTCTTTACCTTCCTCCTTTTCTCTGTCTCCCCATCTTTTTCTTCCTTTACAACCTTCATCTCTTGTTCCAACACCGTCTGCTGCACTCTTCATCGCTGTTTTCATAATCCTCTTGGGCACATTCTCTGACTCCAGCTACTTCTTTTGCTCAGTATCCGAATCAATGTCCCTATCGACCATCTTTTCCCCCATCTCCGCTTAAATCAGCCTCTTCTGCTCAGCCCATTTTTCAATGTTTGTCTTTTTCCCAGCATCCTCTATTCAGTATCCGACTCCCTTTCCCTCTGCTCCTCACTTTCTGTCTCCACGTCTGTTTTCACGATCAAACTGTTCTCCTTTCGTCTCTAAAACAGATCACACTATGCCTTTATGAACGTGACTTCATTATGACGCAGAACCATGGAGTAGAGTGAGAACCAATATTTTAGTAGCTCTGAATGGCTCCCTTTTCTCCTTATTCTTTGTTAAATGGTGCGTAACCGTCTAAACGGTTTATGATCGTCCAACATCGGGCCAATCGTTTCTTCTCCCTGCGAGCTGGCGCCTCGAAAACGCCACCGGTCCGCATTTAGTCTTTCTATTGGAGCGTTGGGCTTTCTCTTCCTCTGAGGTTTAAAATTTCCCTTGGTGTTGAGGCTTTGGTACCGGGAAGTGGAGCTTAAACAATTTCAGATTAAAAGAAAGGTTATGCAAACGAATTTCTAGGAACTCGACTAGGATATATTACTTACTATCAAGTCCTACTAAATCTTCGCCCGTTCGAACCATAAACCGGTTACAGCGCTGTTAGTCCGAATACGACTCCACCTCGCAACAAGAACAGGCTCGAATTCCGAAAGTAATCGAATGGAGAAGAAGTCAAGGAACTTCACTGAAATTAGAAACTGGTGGACAAGAGAGCTGAGCTCAGTCTCAAAATCAAGCAGATGAACTGGGCTAATCAGCTTAGCATATTCCTCGACCTCCTCTATGGTATTCAAGGAAGATTTATGGTACTTTTCCCTTTGGCCTTAAGCTCTTACCAGAAATTCCTTAGCATTCAAAAAAAAATTAATAATATAACAACATAGCATTAAAAACAACAACAAAAACCAGACATCGTCAATTGGCGGCATATTTTGCAATGTTTGTGTATGCCCAACCGACGCACCTTCACCATTTCACCATCCCACCCCACTTGCCAATGCACTCTCAATCATCAACTCTACACCGCCCCTGCACTTGATTGTCGAAGCTTGTATGTTCATGATTGTCGGCGCAAGTGAACGGGAAATAACAATTTCCAAATGTGTCTGCAACGATGCCTCGCAAAAGCCACAGGCAACAATTTCGTCTTTGTAGCAGCAGAAGTCCAAAGAACAGCGAGCGCGGTGGCGTCGTGCAACTTCAAATGGAGCACAAAGAGCACAAAATGCGTGAGAAGCGAGCATAGTACTTTGAAGAGCGAGTGTCGAGAGTGGGACAGAGAAAAATAAAAACTATGAATGGAATTTTCAAGTTTTGTTTTGTTTTCGTTTAGTCGTTGTAGGACGTTTACGCCATTGTCTCGTGCTTTGTTGTTGTGTCGGTTCGATAATGTTGCAGAGTTTCACGATAATAAATTGCTATGTTGCAGTAGCCAGTGTTGCCAGAGGACAATTTTTTACGCACTTCATCTAAGCTTTATAGACGACCGTCTTGCGCAAAGCTTTTATTTAAATTTTTTGTTTTATGTAGAATGAGGGGTGCGCGAGGCCTGTTACCTCATATATGTACGTAGTCAGTGGAGGCGTGTACTTGTGGCTCTGAGGTCTCAGGTCTGGCCACCTCATTTTCGCTGTGAAAACCCCCCCTTTTCGAATTGCAAACATAAACTATATAATTGAAATATTTCATAAGCTGGTTGCGAATTACAATGAAAAGAAAAAAAAAGTTTACTCTTTTCATAGAATCATTGTTTTTGTAAGAGCAAGAAGCTGCGAATTTGGAGTGTGCTGCCAGACTGACAATCAGTGTTGCCGTTCGGGGCCCCTTTTGAGAGTTCTCTTAATATTTCTATTTCATTTTCTGCAATTTCTTTTTACCCTTAATAGTAAGGGATGACTAAACTCCCGTCTCACGTCTTGGGCCAAGTCATTAGGTTTGTCTCCCAAAGATTTAGCTTACTTATTTCTCCGGCACAGTATCCAGTCCACACTCGCTGCCCAGATTAAGGGACATTTATGGATCGCTTCGAAAGCGTGCCTCGCTGTTTCTAAGAAGGTATTTTTGCAAGTTTTTTGAAACTTTTTTTCTGGCTGTTTGATATCAATGGATTTCAGAATGGTCATCTAATAGTGAGGTTAGCTCTCATTGGTATTGAGTACTTGAAATTCGATTGACTAATGCCAACTTCCTCATCGATCATCAAGTATTGATACACCCATTGGGGAACTACGATCTCCTCGAGGCAGTATAGTGAGATCTCCAGTGATCTCCTCTACCTATTGAAAACCCATGCGTGGCTCAAAAGTGGATGCGATGGAGCCGGTGTTTATGGAACGGATTTTCATATCCGTTAAGAACTTGATAATCCCAACACAAATCTTTGTACGAAATCTTTTTGCGGAATTTAACTCGGTTTTAAAGAGAATTTTTCTGAGACTTTCTCCTTCCCAAAATCCTGGATCCACCACTGATGTCGAGTATACCTCAAACTCAAAACAAAGCAAAAAGCCGTCCTTTCTACTCATCCTCACTCGCACCTCTTTCAGTACTTCTTCACCACTTCTTCAAAATCTCTGGCAACTCCACACACACAGACACATTCTAGACACAGTGAAATTCGTCGTCTACCCGTTTTGTCTGTTAATTATAAGCGATTTAGTAACAACAACACCATACGCCAAAGGGAAAAACAGACAAATAAAGATGCAATTTGTTACCCCTCCCACTCCCCCACCGGCGCTCCACATGCCGAGTTCGTACGTAAAACAAGATGTTGTAGTTGTTAATTCAGCCTCATTTAATGTTACGACGTTGCATCGTTTTGCTGTTGTTGTTGTTGTTGTTGTTGCTCCCGTCAGTGTAGCTGGGTCTTTGCCTTGAAGCTGGCACGTTTTTGTTATTTAATACGAATGCAAGTGCACGCCGAAGTAAACATTGAAACTGGATTTATACCGAAAAAGAAGAAGAATAAATTGTATCTCTTTGCGGCATAATGCGATGCTGTAATTTTTTTGTTGTTGTTGTTGTTGTTTTTGTTGTTGCTGCTGCTTCGTGCAATAAAATTCTTGATCATATCTTTCTGCAAAGTTGTTGGTACACATTTTATATTTTTGTAGAAAAGAGAAGCTGAAGGAGGTGGGGAGTTTTTGAAGCTCGTAGAGAGGGCGACAGGTTGCCCGCAGGTTGTTTGGTTCTTTGCTGAGCTTCATTGGAAATTCTTTCAAAACTGATATAGGGATCTCTCATTTGTCTTTTACAAAAAGCTCCAAAGCTTAGATTAACTAGACATGAGTCGAAGAAACTAAGTCAATGTCGATCTCTCGAGGAAACAGTCGTTGTTGCACTTTAGCGTTGGAAAGCTGTCGATGGCGGATCTATGATTCTTGAGGACTTTGGAACTGAGACTAAAAATGTTGTCCGTGATCTCTTGAGTGGTTGCATAAGTAAAGCTCTAAAGAATTAAATAAACTCGACTATCTTATACCTACATTTCTTTGACTCCAACATAGGTACAGTGACTCTCTTTCCCATCATGCGAAGTCAACATAACCTTCTACGCTGATGACTGGTTATGGACTCGTTCACTTCACAAAACTTGACTTTGTAGAAAGCTTCTCTTAGAGAAAAGTCAGAGAAAAGTTTCTGGCCGCAGATGGATGTTTGACGACCAATAATGAGTAGAGCAATGGACCTTTATCCACCTGCGACCTCGTTCGAAGACCGCTCCAAAATGTCTGCACACGACAACGCATCGTCAGCTACTTACCGCAAAGCGCAGGTAGTCTGAGGTTGAGAACACATCCCAACACTACGTAAGTGAGAATCTTCACGAACAAATTGGAAACAGCTATTTGATCCGCTGGCGGACCGACAATTTACTCTCTAACTAACGTCCTTTCAGATGGCGATCCCGAAAACGATATGAGATACCCAGCTTTTTAAGTTACTTAACCCATCCCCTAACAAAAATACATGGCAGTCTGGACTTCACATTACAAGTAGATAATTTAGCTCATCAGACTTTGAGATCCAGTGTCCAAAAAAGACAATCTTCGAGCATTGCAGTTCATATCTCGAACGAAGCTTGAAACTGCCTGTTTGCTGGGACATCCGCCAGAAGGGAGTGATGAAGTCAAAATATGGCTACTACTAGAACTGTTCGTACCCGGTAACCGGTTGGGAACGACTTGCAAATAATACTCTAGGACGAAATGGACTGGCCAACTGAAAGCTTCGCTTGGGCCATGAGCTCGAACTTGGACTCTCATAAAGTGGTTAGGTTAGTTCTAAAGTAGTCGAGACTTTTGTGCTTCAACAGGAGTGACTGCGCTAGAGGAGTCCTCTCTTGATGATATGAAAAGTGTTGCCAACTTCAAGGACAGTCCTTGGTGTATTAAATATGAAACTAAGTCCTTCTGCTAGCATGCCTTTTGGAGGTTTCGGCTTTCTTTTTTATGTACTCAAGCTTGGTTTACAAATTCTTAGTCGAAATATTGTCAGGTCAAATATGTTTAGGCTTTCCAGTATTTCGTTTTTTTGTTCGTTTCTCTTTTGAGTGCTGTGGCAATTGTTGTTGTGCACAAGATTCCTCAAAGAAGTTCGGTCTTTCTGTAACTTTTTAACTTTGTTGGCCGCTTTACAGTGGGACGGTATTACGCACACACAAACATATGCACGAGTTCTTGCACCTCGCCATCTTCGTTCGTCGCTCCCAGCCTTCCAGTTACATTGCGTGCCAACGTTCTCGTAGTGTGCACTTTGCGGGAGTCACCATCGCCGCCGCCGCCGGATCTTCGCAGCATGGAATTTTCATTTCATTCACTCGACTACGAGTTTTTCACTTTTATGTCTGGCATGAGTTGCGAATGTCTAAGGATATTTCTATTTTTAAGCAAACTTAACTAGCACACAGAACTTTTGAGATTGCGCTTACATACTTGGGCAGACTGCATCCCACGTACTGCTACAATGTATTATAAATGACTCTGAGAAATATTTTTCTACAAAGCAAGTACATACATAGGTACATTAGGATGGATCGTCAGCAGGGGAAGCAAGGAAGTTGTGACGCGAATTTATGTGAAGGGAAGCTGCAGAACTTTAGGGAGGAATGGGATCAAGTAATCAGACGAAGAGTTGGTTTGGTGGTATGTTCGAAGCCTTAGAAGTTGGTTAACTGCTGCTCATAGATGAGATCCTAATCACAACTAGCGTGTTGGTGGGTTTTGCTTTGGGCTTTGAGGAGAGATGTTAGCCCGTTGGAAAGAAATTTTGCTGCTCCCTTCGAGTTTTTCGGCGTCTAAATCTTATTGAACTCACTCTTGAGTATTAACCCCTAGTTAATTAGGAAGTAGTAGTAAGTGCAGAGAGCTGAGTTCAGGAACTTTTGGATAGGACACACGTAAAGACAAGTCGGTCGAAGTATTGAAAGGACGACTATTGGCACCTATGCGGTGGAGGAAAAGCATCGGTTGAATGTAAGTATACAATGGGACGGGATTACCTTTATATCATTTGGGTCTTTGACAGTGCTAATTCCAGTCAGACTCGACGAATTAACCAATCGAAATGGCGCTGGTTTAGATTCAGCCGATTTTCTAGTTCTCACTACCAGAACCTTGGGAGGAAAGGCTTTGCTTCTTTTTCATTAGACCGCGCTATGGTGGGATGAACTCGCTTCCCCTTTAAGGCAGTAGCATGATAGAACACTTGACATGCAGATCGCTCAAATGTCATCCAATTTAAAGCCGACTCTCCGAGGTTGGAAAGCGGCAGCAGCCCTAATACCGAAGGAATCTTTACTTGTCCTTGGGAAGAACAAAACATAGTCTCAGCATTTAAAAACCCCACTTCACAGGGTGTTGGTAGTGGCAATAAGTTCGTACGAAATCGAAAAGTTTGGAGTAGTTTGGAGATGAATTAGCTTCCTACTGGAAAAGGTCCTACTGGAAAAGTTCAACAGAACCAATAATTTGAAGCTTCAGCACCATGAAACTTTCTAATTTGCTCCGAAATGGTCACTTTCTCTTAATTGGAACTTGGCCATGCAACCAGGAGGTTTTATTATTTTTAAGACAGAGAACCTCTTTTTCATTTCGCCTTAGTTAGTGATAGGGTTAGAGGGTACGCCAACACGTTCGAAGGAACTTACTGCATCTACATCGATCGACGTCTCGAAATCCTCGTACTCAAGGCTTTCGACCTCGGCTTAATATAAATCTGCTCAATTTGAACTTTTTGCATCGAATTATCTGAGGACATTCCTATTGTCCCATTTGAATTGTTAGTTGTTGTGCAGCATTAGTTTCACCATCACGACAAAAGAAAAAAAAAAACATTTCCTCAGAGCAAGTGTGGGAAACTAAGCCAACTCGATTTAGTCGCTCGGTTTTAACGCCCCTTCAGACATTTTGTTCTATTGACAAACGAATTGCAAGAAAAAGAAAAAAAAAGAAAAAGGAAAAACAAAAAAAAATTTGTGTAGAGTCATATAAATATGAAATGAGAAAAATTCAAACTAAAAATTCACAACAAAAAAAAAAACACACAAAAACGCAAAACGAAAAGCAAATGCAACTTGCACGGATGTGTATTCAAATGGCGCAGGATGTGAGCAGAGAAATAAGAATAAATAGAAATCACAACACGTACAAAAGGATAATGACCGTATAAATGAAACACATGCGAATGAACCAATAAACGAGCGGATGGCGCAAAACGAGGGAGCCCACTGTCGGCGGGCGATGGCTAGTAATTACAAGGCTAAAAAAAAAAACAAAAAGAGTGATTTGATTTTTGTTTCCGAGTTTTTGTGAATTGGGTATTGTGAGCGCGGGCAAATGCAAATCTCTCGTTGTAGTGGCGCAACACAACGAAAGATTTCAGCGAAATATGTACAGTAGCTGACAAACATAATGGAACAGTCGATTTTCAACAAAATTTTTTAGTCTAAATCGCGATTTTTAAAGTCTTAACCCGTTGCCGGCCAATTTTTCTTAAATTCTGAAATACTACAAATAAATGATACTGCACTAAAATAGTACCTAAATGTTAAGCTTGTTAACCCATAGAAGTGGATTGATTAACCAGTTGCTAACCCTTTTTTTTTTAAATTCTGAAATAAAAAATTTTAAATACGAATCACTTCAACTGCACGAAAATAGTACATAAATGTGAAGCTTTTGAATAGAAAAAAGTCGATGGATTAACCCTTTGCTCACAACTTTTTTTTTAAATTCTGAAATAAAATTTTTTAAATACGAATCACTTCAACTGCACGAAAATAGTGCCTAAATGTGAAGCTTTTTAACAGATAAAAGTCGATAGATTAACCCGTTGCTGACAACTTTTTTTTAATTCTGAAATAAAAATTGTTACATATATAAGAATCAGTTGAACTGCACGAAAATAGTACCTAAATGTTAAGCTTCTTCACCCATAAAAGTCTATTGATTAACCCGCTGCAGCCAATTTTTTTTAAATTCTGAAATAATAATAATAAACAATAAATAAATAAAAATTTTAACATAAGAAGAACCAGCATTAAGTACCAGTTTATCTGCACTTAAATGTGAAACTTCTTAATCCAAATTCAAAATGTAAATTTTCTGGGATCCTATCCCACTAAGACCCAGTTATTAACCCATTGCTGCCCTGGCCACAATTTCAATATAGTATAATTCTTAACACTGAACTGAATGTTTATTTTCTTTGCCCATTAAAGACCATGCATTAACTCATTCGTGACCTCGCTTTTTTGATTTTTATAAAATTAAAATCTTTTCTTTTAATTCACAAAATAAAATTCATATCAAAATCGCTTTTTCTATACTCAAGTATTAGATTTTGACCATATTAACCCCTTAACCGGCATTTATTAGTACATCAGTGACCTAACCCTAAAGTTCATTATAAATACATAATATATGTTTACAAAGCTCCTGTAGCCAAAAATTTGTTTTCGTTCTATGTTTCGCTTCTTTGCCTATCAACAGTAATTGATTAACCCACTGTTGACCTATTAGTTTTTTTAATTTGAAAAAAATTCTTTATAAAAGAATCAGTAGATCTGCACTTAAATATTGTCTACATGTCTAACGTCTTCTACATGTCTAACGTCTTAACCCATTAACGGTCGTTTATTAACCCATTGGTGACCTTTGTTCTTTTGAATTCTGTTTTACTTTTAACCCACTAACGGCCGTTTATTAACCCATTGGTGAACTTTGTTTTTCAAATTCTGTCTCTTCGGGTTAACCCATTGACGGTTATTTAGTAACGCATTAGTGAGCTAGGTGTTTTCTTAAATTTCGAATCAGAAGAACGAAAGAAAAATGGCAGCAATTTTACTATAAAATTATTATTTTCCCCATTTTGATGTTGACTGACTGTAGCGACATATAACTGTTTAAATGAATGTGTGTATGCGGGCGCCTATAAGGGGCGGAAGTATAATAGCAACTACCCAAAAAAATACAATGATACATACAAATATAGTAATAACCCAGTCAACCAAATGCGAAGTGCTCTAAAGTGGTAGTAAAATGTGATGCACAAAGCGAGCTTATAATTCAAATATGAATGTTTTAAGTATGCTACAAGAGTCTAGACACAAGAATGAGTCTTCTGGGACGTGGAAAGCGGCCCATTAGTGAGTCGTATGGTTGCATTTTCTCCTTCAAAGCTATTTGCGCTGGTTGCTTGGGATGCACTTTCATATGTACATAAGTCGGTTGAAGACGTGAGGTTGCAGTTTTCAGCTCAGTTTGGCCCAGCCAAAGCTATGCCACATACATAGGTCAAATGACTATACTCAATCTACCTCTTCGGCGCATAATTTTCTGCAGCATGTTGCAATTATTGAGCTACGATGCTACGATTTATTTCGATTTTTTTTTTAATTTTTTGATTTTTGCATGACGACAATGCTGCTTTGGCATTGTGAGTATAAAATAATCTCGGCAATTGCAATCTGTAGGAGTATGTGTGCTTGAATCAGGATGTATGCAGTCAGACAGCAAAGCGTTTTGAGCATTGGCATTGCAACCGAATCAAATGGAAAGAAATTGCTATTTGCCTTTGATTATTGTTTTTTTTTTACCTTAAATTGCAAAAACAAAAAACAACCGAATTAGCTGAGGCGTGATTTTTGTTTCGTTGAATAAACAGTGGGCAGAGCAGAGCATGTATGAAAGGATTGCAATTCTCACCCTCTGCGGACGAGACGACTCACAGCAAGGAATCCAATGATTTTAATTGAATTTGCAGTGATTTTTGTTTTATTGGAGGGGCCGTTGTGGGGTGCAGTGAAATAACTCCCAAATGAAATAACTCCCATGAAATAACTCCCAATGAAAGAAGTCCCAATAAAAATGAAATAATTCCCAACTTTAATAAATGAA
Organism: Sphenella marginata; assembly: GCA_951509765.1. Classification (NCBI taxonomy): domain Eukaryota; kingdom Metazoa; phylum Arthropoda; class Insecta; order Diptera; family Tephritidae; genus Sphenella; species Sphenella marginata. The sequence goes on along the minus strand of OX608079.1, from coordinate 16,595,081 downwards.
ATAACTCCCAAAGAAGGAAATGAAATAACTCCCAATATTTGGCAGTTATTTCACAATGAAACCACAAGTCCCCAAAAAAATGAAATAACTCCCAAATGAAATAAGTCCCAAAAAAATGAAATAAATCCCAAATCAAAATTTGAAATGGTATATTTTTACAATATAATCAGTTACAATGAAATTTGAAACATACAGGACAGCTTTGGACATGCGAATTAATGTCATTGAGGCATTTGGGTTTGAGATTCGACGAAGTAGTGCCGCAGGCGAAAATTTGACTTAGGTCAGATCCCCAATTCGGGGCGTGATCCATGGTATTTATGTGCAGAACTCCTTTCCGCATTGGCGGCCTTCGGCCGCGCTTCAAAAAATAACAATGGGCTACGCCATTCCAACTCCGGGTGTGTGCCATAGCCGTGGCTACCGCCACGGTGATGTCTTTCCGCGTGCCACGTTTCCCACTTTTTCACTTTTCGGGCTCAGCCTAATGTGCCATTACAACAACCACATGAAAATGACAGAAAATTGTGAACTTTAACTGCAAACAACTTTTGAACGGTTGAAAAAATCTCATTTCAGATTCTAAATCTAGACGTGGGTAATCGTTTACGTGGGGTACCGAGCGCTAATACACAACCAAAAATGTTGAGATATCTATCAGGAGACGCGCTTTGGTCCCAGGAGCATGAATATAACTCCGCTGAACCAATATTTTTAGTAGTTTGCGAGATATTTGCAGTTAAAGTCATTTTCATGTGGTTGTTGTAATCACATTACCCTGTGAGAAAAGAGTGGCACGCGGAAGGACATCACCGTGGCGGTAGCCACGGCTATGGCAACCACCCGGAGTTGGAATGGCGTAGCCCAGGGTTATTTTTTGAAGCGCGGCCGAAGGCCGCCAATGCGGAAAGGAGTTCTGCACATAAATACCATTGATCACGCCCTGAATCGGGGATCTGACCTAAGCCAATCTCAGATTCATGATCATAAGTCGAAGGTGATAATGAAAAATGAAAATTTGGAATATAAAAAAAATGTACTGACTTTAGTTCCCTTTCTTAATGCGAATTAATGTCAATGACATTAGTTCGCTAAAAATATGCCCAACAAAAATGAAATAACTCCCATTAAAAATGAAATAACTCCCAATGCCTGGATTACAAGCAATGAAGTAAGTCCCAAAAAATGAAATAACTCCCAATTTCCAAAAATTATGAAATAACTCCCAAAGATATTTTATTGGGGATTATTTCATTTGGGAGTTATTTCATTATGAAATAATTCCCAGTTAAAATTATGAAATAAGTCCCAATGAATTGGGAGCTATTTCATAATGAAATAAGTCCCAACTTGCATGGAAAATATTTGGGAGTTATTTCATTTTTTTGTTGGGAGTTATTTCATTTGGGAGTTATTTCACTGCACCCCGTTGTGGCATGAATCGACGGCATTTCTGTCATGTAGAATTAGCGAATGCGGCAGGCGCGGTATGGGAATAGAATTGTGCTACCCAAACGCTTTCCTACAAAGGGTTTAGAGCAGGAACTCTACGAGTTTTAGGCTTCAGGTCGATTCGGTTTTCGAAATCTGTTTTATTTCCTTGGTTTTAGTTTCGATATCTTGGTGTCATGTCTGCTACAGCTCCGGTTTCTGATTTGATCTTGGTTTTAGTTGCGTTTTCGGTTTCAGACCGTTTAAGGTTTCCAGATTTTAGGCACTGCTTTGCTCACATTTTCAAACTAGTTTAGGATTTGCTTCCGTTTTCGACCTTGTTAATAGTTTGTTATGGTTTCAAGCCAGTTTCGAAATCATTTCCATCTCCAAACCGGGCTTCGGTTCCGATTTCGATTCGAGTTTCGATTTAGGTCTCAGGCTGGTTCTGCTTTCAAATTCGGTTTGGTACTAGTTCGGTCACATTTAAAACCGATTTCGGTTTTAGTTCGGTTATTGGTCTTGGTTTTAGCTACGAGCTTCAGTACCAAACCGCGTTTTGGGTCTTGATTTTAGTTTGATTTATGGTTTCAGGCCAATTCCGCTTTAAAAGTCACTTCCACCTCCAACTCCGACTTTCGTTTTATATTTTTCAGGTCCGTTATAGTTTCGGCTTCGGTTCCGATTGCGATTCGTGTTTCGATTTAGGTCCCAGTCCGGCTAATTTTAACTACACTCTCTGTTTCGAATTCGATTTCAAAACCGGTTTCGGTGTTGGTTGCTTTTTGGTTCTTGAATTTAGTTCCAAAAAAAGTTTCTGGCCGTTATCGGTTTCGAAATCAGTGCCGCCTCCAAATCCGGTATCGCTTCGGATTTCAATATACATAGTTTTCAGGTGGGTCTAGCTCCGTTGCTGGTTTTATAGTTTTTAAGGTCCGTTATAGTTTCGACTTCGGTTTGGATTGTAGTTTGAGTTTCGACTTCGGTTTTGATTGTAGTTTGAGTTTCGATTTAGGCTTTGAGTCGTTTAACCTTTCGAAAGTTCCATCTCCGTTCTCGGTTTCAAATTCGGTTTGGTATTGCTTCAGTCACATTTTAAATCCGATTTCGGTGTTGGTTTCGTTTCGAGTCTTGTTTTTAGTTCCGACAAAGGTTTCAGACCGGTTTGAGCTCCCGCTACGACTGCGGGTGCTGTTTTGGCCAAGGTTTTAGTTCCGACTAAGTTTTCAGGCCACTTCAGTGTCGGTTTCGGTAACAATATCCGGTTTGGGTCCGGTATTTTAATTTCCATTTCGGACCAGGTTTTAGTTTCAACTTCGTTTTAGTTCCGATTCTATTTCGGGTTCGATTCCATTCCCGCTCCGATTTCTTCCTGTTTCTGTTGCTTTTCAAGTTTTCGGCTTTAGACCTTTTCTCGACCTCGGTTTCAGTAGCAGTTTTTGGTTCATTTTCGATTTCAGGCGCTTCCGGTTTCGGCTTCGATTGACATTTTGCTCCACATACGGTTGTAGGCCTCTTCCAGTTTTGGTTTCGATTATAGCTCCACTACACTTTTAGTCCACATCCGGTTTCCGTTGCAGCAGCGCTCCACTTTCGACCACGACCTCGTTCTTCTCCATTTTCGATATCAGGCTTATCCGGTTTCCGTTTTGAAACACTTTCCGTAAATTTTTGGTTTCAGGACTCTTTCAGTTTCCGGGTCGATGGCAGCTCCGGTCCAATTTTCCAGTTTTTGAGAATTTGGTTGGTTTGGTCGCTTGATGCTTCTTGTTGTATATTGGCTTGCAACAGACATTTCATCCTCTTCAAGAGATGAGCATCAAGCATCCAAACATAAAAATGTACCAACGCACCAACTTCAATGCCTAATTAAAACCCTCATTAGACGGCAAATTAAGCCCAAAACACCTGTTGAAATGATATGCAGAAATTGTGTAAGACGATCGATAATATAAAATAGTAACAACAACAAGAACTACAAAAAAAATGTATACAAACTAAACAAACCAGTTAATTGCACTAGTCATAAGCAACAACAACAACAACATAGAGCCAACACAAGCAAGGATAATAGTTATGGGGCAACTATGAGCAGCCGGCGTATATTACAAGGCAGAAGAAGAAGAAGAAGAAGAAGAATACAAGGGAGCATGCATGTAACCACAAGCCAAGGCAGATGTTACAAGTAAACAGTGACAAGACGACAACTGGCAAAAGCAAAAGCAAAAACAACAAAAGCAACAAAAAAAAATTTAAAACAACAATAAGAGGGTCGGGTCATCATCATCACTGTTGCAAGGAAATCAACAGCCGTAGGAAATTACAAATGTGGCAATCCAAGTTGTGGCAAATAGGGCGCAGGTGTGGAGCAATAGATACAAAACAAAAAAAAAAAAAAACAAAAAAAAAAAAAAAACAAAAAAAAAAAAACTTGGAAGCCAGCAAACTGTACTTTCAAATCGACAATTGCGTTAGTCAAAAGGTGAGGAGTAGCACAAAGTTGTTGTTGTTGTTGTTGTTGTTGTGTGGTAACAGGATCTACCTTTCACGCTAAGCTAACAAACACAACTGTACTTATGCATTAGATTTGATTGCGCTTCATTAGGAAGACACGGAAGACAGGAAAAAGGTGAAAGTATGGAAAATATTTCGTGTTCGCTTGTAAGGAGGGTGTCAATATTGTAATGCCAGCCGAAAATCTTGAAGGGATTCCACGGCGTAAGGTCACCAAATTGAACAAAGCAAAAGGAAAAAAAATAAAAAAATTGTAAATACAAAATTTGCGAGCATTAATGTTTTGTTTCATAATCAGACAAATTTATGAGGGATACTTGCATTAAAATTTTCTCATTTGGGGTTGAAGAAAGTTTGAGCAAGTTCTTAAGAAAGATGTGCATAAAATATTGCGCAAAATGTTGAGGAAAATCCAATTTACGGGAAATGGGAATTGGTGAAGAAATTTTTTTTTTTTGTTTGTTGATCGAAGCCGAGCAGCTGCAAGCGCGTGCAACATCTTGAGGAAAAGGTCAACTGGGACATGCACAATGTGGGCTTATTTGGTATTTAATATAGTAAGGGAGAAATTTATGATGTGATCTAAAAAAAAAGAAAAAGTCATGCAAATAAGCGACAGCTGGCAGCGAAAATTTTTGGAATTTTTTGCGACTAAAACTAAGGGTTTTAAGATTTCAAAATACTTGGCAAAGGTTTGTAACAGAAGACAGATATTTCAGCTCATATTTTCATAAAAATATTCTTAAATTGGTTCTATTATAAACTTATGTACACTTGTGCTCAATAAAATAGTAGTACAATTAAAATCGTTCAACAAAATAAGAGCAAGCTATGTTTTTTTTTAACATTTTCCTTTTAAAATAAAGCGATTTAAATAACAGAAGGCACAAAAAACAATTTTCAAAGTTTACGCAAAGTTCAAAAATTTTTTTAAAAATGCGCACCAAAATTTAATTTTTTTTTAGGCAGAATTTTTAGAAATTTTTAGGTATCGCTCAGTCAATATGCAAATTTGAAGTACCACAAAATTTCCCCTGAATTTCGTATTTACACAAAAATATTTTTTAAATGGGTTACTACTTAGGATTGCCAGCTATTTACAGTCCTATTATAAACTTATGTACACTTGTGCTCAATAAAATAGTAGTACAATTAAAATCGATCAACGAAATAAGAGCAAGCTATGTTTTTAATTATTTTCCTTTTAAATAGATAGCGATTTATATAACAGGAAGCATTAAAAAAAATTTTCAAAATTTACGCAAAGTTCAAGAAAATTTTAAAAAATTCACACCAAAATTTTATTTTTTTTAGGCAGAATTTTTAGAAATTTCTGAGTACGCAATTTTATTGCTCAGTCAATATGCAAATTTGAAGTACCTCAAAATTTTCCCTGAATTTCGAAAAAAATTTTTGTCAAGAATGTTGGGTATTTTTTTCCATATCAATGAATGGAGTGGAAGAAATCACTCAACACCCTCAACGCGCAATATTCTGAAAATTCTAGAAATTGTGCAAAAAAAAATTTTGCATTTATCAAAATAATTAATTTTAATTAATTTTTTATTTCACCAATCTCATAATAATTTTCTCTTTTCTTCCCTTCATATTGGCACGAAATGCATTAAATTGCTTTATAATGAATATAAATGATAAGAAGTATGCGTACAGCGTTGAGCCAATTGACAAATTCATACGATTAGACAACTTTAGCATAGTTGGGGAGACTTCTGTTGGTGAAGACTTCCTGTGCTAAATATGTGAACTCATAAATATTTATTAGAACAGAGCATCTAAGTTGAAAAACCACAAAAAAATAAAAATTCGAAAAGGCTGTCGTGCATACAGTATTGTGAGGCGCAATAGCAGCACGATACATTTATAGCATGATTTTGAAAATATAAATAAGTAGTTTGAAATATATTTAATTTCAAGCACTATTTAATATAATAAAATTCAAATTTGAAATCAAAATTAAAATAATACCTTCAGATTGCAAATTTACTCAATATGTATTACTTTTAATTGAAAAATTAGACGGGTTAAATAATGATAACTAATCGTAATGATTACCGGTTTGCTGAGGACCCATTTAACAGTTGAATAATATTGCTTGAAATTTTTAATCATTATTTTCCAATTAAATAAAAAATAAAAAAAATCATGATTTTTCACCATTATACAAAAAATTTCAACACTATTAAAAATTTACGAATGTATAAAATAACACAAGAGAAAAAAATCAAATATAGAAAAATTTCGATTCTTTTGGTTTTTTTACAATCGTAAAAAATCATGATTTTTAACCATTATAAAGAAATTAAATAATTATAATTTTTGATTTTTTTTCTTTAGTTTTTTTAAAATCCTTAAAAATCGTGATTTTTCACCATTTTAAAATAAATTTCACCACTATTAAAAATAATTATTATTTTGATTTTTTAAATAAATTAAATAACTATTATTTTTGATTTTTTTTTCTTATGTTCTTAATATCGTAAAAAAAATCTCAACAGTATTAAAAATAATTATTATTTTTGAATATTTTTATTATATTTGATTTGCATTTGATTTATTTTTATATTATTTAATTTTTTAAATAATTTTTTATTTTTTTTTTATTATATTTCATTTTATTATATTTGATTTTTTTTTATTATTTGCCTGAGAATCCATTTAATGGTTGAATAACATTACTTTACATTTTTAATGATTATTTTCCAATTAATAAATAAGAAAAAAATCATGATTTTTTTACCATTATAAAAAAAATGTCACCACTAGATATTATCTAAAAATAATTATTATTTTTGATTTATTTGATGAAAAAAAATCAAAAATAATAATTATTTAATTTATTCATGAAAAAAAATGTAATATAATAAAAAAAATTCGTTTCTTTTGGTTTTTTTATAATCCTTAAAAATCATGATTTTTCACCATTATAAAAGAAATTTCACCATGATTAAAAATAATTATTGTTTTTAATTTTTTTATTATATTTAATTTTTTTTTATATTTGATCTATTTTATTTCATTTTATTTTTTTCTAATCGTAAACAAATGAAAAAAAATTATTATTTTTGATTTTTTATTATATTTAATTATCTTAAATTTTATTTATTTCTTTTATTTTTTTTTTTAATATTCGTACAAAGTCATAATTTTTTTTCACCGTAAGCAATTTTTTTGAAAATAATTAAAATAATCGTTACCAATTAGATGGATTTTGAATACTAAATGTAAATCAAATTTAACAGGTATGACATTGATTAATACCTAATTAAAATTTTTAATTAATTTTAATTTGTTGGGGAAATTAGAAGCAAACAAAAATGATAATTTTTTTTTATTTAAATTAGCAATAAAACTAGATAAAAAAAAATGTTCATCAAAAAATTAAGTTTTTTTTTATTAATCTAAATGCTAAATTTCCTGAACTTTTCTTGTTCTTGAACATTGATTGTTAAGTTAATAGCTATCGGGGTTGGGTTACTTTTGGTCGCATTCCTTGAATGTTTGCGGGATAGTTGAAGGTATCATTTAGGCACTTTTTCACTGTAATTTCGGGGCATATTCTGAATAGTTTGGTAGTGTTTTCTGGGCCATTTTGTTATTGTTTTCGGGACTATTTTAAAAAATGTCTAATGATCCCTAAAAAAAATTCCGAGATGGTCCCAAAAGAGAATCCGTAAAAAATACCAAAATGCTCCTGAAAAGATCCAAAAACGATTCAAAATTACCAATAGATCACCACTAAGTCAAGTCAGTGCATCTAAACTTTTGCTGTTTTTCGATGCGCTTATTTTTTTATTTTAAGTTTGAATAACAAATAAAATTCTATTTTTTTTTTTTTTTTCAATAATAACAAAGTTAATTATAATAAATTAAATTTCCACTCAAATTTTTTTAAAACGTCCATTCCTGGTATATTGCTACTATAATTTTTCACATCAGTGTACGTTTTTTTACAAATGTTTCTATTTTTGTCCAAATCACGCACACACACAGGCGACTAAAATAACAGGAAACAAATAAGAATGCGTCAGTAATGTTTTTGATTGCAAGTAAAATGGGACAAGTAGCGACGACTGGTGAATATGTCTGACCCATATGATGAGTGGAGGCGCGTCATCAAGTGACAGTGTGTCAGCAACAACATCCACGCTTATTTGGAGTAAACGCTTTACATGCGTTTGGGGTGAATCACGAGCTGATGTGAGCCTAAACGAGTCAATGAGCTGTAACCAATGGAAAATGCACTTGCAAGTGGTCGCATTTATAAGCGCAAATCCATCAATAACAACAATTCAAATACAAAAAAAACAAATGAAAATTTACAACAAAAATTTATAAAATGCACATTTGATAGATTCCAAAAACGCGCCACATAGTGCGGACGATTGTGAGGTTATCAACAAACCCCATTTGGACAGACGCACAAACAATCACGTTTATTTAGGATTTTACGATATTTAAGTGCGCGTAAAACAACAACAAGCAATGGTCATTCAGAGAACGCAAAGTGCAAAAACAAAAAAAAAAAACAAATAAACGCCAACAAAAAGTGGCGCATGGAAGAGAGGCGCTGGAGTGGCAAAACGGAGGACGGTGGTGGTCATTAAATTGGAAATAAACAGTGCGCCAAATTGCCGATAGCGCTAGGCAGAGGGGGCAACAACAACAAAAGCAGTAGCAGCGAGTCCAAAGAACATCAACACACAACGCCGACAGACAGCAGCATTCCAAATACAATTCCAAGCGTTAAAAATAGCTCTGATTTGAGATATGCACTTTTCTTGTTGTTGTTGTATGAGTTATGTTGTTGTCGGCTCTTTATATAGTATCGACGAAGTGTGGTAAAGGAAATCGAGCAAAGTACAAACTTTTCCATCCTGTTTATTCGCCCTTCAGCGCTCTCGTTCAGTGTGTGAGTGTGGACTTTTGTGACCGGGTTTCACAAAGCGCTCTAAATTTGTTGCACCCAAGGAAGCCAAGCCCCGTTTTAACTGAAGTCTTCAAAGCAGTGGAGACTCACTTTTTCCTGCCCTACCACCAGTGCCTTGATATGGACTAGCCAGCAGATTTGGGATGTTATCTGGAGAGCTTTATCGGCAAGCTATATAAATCTGCTGAAGATCTGGAAAGCTACTGACAGCCTTTGTTTTTGTTGTTGTTTCGTTGTTTCGTCCTGCCTAGTCGTCATTTCTTCTAGCCAAGCATTGTTATAAAAGTCTTCTAACTGAAGTTCCAGGAACCTCGCGGCTTCAATAGGGTTGAACCAGTGTAAGATTTGTGTTAGAAGCGTCTGCCCTGTTGAGTACCAGTCCTATGAACCTAACACGCTGCCCTCTCTACTCTATTAAATCCCTGTTGAATTTTCCTATCATTATACCTACCTACATCCATATATCTACCCATCATATTCCCATCGCAAAACTCACTTTGTTCCAACTGCCGGTTTCCTAAGACTTCCATTAGAAGCGATTGATGTCAATTTCGGTAATGGGCATACCGAAACTGATTTTAAAACTTTGGTAGACGTAAATCGATTTCGATTTCGTCCGATCTTAAGCTTTCGAAGGCAAGTGGAGTTGCTGTTCATCTAAATTTAAAAAAAGGCTCGCCTTCGTAAGGTTAAATTATATTCTAGTTGCTGTGAAAAGCTTCTTCTTAAATTTTTTTTAAGTTTTTCTAGTCTCCAAAATCTCTGTTTGTTGGATTGCAAAACTATCGGCTTTATACATCAGCGCAAACATAGTAAATACAGTGGTGGGTGCAAAAATAGCACAGCAAAATACTGCGTAAGCATTAATTATCTAGGAAAATTTTTTAAGATCCTGAATGAAAATTTGTCAATCGAGGTCTGAGTGGAAGAACACATTTCCAGCTGAATATGTTTGGAATTTAAATTAAGTTACGGCGTTCTTTAAAAAACTTGTCCTCGCCTCTCTTACATCTACTCCCTCTCCCGATCAGCATCATATCCGTATTCCCATTTACAACCTCTCGCCTCTTGCTCTTGACCTCTCTCTTTTCAGCACTACCTCATTCTCCCTCTATTCCATCTTTTTCTCTTTGTTATACCTCTCCTTTTTACCCTCTACCTTTTACTGTTTTTATTTCTCGAAATCTCTCCCTATTCCACTTTTTTCTCTTTTTTTTTGTTTCACTGTCTCACTTTATTATACACCTAATTTTCCATTCCCCTTCCTTTCGTTTCACATCCCCTTGTTTCGTTGCCATTATTTTGATCACTGCTGTAGCTACTGTGCTAAGTTTGACGCGAGTGTAATCGCATCTCAGTTAAAGAGGAAGATTATGTAGCAATACAATCAAGCTTTGTGGAATGCAAAAAGCAAAAGAAACTTGCGAAAAAAATTTTGCTCTAAAAAGTTTTAAATTTAAAGTAATGTTTGTGAAAAATTAACGGTGTACATATGTAAGTATATATGTGCACATAATATGTATGTAAGTACAATAAGTATATATGTACATAAATATGAATTGAAGCCATAGCCATCGGTTGATTATTTTCCAGAACCAGTTTCAGAATATTAAAACAGCCAACATTTTTTGAGTTCAATGGCATTTATGTTGCGCCATTATGTGAGCATATACCAACAACAAAAGTGAGAGGAACATAGAAACATATTGTGTAGATACTATATTAATGAGAAAAACTAATAATAAGTAGTAATGTAATAAATAATGAATGTTGAGTGGTTAGACTAGAGACTTCATATAATAAATTTGTTGCTAGATTTGTGTAATTATTTTTTGATTCAGCGAGATTGTTAGCGCCTAAAGGTATGCTACATTTAACTATTAAACAGAAATCGGGAAGCAATACTTCGACTCGCCTCGCTTATTCAGCCAAAAACCAATGGTTAAAAGTTTGAAACACGCCTACGTAAAAAGTGCATAGAAAATAGGACAGTTTTCTTCAAAAGTGTTAACTTTGCATAGTTACTTTTAGGCTCTAGTTGTTTTCCATACCCTGCAAAAAAGTTGTGCGTTTAATCTTCAAAGAGAGTTGTACGCGTTTAACACCTTTCGCCCACAGTGGGTTTCAATTCAGTATGCAAAAGAAAATTTGTATTTATGTAGCATACTTATAGGAGTTTAAAGTAGCCGTATTGGTAGAGAGTGGAGTAGTCCTTTCGTCTCTCAAATGTGGCCCAAACAAATGTGAACAATCCAGCCCATACAAAGTGATCAGAATTGGTTTAGTTTTGTCCAACAACGATTCCAAATTAGCCCCATAAAACTGGAGTTAAATCAACTTTGTTAAACTCAATTTATCGCAAAATAACCAAAAAAAAAAAATATTCAGAAATACGCACTCACTATGAGAACACGCATGGGTCGAGATCTCGATCTTATTTTTTATTGCTAGATGACTGATTAACAATTTTCCATAGCTTGCCACCACTGCCGAGGGAAGGCTCAGTTCCGAAGACAACTTTCTGACTTTCCCACTTAAACAAGGGACCTTTCGTTACATTACCTCTATACCACGGCCTTCACCTCTATATACGGCCGCCCCACCCACACCTCCTAACAAAAATAGACGGTTGCCGCATCAGCCATCAAAGAGATGAGTTGACAATCGAAATCGTTTAAAAAGTGAATGAATGCACTCTTCTACTATTTACTGAAGAGCAATTGGTAAGATCATTGTTATTTGTAAATTAATGTATTAAGCTCTTACCTTATCATCAAACGCTATCCAAAAACCTCCTTTGATGCTGCTTATTATTTTTCCAATGTAGTTTTGAATAAATTTTTGTTTAAAAAGTACTTAACACAATTTTCTTAATTTTTTTTTAAATTGTTAACTCACAAGAATGGAATTTGGAAATTTGTTTTCATTGGCTGACTTGATGCAATTCTTATTAAAATCACATAAAAATAGATTTTTTGAATTTTCGTATGCAGTTTTCTTGATAATTTCTCTTATGGGTGATTAGAAACTTAATTAAACAGTTTTATTTTGATCTTTTCACACATTTTCGAATTGAATTATATAAAAAAAGCACGTTTTGATATTTTAGAGCTTTGAAAAAAGTATTCATATACAATGGGTTATCAAAAATGTGCATTCGTTGCAATTTTTTTCGACTAGGTTGAGATTAGCAGACGATGCAACTTTCAATATTTATATAAATACAACTTAAACCTCTTCAAGTCCTGAGCATCTTGTGAGCGTGTATCTGTAATTTAAAAGAGAAAAGAAAAATAATTAGCTCAAAGATTCAATGTATACACAGAAGTTAAATCTCAAACCTATAAAAACAGCTACATATTTATTTTATCAAAACTTTGATACACTGCACAAAAATATAAGGAGAAACAGCATGACCGACCAACCAAATATATTTTAGAGGTAGTAGACCCGCTAGGAGTTATACTCACTGCTGCGCTGTCTCTCTATTCTATCCTATTAGTGCTTTCCTCCTTTTCATTCTTCTGCATACTGTGCCTTTGTAGGTTTCGATTCCTATTCATACAACTTTCTATACCTTTTCCTAAATATTTTACTTCGTCTCTCAATTTTAGTCTTCTTATTTCTGAGTCCTCAGCATCCGCCTCGTCTTTTTTTCTAATATTTATTCTTTGACCTCATAAAACCCCCCTTTCCTATTGCCCTCTCTAGCATAACTTTAACATATTGTAGACATCTGATAAGAACAGTAGCGGGGATACAGGGATTTCGCCATTCATTTCCTCTTTAGAAATTTTGTCTCCTGATTTATATTTCTTTTCCTCTACTCTCTTATTCCTTTTCGCTCCCTTTCTCTTACACATACATACATATCTACATGAGGCTTGGGGAGTGCGGCTACGGTGCCAATAGTTTTATAGTCCGGTGGAAGCACCTTCCAACAAAACGATTTTATCTGGCCTAGTCGTACATTCGATCCAAGTCTGAAGCAAAAAACATTCTCACGACGGTCGCTTCTACATAGCGGAATGATTACTTTTAACCCAGGGCGTCTTATTTAATTGAAGCCCTGTTCGATCCACAGCCACTAGTAGCGCAAAGAAATTCTACAGCAACAACAATTCTATTGTAAAATGATGATATAGTTTATTACAAAATGTGTCTTACTAAAGGCAGTTTTGCCGATATGATTACAATGTAACAGACACCGGCAAGTCTTAATTTTATGCTTTCAAATATAAACTTACCAAAAAAGCTATGCAAATTACAAAGAAACCAAAAGCCAACGGTTAAGCTAAAAAAGAAAACAGCAGTTTGGACTCAATATGAGTAACGAAGAAATAACCGGCAACTCATTGTTGGTAATCGGTAGTCATAAAACCATTGTCAACAACAACAACAAAAACCAGCTGATACAACATTGACAGATGCAGCAGCAGATATGAAAGCAGAGCAGCAGCGTCAGCAATGGCGTCGACGCCGCCGCTGACAGATGAGCAGCGACGTCAATAGATGATGACTCTGATTCGAATTCAAATCGGTTGTTCGCTTGGTGTTTTTGATTTCTACTTTTCTCCAAATTTGTAATTTATTCGTTTTTTATTATGGCACTTTTGAATTATCGCATTTTGCGACCAAGATATTTTTCCTAAAATTCAAACATTGATTTAATCAGCTTTTTGGTAGAAAAAAATGTATGAAATTTATTCAATTGTTGCGGTTTAATGGCCTTGCGGCGAAACTTTTTCAATATTTGCAAAAAGGAACCAGTAAAGCCAGATAAGCGCAATTTGAAAATCTGAAATGTACAGACATCGACCTGTTAAAATTTTATTTAGCTAAAGAAGCCGGTCCGGTTCTCTGTATCTCAGAACTTATAATAGCTGTTTTTAACCATTGTATGTCCGATATCAATTGAGATATGGACCTCAGTCAAAACGCTTATTGCGGCAATCATTAGCATCTTTATATATTTTACTTACACATTTTTAATGACAAAGGATAGGAGATATGTATCTTAAATTCTAAGACACATCCGTTGCTTGTAGTGAAAAAAAGACTCCCTACAGGTATATGAATCTGGTACATTCTGGTACACCCTTTCGGTACATGCCCGACTGCCACGGGAGCAATTTGGTATGTCCAGGGCAACCGTCTAGGTTAGGTCATCCCTCTTTTTTGTTGTTGTTGTTGTTGTTTTAACAACAAAATCACTCCCCGAAGGTTTTGGGGAGTGTTGTCGAAATTACAGTCCTTGGCCGGATATGAATCCGGTACGCTCCGGTACTCCCTTGCGGTACTGCCCGACTGTCGTGGGAGCGATTTGGTATGACCAGTTCAACCTTCTAGGTCATGTCATCCCTCCTTCCGAAAGGAAAGAGAGGATGGGTAATGAGAGATGGGAGGCTTCATATCCGTAGATCAACCATCGAGTTGCACATCATTACCTTTGTGCATATTGGTCGCCTCTTACGACCGGTATGCCTACCGCGGGCATATTCTAAGTCCCAACCCGCAGGGGGGGGGGGGGGGGGGGGGGGGGGAGTACCAGCAAGTTTCACATGATTACTTTTGTGCATTCTAGTCGCCTCTTACAACCGCGGACTTATTCTAAACCCCTGTCTCGCGGACAGTCGGCATGGTAAGCAGTATGCCGAATAGCTATCTGGCAGACAATTCTCATTAGCTCTTAAATTGTTGAAACGAGTAGTTTCTTAAGACTTCCGTTACATGAGATTGATGACATTTCCTGGACCACCTAACTCTCTCCATAATGAGCTTATTACTTAATCTTTAAATGTACTTGTTTTGTAGATTAAAAAATGTATACCTTTGCGCCACTACCAACATACAACAGTTGCGTTGTCCATATCGCTGGCACGTGTAATTGTATAACAAATTCACAATTTTGCACTTTCAAACGTGTTGTTAAATATGTTATATTATTCTTACAGTTTATTATGGTAAGCTTTCGGCATTTTTCGAACGACGACGGTTGATGACAAACGGCGCTTTTCGATGACTACTTAGCAGCGGACGTTGTATGCCTATTGTGGGCCAATACGTTGGCAATAACGACGAAGTTGACATCGTCGTCGCCAAAAAACAGAAGCAAATGCGAATATGGCTGCTAGCACAACATTGTTGCTGTTTATAGCTTGTGAAGTGAGAAAGCAATCAAACGATGGAGACTACCCCATACCAAAACGAACCGAGAAGAACAAACCGAATAAGCACTAGCAGGAAAAGACAAAAATATGTTAGAATCAAGCAAGGAATAAGCAAACGTGGCATGGCACAGTGGTCTAGTTTAATAAACTGAGTATACAAAAGTTCACATGGGTAAAAAGCGTAGTGTTGTGCAACTCGATGGATTCCTATCTCAAAGGTTGCCAACATCAACGGGCTAGGGGTTTAGAAGTCTACACTACATCGAATGTACGATTTGGCCAGATAAAATCGTTTTGTCGGAAGGTGTTTCTGCCGGACTATGAAATTATTGTCACCCTAGCCGCACTCCCAAAGCCTCATGCAGATATGCCTAAGAGAAAGGGGGCGAAGAGGAATAAGAGGGGTTTGGGATATGCCCCCCGTAGGCATACCGGTCGTAAGAGGCGACGTAAATGTGAAACTCGGACATGATGTCTCTCATCTCTCATTAACCATTTTCTCTTTCCTTTCGGTAGCAGGGATGACATGACCTAGAAGGTTCCACTGGTCATACAAAATCTCTACTACGACCTTGGTTTATATCCGGCCAAGAACTGTCTATTCGACAACACTCTTCAAAACCTTTAGGGAGTGGTTTTGTTATTAACACAACATTGATTATTGGTCCACGACATGCGATTAAATGAATGGATGCGCCGACTAACCTGGGTGAAGTACTACAACAATGTCCATCATAATAACATTTTGGTAAAGAGCTGGTCTATCGAAAAACATTAAAAGGCTATAAATCCATATGGCTTTGGTGCCAGCTCCATGCGACAGGAATATCTTTTCGCTCTTAAATCTCTATGTCCTAGAAGATTGGAAGAGATCATGTCAAATTTCTAGTGCAGACAGTCGGGCTAGTAACCAGTTTACCGAATACCGATCCGAAAAATAACATAATGGAGTAAGTTGCTGTTAGCAAAGATATGATCTGTTCCATTAAGTTTTGTCGCAAACATTTTTTAAATAGCCCACTGTACATTGTCATCCATTATCAAAGTGCGGGGGCACTAGCGGTTCGTTAATGTGCGAAAGCAAAAGAAATGTTGAAGAATAATAAGTCGATGAAACAGTCAGTTTTGCTCGGATGAATATGGGGCTATGAGGAGCACCTTCAAATAGTCTAATTGGAATACTCTGATACACAGCCTCATTTCATAATAAAGATGGCATGCATTCATTACCTAGACACCAACTCCTACTTATAAGTACACAGAAATCGAAGGTGCAGTCGCCGGTATGCCCAACGCACATGACCACGAGTATGTCCAGTTGCACATACCTGTATTATCTGACGGATTAACTGCGTCAGCGTAAGCAGAGCTAAATGCTGCAATTTATCTACGGGTGTCAATTAGTCAGCTGGTCAATTGCACTTTTTAAAACTTTTGCACCCACAGCTTTACACAACTTTCTTCGTTGTAATTAAAATTACACAAACACGAAATTGTTTAAGAAATTCTTTGCTACCAGCGTATTTTATTATTATTATTCGTTTCAGCTGCGCGAATAAAATCCACAGAAATTGGTTGACTAGTCGTCCGTCCGTCTGTATTCGTTTCCACTTTTGTGGGCTAACCGTTCACTCACTTCTCCACTCCATATGCATACTTCATTCGTGCGTGCATGTGTGTATGGCACTCTGAATGTTGAAAGCTGACGTCGACGTCGCCGGGGAAGTCAAAGCCATGCAATCGTTGTTGCTTCGCTTGTACTTGTGGTTTCTTTTTTTGGGGCCGGTAGGTAAGTGTTCGTATAACGAAAATTTAGAATTCCACATAGCATTGGGGCGCGTTGGCAGCCGATCTTCTACATTATGCCATTCAACACTAAACAAATAGATAGTGAAATACCAACAAGTTCACAAGCCAATTCAGCAAAACCACAAACAACTTCTATACGAGAAGAAAATTTTTTTGAACCATACTGGTATTCGTGTCCAAAGGTGTTGTTGGCTTACATATGTGTACAAAAAAAATATAGTTTATTTATTACGTCTGCCCATCATTTCTCCATTTTTTTGTTTCAAATATAATAAGCTTTCCCTCGTGTCCACACGTCACAGTGGGACGAATTCACAGCATATTTACCTCTAAACGAAATCTAGCAAGTTTTTACAAATTCCTACTGTGTTTGGGTCTGGTTAAGTAGGAGTTAAACTTGTAACAATATCAAAATCGAAATTTGGCCAGAGTGACTCAGGTGTCCGTCCATTAGAGCCATGCCGATCAAGCCGCTAAGTGAAAAGATGCCGGCACTCATCATAACCTTTAGGGAGATGCTTCTCTATGGCTTAAACTGCGGATCTACACAAAGTGTTAAGGCGATCTACAACGAATCTAACATACTCTTAGTTTATGAGTTGCATACCGCTTTTCGAAAAGCTTCTTGCCTTATGAAAAAACGGTTATTTATTTCCACCTCAGCAAATACAAACAAGAATTTTTTATTGCTTTACCCGCTAAACAAGATGAGCACTTCTGTGCCGGATGAACCACCGGTACAAGCACCTTCTAGTGCCAGCCCCCCCCAACGAGGGCTTTACCTGAGCGACGGCTGTTAATTAAGTGTAACGTTGCGTCATCCACATCTATGAGTAAACCGTTCGGAATGCCGTTATTACAAAAATATTTAAAATTTAACTAAAATCTTCATTTTCGGCAGCTCTACCACTTTCGTAATTTTTCAAATCCAGCATTAGTTCCAACCCACTGTGCGCTGCTCCAACTTATACCACACACATAAACCCTCGTTACACGATCCAGCATTGCAGGTCATGCACTGTATATGTGTGCGTTTCGTGTGCATGACGTAGCCCTTACACGTTCATGCAAATGTATGTCATGCGCCATTTGAATTGAGTGTTCGTAGCGTGCGCACGTAATATGCCGTCGTCGGAAGATGATTTTTTGTGAGGGGGGTTAGGTATTTCAACTATTTTTATTCGATTTTAAACCAGCTTATAACTAATTTTATTCCAATTTTTTATTTGAGTTAAATATATATTTAATATTTATAGTAAAAGTTGATTTTTTAGTGTAAAATCAATTTATTAAATCTTAGTGCAAATTCATTTTCTTCCGCACACTTGTTCATCTCGAATGTCAGCACTCAACTGAGGCACTATTGCATGTCAATCAGACTGCTAAACGTTCAAGCAAAGCGCAAAAATCAAAAATTTTTGATTTTCATCATGCAAGAACCGACAACAAGTACGTGTGACACGAAGAAAGTACGTGTGTCACACGAAACGCACACATCTACATTGCATGACCTGCATGCTGGATCGTGTAACGAGCGCTATACACGCACGCTACATATCTACATTTTCAGACGGTTCAATGCAATTTTAATACCTCAAATTTTTATCATTCATACTAAAAATAAATCTGATTGAATTTCAAATTACAAATATACCTGTATAGCTCAATTCTACTCATAAACTATTTACGAATAGGTCGTGCATTTACCGCATATGTATATCCGGTGGTGGCATGGTGGCCGTGATGACGATTCACCACGCCACCGTTTCATAATCTCATAATTTTGCACTCCCTCAATAAATAAATTCCCTGGAAGAGTGTAAATTATATACGAACCTTCTTAAATGGCAGCCTCTCTTCCATAAATTGCAATCTTTTGATTTTCCTGTTTAATTTCTTAGTTTTTTCACAGTTCACATCTTTTCTTTCAGGTTGATCAAATACAATTCACATACCACGCGCTGCCACCAAAAAACTATTCTTGCTTCTGCCAGCCTCTGCTGCTACGCCTGTCACTGCTGCTGCTGCGTTGGCCGCTGATGCAGCGAATATTTCTGCCCGAAATGAATTTTCGAAGAATCCGCAACAACAAACAATACGTGTTTGTTGTCACTTGCGGGTTTGTTGTTGTTTACATTTTGACACTTGTCAAATGTAAATTGTTGTCGTAAAAACAACTCAGGTCATTTCATTCATACGTCGCCGTATGTGAACGAGACGGCATCTGACCACTTTTCCGGTGCATTCACTGTACAATGCATGCGCGGAAGAGAGCACAATAATGGGTACATGCTAGCGTTGTTGGCGAAACAGCATCGGAAACACTGGAGCCGGCTGTTTGCGGAACAGCTGTGAAGCGAATTGGCGTGTAATGGCATAATCTGTGAAATTCAAAAAACATGCCTACAACTCATAACAGAAATCATAGTTATTTTTTGGGTTTTTTATTTGTTCTTGAATTAATTTCACTTAAATTTAAAGTCAACTTACCACAAAACTTTTGTGCGCTGTTCGTCACATATACGGCCAATATATGCTTATCAGATAGGTTTCAGAATTTGCAATGGCTTCTCCATACATTCGTTATTACTTACAACATTTTTCGTTCAAATAGGTAAATAATTTTGCTTGATCGTAAAACGGTATTTTGTGTCGATCTAAGAAAGTTGAAAATCGCATAAAAATCGCAAATAAATTCCAATAAAACTTGAAAAGAGGTCAACGACGGCATTTCTTTAAACAACCGCTTCATACGTGAATGTAAATATTTACGAATGTGGCGCACAAAAGATATTTGAAAGATGTCAACATCCGTCAGCTGACAGTTCATGTCACAAGAGGGAAAAGAGAAATGTAATAGATTTTTGCTCTATTTTGGTGGTAAACAGTTGAGGAATTACTGAGTAGTGGCAAGTAAAAAAGTTGAGGAATTTCGGATGTATAATAATGGAGGTCCTAAATAATTATCCTCAATATACAATACGAAAGCGCAAGCTAATGTAGGTGGACAGATAAAGTCAAAAATGTTGGGAAATGTGTCCAAAAAAAAAAGAGAAGGGGTATCAAAAGACGCATTTTGACCTCGATATCAATAAACCGAAAAAGGAATTTAGGTAATGGTGCAGTTTAGGGGGCCCACCCAAAACTAGACCAAAAAAGTCGAGTGGGGTGTCAAAAGACGCGTATTTACGTCTAGATTTAGAATCTGAAATGAGATTTTTGTTTTTTTCAACCGTTCAAAAGTTATGAGGCGTGATCCATGTTTTTTATGTACAGAACACCTTTCCGCGTAGGCGGCCTTCGGCCGCGCTTCAAAAAAATAACCCTGGGCTACGCCATTCCAACTCCGGGTGTGTGCCATAGCCGTGGCTACCGCCACGGTGATGTCCTTCCGCGTCCCACGTTTCCACTCTTTTTCACTTTTTTGGCTCAGCCTAATATGCCATTACAACAACCACATGAAAATGACAGAAAATTGTGAACTTTAACTGCAAATAACTTTTGAACGGTTGAAAAACGCGACGTGAATACGCGTCTTTTGACACCTCACTCGGCTTTTTTGGTCAAGTTTTGGGTGGGCCCCCTAAACTGCACCAGTACCGGAATTTAAATACCTCGTTTCAGTATTGGCTAAAAACCAAAAAAATTAACCAGGTCCCGTGCGAAAGGGGGCCCGATCCATGGTATTTATGCACGGACCGCCTTTCTGCGTATTAGCCCGGGCTTTAAAAAATTAGCCGATGCAACACCTGCTAAGCGGTTCCCAGTATGTGTTATTACAACAACCACATGAAAATTACTAACATTTTCAACTTTTCAAAAGAGTAGAAGAAACATGTTTGCCCTATATTAAGACGAGCTCGTAAGATTTTTTCTATTAGAAATGGTGATTATGGAATTTAATGGCCACGTACATATGTAACTAAAATGTTGGTCCTACCTTCCCAGTTTTACTACATAAAGAAAACCTTTCCAAATTTCGGTACTGATTTATCACTTCAAGGGTTTTACTTTTCATCTCACCGTAAATCATCTTTCGAAATTAAAAATGTGCATTCACGAGCGCCAATGAATTGTGGAATTCATTACGTGCTCCCCTTTTTCACTTTTACCTCTCGATTTGTTTCTCCTACATTGGAGTTGGGGGAAAAATAAGATGATCGCTCTCGCTTTGTGTTATCAACTGAATACAATTGCTGGAGCTTCGCGACTTATTGCACGACTGCATACATCGCCCGAAAATTGGCGGGAAAATAGCTCTCTTCGCATACAAGTGTACGCTACGTAGGCTGGCTTTCCGGTTAGCCCATTAAACATAATTATACTATGGATACATGCAGGCATACATATGTACATATACATATAAACGAAGATGGGTCAAAAAGTAATTCTTCTTGATACATAGCTTTGGAAAATTGTGGGTTGCCGCGCGGAATAAGAATCAAGATATAGATGAATAGGTATAGGAAGATGAAGAGCGAAAAACTTTTCACATTTTAACCAGAAATTTTTGAAGAATCACCTATCCTCTGTGTGAATTTGATTTAAAAACGCTCTATCACAATAAATATAAGATTCATTTGGTTGGTTGGTGAGTCATGCATTCTTCTTTTTCAATAGGTTTCAATGAAATAATAATCGTTCACATGGCCATTTAAAGTTCAATGATCTTCAAAATTATGCTCTGTTATAATCGAATTGTAAATTCTTTTGTTCCCACAAAAAGATGCAAATATCATAAAATTCCTCTAAACAAATATTGACGTTAGAAATGTATTGTATTGTGAGAAAGAATGCAGCACATTTCATAAACGAAAATAAAGGGGGCTTCATTATGGGAGTTCGCTGCATGACGCACAGCAGAGGTCTGAGCGAGAACTCACAACGTCAACGCTCATGTGTATTATCGGACAGGTCTTCCTTGAATCCTTTTTTAAAATAAAACTGAAGAATATCATATCATAATCAAACTCGACGACGCGTCGTGCTGAAGTGGCAATTGGAAATTTGAAAAAAAAAACCCTAACCAACATGGTCACCATGATAATACCGTCCATATTGTATACCCCTATTCATGCCAATATGCAAGTCTACATCAAATATATCTGCATATTTTCACGTGCGTGCATTAAAGCTAATGCAAATGCAATCTTCATCAGTCGTTACTATTTAGGGGAAGTTACAAATCATCCCTTAAAACAAACTTTTTTAAACAAATTGTGTTGCGATTATTTGCGGTAGAGTTTGGGGTTTACAAGAATTGTAGATATTAAGATGGTGAGTACGACAATAAAGTTCCTCTACATAAGTAAGTGTAAAAGTCGGATTTAACTTTTTAATAAAGTTTCAACCTTTACAATGTTTATAAATTTCTGGTATTTGCAAAATACATACAAACATAAATTAACTAAAATTACTTTTTTTAATCAAGGATTATTTACATTTCTGAATCATCTATCCACTTAACAACTCGAAGAGTTCACGCCTTCAAATGTCGATTATAACAAATACTTCATAGTGATTACGCTGGGGTTCCTGTATAACTTGCATTGCTGAGTAGGTGATCGCTTTAACTTCAGTACCTTGAGGATGTTTGCCAATTTCGAATGGTTCACCATAACAATGACATTCAATTTCAAATGTTTCCATATCGAATTTTGTAATTTCCAAGCGCTTGCATATAAGAAATGGCTCAGCAGAAAAGAGGAAAAGTAGCTCATCCAAAAAGTGGAATAATAAACCTTCAACATCATCACCTTTGGCCTCGATTTGAAAACATTGTTGTACAGTTACATACTCCAATTCCGTCATGTAACCAAACATAGCCATACCACATTGTTCAAACGCTTCTTTTAGTGATGATCCCCAGGCATGGAGTCTGTGAAGAAAGTAAGATTTATATTTTGATTTAATGGATTAAGAATTCATTAACTTACTGCACATCGGCTGTATGATCTAAATCTGCAAGAGAGAATGTAATTAAAATTATAATATATTGTGTACATGCGTTGGTAGCTTGGTAAACTCTGCATGCACTTACATTCGTATTTTGTTTCCGGCAGAAAGAAGTCTTCTTTACTAAATTCGACTTCCATGGTCTGAGCACTTGAAAGTGATAAATAATATATTTATTTTTCTTAATTTATTGTGAAATATTGTTAAACTTATTAGATATAAACAAAATTAATTAAAAACGCGGTATTACTCACTGTAGTTTGTTTTGGTCACATCAGCTGTGAAGCGCACACAAATGTCAATTGAACATATGACATAAAACGTAATAGAACAAATGTATGAAGACGTAGCAACAGATTTTGTTGCTAGCATACATGTTGCCGGACCATGTTAAGCTCATAAGGCGATATTAATTAAATAAAATCAAAACGAAAAATATTTGAAATAAAATAAATAAAACAATAACAACAACTTAAAGATGGCATGTCCACTCACACAACAACGGCTCTATAGAGTGCCCTGCAAAAAATTGTACGATTCAACTCTAAAGCGATTTCGTACACAGTGGGCGACAATTCAAATCTGAATAATTTAAATTTTTATTTGTGTAGCGTACTCAAAAATAAGAAATTCTTAGATAACAATTTTCAAACGTAGCCAAGTAAATTTTCGAACAAAGCAAAGTCGGCCGGATGTGATGATAATGAAGTAAAAATTACCTCCAAGGACTGTTAATTCGACAACACTCCCCAAAACCTTCGGGGAGTGATTTTGTTGCTACAACAACAACAACCTCCAAAAAATCTACCACTCAACCATGGCGAAGACAAGAATTTAATCATGCGAGTTTTGCTGTAGCCCTGTAGGACGACTCATCCATACAGACAATCTAGTTGTAGCGCCAACAAAAATGCAGTTTCAAAGGTTCGTATGAAAATTCTATTGAGATGACTTTTTCTATGTTGTGAAGCATATGAAGAGGGTCGCCAATAAGTTTATCCATCTATTCTGACAATACCTTTGGTGTCGACGTGATCTCAAAAGTCGTTTTTCATAATTCAGTTGAAAAAAAATATTTTTTTGTTCGTGCCGTTGCACGCTAATGTGCATACAAATCCATCCAACTAGTTATATGGAGCAGTCGGCAAATGATGCGATATCTTGCAGAATACCAGTTTTGTTTTTTGCTATAGCAAATACATATTTACTTCCTCAATGCAATTCCACATATAGAAAACAAAAAACAAAACAGTTAAAAATGTTAAGTGGGCGCTCAAACCACAAGTAATTTATTAAAAAAATGATTTTGTTTTTGACCATTTTTTGACACTAAATAAGCAAAATGTAAAAAAATAGTTGAAGAGAATGGCATAATTACTTTAGAATTGCTCAAGCTCCAACTGTATTACGACGTACTTGAAATATAACAAAAGACTTAAGAAACGAACTTGACAACAGTTAAATTTCTCACAGCGTGTTTGGCGCTTTTGTTAAATGTTTACAAATCATAGTTAATTGCTAAAAACAATAGTAAGTGTCAGGCGCAGCTTCAAAGTGGGATAATTGTGTGGTTAGTTGGTAGACATAAAACAAAATTGGTGACTTTGGTTTAGGAAAATGAAGTCAAATTCGAAACCTTTTAAGGGGGTTCAAAAGCTGTTTTTAATTACAGATTTTTTTTTTCACAAAAATCCACAAAAGAAATAAAAATCCAATAAATTCATATCAAAAATTCTGTTACTTTTAAGCATGAAGAGCCACTTCACAGAAAAAAAAAACAACAACAAGTATGCCAAGTTCAAGTGCAACCACGTATGTATCTTCCATTTAATTTGTTGCAGTTGTATGTATTTATGTATGTAAGTGCTACATTTCTGGTTACTTTTTGTTGTAAATCAATAAATTTCAATTCGACATTGAAATTAAAATATATATGTATGTATGTACATACATATATAGAAGTTCACAAAGTTATTTAACCGGTCAATATTTGTATGCATAAAAAACTAAAATCTAGTTATATTTATTACATACATACATACATACATGCTTAAATACATCTTTACATATGCACATCACATCCGATATTTCAAAATGATTAACTTCCTCAGTGTGCTAGTCAAATACAGAATATTTAATGTTATTTAACTAAATGCTAATGAAGTTCAGAAGTCTGTAAATATACATACATACATATTTATATCTAAGTGTATGAATGCAGTTTTTATAAAACAATCTTTACAATTTATTCAAAGTTAGCCGATTTGATTATACATATATGTATCTTTTGGGTTATTAAACCCACTTAAAAGCAGTTTTATTGTTGTAACTAGTTCTAAGCAGCATTTAACATATGTATGTATGAATATTAGGGGGTTTCATTTTTGAGTGAGAAATAACTTTTTTTATTTTCATTGAAATTTTATTTTTTTATATAAAATTATCAGATCTGAAAGATGTTGTACTACTTAAAAATTGAACATGAACATTAGGGTGTTGCATTTTCAAGTGAGATTTTTTTCTTTTTTGTCATAGAACATTTATTTTTTTATAGAAAATTATCAGATCTGAAAGATGTTGTACTACTTAAATATGTATTTAACATGAATATTAGGGTGTTTCATTTTTAAGTGAGATTTTTTTTCATTGAAAATCTTTTCAAAAAACACAATACAATTGCAGTTTTACGCCATAACTATTATGAGCTCACATCGGTCTATTCCATATACTATATGCATACAAAAATATTTCAAGCCAACTTGTATTGCCACCACTGTGTAAAATTAAAATAATACATTTCTGTGCGCTGAAACATATATTAAACTTTAAGTTAGACAGCTAAAAATAATTCGGTGAAAATTATATTCAGTTTCATTAAGCCGTTTCTGTCTGATGAGCGTACGAACATGCAGACAAACAGACAAAAAATTCTAAAAACCGTTATTTTGGTAACTGGTCTAAATAGAGCACACGTAAGCATTATTCTTTAATATATATAATGTGCACTCATTAACTTGTGACAATTTTATTTTTAGCGCCAGTTAAAAAAAAAAAAACAAAAAAAAACTGAGCACTCTAATGTGCAGACTACCTTGCATTTGCGCTTTATGCACCCATCTTCTGCATAATTTTGATTTATTTTGATTTTTTAAACTATTTTGTTTTTGTTGTTGCTTTTGCACCATGCATACTTCTTTTCTGTAATTTTCCACAATTCTTTCTCTTCTACTTCTCAACAGTTTTTTCAGATGTTGAAAAAAATTGTATTTGGCGCTTATGCCAGCCCATTGCTTTACCACTACGTTCAGTCGTAAATTGAGCGCCATACAAAACGTTTTGGATTTTCAGTGAATGTGCTTCAACTATTTTTTGGCTACAATAAACGGGATTAGCACGGGTACGCCAAAGCGGGAAATAGTTTTTTTTTTTTTGTTTTTTTTTTTTTTTTGATTTACAATTTTAAGTGTTTGTTGCATTCGCTTTTTCACAACTAACAAATACTAGTTTGGTGTAATTGCATTTGGTTTTTGCTGGTGTGAGTGTGTGTGTGTAGAATGAGTGTTATACGGAAGAATGCTGCAATACATTTTTAGTTATTATTTAATACAAAAAAAAATAATATGTCTACGATAATTATCAACTGTAACACAATTCGTAAAGCGCAATCGATAAGAAATTACGTAAAAATGCATAGTAAATTCATAAATTCATACAAACTGGTTCAATTATATTTTCGTGTGGCATAACGTTGCAACTAGTTGACGAAAAAAAGGCAACAAAATTCCCCTTAGAAATGTTTCAGATCTTAAATTTAATATTACTAATACTACTATTTTTCAGTCAATAATAAAAGTTTAAGCGCCATTTTCTCATCCAAAATTTAGTTCAAATTTAACTTTAAAATTTCAATCCACGCCATTGACCCTTCAATTTAATTTAATTTGAATTAAAGTCTACTTGAAAAAACGTTACTGAAACTATTTGTTATTTTTTGGTTATAAAACCGGCAAAGATTGCTTCTCATTCACAAGTAAAAAGCATTTTATTCGAATTTTTGTTTATTTGTCTGCATGTTTGTTCGCGCATCACTCAAAAGCCGCTGTTTAGAATTAAATGCAATCTTCAGCGACGAATCGCTAGATATTCAATTTAAAGTGTCGCATCCGTTCTAATGCATATAAATGTTTTTTTCACCGCTAAATACAGTGGTGGCAATAAAAGTTTGCTCGAAATATTTTTTATATTTCTAGTTAAGTTGTTACATTGTGTGTGAATAAAATCGTTTATAACTTTGTTAAATACGTTTAAATGCTAAAATCTAACAAAAACATTTTTTAAAAGTACAATAAGTTCACTATTGGACATTAAGTTTAACGACCTTACGAAATTAAACGGCAACTTTAGTCGGCAGAATACCAAAATTGTGTTAAAGTTCCCGAATAATTTCTTTGCCGGTAAAAGGAATGTTATTACCACACTAGATTTAGGTCACAACTTCTAATTTGAGTTAATTTTAAGACAAAGGTATACATACATAAATCGTCAGTAAAAATAGATTTTAAAATTGAACTTAACACGCTTCCAAAACAGGCATGGTTAAACAATTAAACCAAAATATTTTAGTATGCGCATACGTGCAAATAATAACTATTGTCAAACATAACAAACAAAAACAATTCAAATGGCTATTATTCATACAAATATATACATACAATTACACTAATAACTTAATTTTTATTTAGACATTCAGCACTTCTCTACAGCTTCCAAGTAAATTAAGCAGCAACAATAGCTGCCGAACTGAACATTTTGGCTCTAAAATGTCCAACAACAGCAACACAACACATAG
Source organism: Sphenella marginata (assembly GCA_951509765.1). Classification (NCBI taxonomy): domain Eukaryota; kingdom Metazoa; phylum Arthropoda; class Insecta; order Diptera; family Tephritidae; genus Sphenella; species Sphenella marginata. The sequence continues at coordinate 16,567,405 of OX608079.1, read as the reverse complement.
CAATGATGGTAATTCACATGTACGTAGTAATCGTTTCAGCAACAGCAACAACATTTATATAAGCAGAGTGAGTGCGGCGCATGCGCAACCCGACCTCCGTGTTAATCGCGTTTCCCTGCTAGCATTCATGTCAAAATTGTTGCTGCAATGTAGTCTAATGGCGTTAGCAATAACTGGTACTACCATAAATCTCGGCGTAAATGGTCAAGGTCAAATAACGGTAGACGATGATTTTACACGCCTTTTGGGCAGGTGTAAGTTGGGTAGCAGCGATTTTGATGATTGTATGAAAGAGGTGTTCAATGATTTGCGTGCCTACTTTCCGACAGGTGAGACAAATTAATTAAAAATGTTTAAAAAGTAAATTAATTAGTTCAATAAAAAAAAAACAAAATATGAAATTGGAAAAAAAAAATTAAAAATAAATCTAATAATAGTTTTGTTCATAAACAAAAAGACTATTATTAGAATTTATTTTTTTATATGAGAAAGGAACAATAATAGTTTTTTGTACACACTTTACTACTTTTGAGAGGTTTAGAGCTTTGAATAAAAGTGCATCATAATTTTTTATTTTGAAATGATTTTTTCTCATTAAATAATTTTTAGGAAATTTTTATATTTTTGTTTTTTGTAAATTTATAATTTTTCGGTAACATTTTTTGTATAGATATTTCCAAAAATCCTATTTATTGTTTTTACAAGATCACAAAATTTCAAAAACTATTCGAATACAAGATGGAATTGAAACGAGTGTCTCACAAAATTTTAAATTTGGGGAATTTTTTTTAGGTTCGGCTTAGAAAAATTTACGGCCCTTAAGTTTTTTGAAATTCCTTGACCATCTTTTTCCTACTAAACAGTTAAGTTATGTTTGTGGACAGTTTACATAAGTATTTAGTTGAGCTTTATCTTTGATAGCTTTCATAGAAAATTACACACATTAAAATTCAAAACCGTTCCAATTGATTTCAAACCATTAAACACATGCAAGCACTGAGCATTCTCCCGATCCATTTTAATGCTTTCACTTCTTTCAGGTGTTCCCGAGTATAACATCAAACCATTCGATCCGCATCGTTCTCCTTTTGTCGAACTGCGTCGCGGTGATCAGAGTGGCTTTGGTGGCTTTAAATTAATTTTACGTAACATTTCGGAATATGGATGGACGCGCTCGGCAGTCACCAAATATCGTACTGATTTCGATAACAAACGTATAATTTACGGGCAATATTTTCCCGAAAAAAGTTTAACTGGCTGGTATGAGTTTTCAGGCAAATTATTTGGCGCGCCAGTGAAGAGACGCGGATTGTGGAATATGACATTATATGATTATAGTCAAACGACTAGTGTACGACGTTTGGGCGAAGAAGGTGCACTGCTTAAGGTGCACATTGAAGTCGATCGTATTGGTGGATTGAAAATGCATGTAGCCAATGCATTGGTTGAGGGACGTGAAGGTTTGGATAATTTAGCTGATGGGGTTATAAATAGTATGTGGCCGATTGGTTTTCCCGTAATTAAACCAATCATAAATGAATTGGTTAGCAGCGCATTTACCGATATATTCAATGAATCATTTCGTTATTTTCCTATATCGAGGTTTATAAGTTGATGGTGCAAAGTTTTGGAAAATACTACATTTTTGTTATTTGTATTGTTGTTATTGTATTAAATATGTATTATTGTTAAAAAAAAAATGTTTTGTTTTTAATAAGGTGATTTTTTTATACATTTGTGTTTAAGTTTTTATAAACACGCATATTATAAATAGGTTAATAGTTGCGGAAAGAATTCAAATGAAGCAAATATTTTAAAAATTGGATGTTGTTTGTTTTTTACTTTAAAAAGCCAAAAGTGAGTATTAAAATACGCATGTATGTGTGTTAGTAGTTGCTCTTAAGTATTATTTTAATATGTATAAATTCTAGGTACTTCTAAAAATTATAAACTACTTTTATGTTCTTATACAAATGAGCTGCCGCTATTTCAATAAAAAAAATATTAGACGTCATCCAAACTTGTGGCTACTTGCAGCTCTATTTGCGGCACCTCAATTTTCCTATGCGAAATCTCATCACTTTGTTCAAGCGGTTTGAACTGACTGAATATTTTTCCCAAGGATATTGTACAAAAAGCAGATTTTTCAAGTTGTTTATTAACAGTATCGAAGAGCAATTGGTAAGCGGCTTCTGTTTCCGGTGTGAGGGGAACATCTGAAATACAAATATATTTTGCTAAAACTTCTTTTAATCGATATAAATTTTACTTACGTTTATGTTGATATTTGCTCAAATCAAACATGTATTGCAAATAGCTCAACTGTTGATATAAATTCCTCTCAGAGTATTGACGCACTAGCAAACCATTTTTACAAAATGGACATACCGGTCGATTACCTCTCGTCACATGTGTATAGAAACGTGTATTTTGATTACATGATGGATCATCGCAGACAAGCCAATTCTGATAGAAACGTTTTATATATGTACGTATGCTAAGTAATAAACGATTACGTATAGCTATAATATATTGATAGGGTGCAGTGTTGCAATCACTATTAGCACATTTCTGTAACACCGGATCGTATGTGTGTGTCGCATTTGGGCGATAAGCGGTTGCAACAATATTTTCCGCTTTGCATGCTACGCAAACAAATTTAAATTTATCGCATTCACGATATTTTTGCAAAGTAGTTTTTACTAATGATTCTCCCGTTGTATCTTCGGAACGCTCTTGCTGAGATCTGAGGGAGAGAATTAAAAAAAAAATACTTTAAACAATACAATACTTTAAACAATACCACGAATCGCAGTTCTACCTCTGCGCAGCCGCTCTAAATTTGCTGGGATCCAAACCGAGTGATTCAGCCACACGACTAGCATCTGTACCCTCCAGCACATTCACCATACGCGTCACCACCGGATGTATCTGATGCGCCAAATAATATTGTGCATCCACTTTTAATGTTTCACTCGATTTTACTTCATCCAAGTGATAGCCCCGTTGTGTAGCTGGATTATTTGTGCCATCTGCACATATGACATAGTCTACCATGTCACCTTTTTTGTAACGCCGATTGCGTGTAGAGTTCATACGTAATGCTACTTGCACATGTGGTTGTGATGCGGCGTTATTGAATTCCGTGGGTGCTTTTGATAACTGTTTGGTTATAATATACATTGGCAAAGGGACAGCACCACTTTCCACTTGACCTTTTATCTTTTCGAGATGTGAATGCACTGCATCCAATTTTTCATCTAGTTGTTTCTCTGAGAGTATTTCGTCGAGTACAATACGACCGACCATAATGGCAATTTGCGACCAATCACGACGAACTATGTCCAAACCTTTCTGTTCCTGCACCTTAACTAGAGCACCTACAAAATAGAGAATAGTGAGTACGTTGAAGATAACGATAAAATCGATCATCTGTCACTAATTTTTTGTTCTACTTACCAGTTTTCTTATCTTTCTCCACCTTCATGGCGGCATACTTTTTCTTCTTCAACAGTAGCAAGCAACTGAAGACACCGTCGATACCCAATTCCACTTGTTTATACATTTTGTTTACACTCTGCTTAATACCATTTCCGATTGTGAAGACTTGATCGAAGTCCAATATATTTGTATTCACCATAATGGAATCGGTATCACCATAAACTACCTCATAACTCATTTTCTGCACCAAACCCTTCGTATTCATTAGGATTTCTCGACCTTTATGTGTTACCAATGCCGCCAAATGTTGTGCCGCGAAACGTGAATGCCCAGCTCCTAAGCAGCCATACATTGCATTAGCAGTAATCTTCAAAGCCCATTGGCGTATGTCGTACTGCTTCATCAGCTCAACAGAAACATCGCCTTTGGCCATTAGCTTTTTCACTTCACGTCGTGACTGCACCAATCGACGCAATTGTTGAGGCAAAATACCAAGTTCTACACTTGAGTCGGGTAATTGTGGCAGATCGTCAGCATTGTATGGTTGTTGTACTGTGGTGAAACATATATTATACTCTTGTATAATACTAGGATAGAGTGAGTTGAAATCCATTAGTAATATATATTTGTCATATAATCCTGCTATGGGATCCAACACCATACCACCCAAGTAGGCAGCCTTTTTACGTCCACTGCTAGCTGTAGCCGTTACATCATTTCCCTCACCATCAATTATAGTACTTTTGTGATCTGCCCATTCACGTTTCTTTTTATCAGGTACAATAAAATTTTTCTCGGTGAATGCGTGCAGTAGTAAGAATTCTATACGTTCAGAGCGTCCATGTTGTAGTGTGCGCGTCATAGTGTTACCACAAATATTTGTTATTTGTAAAGCCAGTGGTAGAAGGTCGAGTTTGTACATCATGCGTAGAATATATGCCGAATCTTGCATGGTGAGTGTTATCAATTTTAATACCCCGTCACCTGGAAATAAAAATTAGAGAGTCAACATACGTATTTCATAGTCGACAAAAACTGATAGGTTGAGCGTGCTTCCAACTCGGAATGAAATAATACCCCCTCCTGTATATCTTGAAACTATCTCTTATATAATTTGCATACAGGTTAGTTTAATTTTTAATTCATTCAGTTATTAACAATCGTATCTTGAATGGAAACATCCCACCCCTAACCAATGCAATTACCAGTTTCAAACATTTGCAACAAATCTTCATCATTCACATCCATACGTTCGTTCTCCTTAATATCCAATACAGCTTGACAAAGCGTTTGTAAATCATATGAACGTGCTTTGATTTTCTCCTCAGCAGCTGTCCGCTTTACATCACATACCATGCGTCCAGCAAAGTAATCCAACCACTTCTTTCCACTCATATATGCAGATAAGCGCACACGCCCCAAACGTGACCATTGTGGTACTTTAAGTGCTGAAATGCGATCTGTTATTACATCTAGCTGACAATCAATAGCATCAAATGTTACAATTAAATCAGCATCAACTTGTTGATACATCGCAAGAAACCACATCAGCAAACTCCTTTCATTATCATGCTTTGCCACACTAATTGCCTTAAACTGTGCTAATTTCGCTTTAAGATCATACGGCCATGCAGCCATTATGGGCCGCGTTATGCCACACATACTTCTATTGAAGGCAGGCTGTGGAGCACGTCTATCGATGTGAAAACGATTGTGCACCAACATTGAAATCATACAAATTTCATTTTTTAGAGTTTTCGGATTGAGTGCTGTGCGAACATTAAGCGTTAGGAGTGTGAGTGGAGGTGGTGGCTGTGGTTTCGGATCATCGCTTAGTAAAACTAATTTGGGTTCGCTGACGCTGACATCAGTGTTACACCAACTAATGGGTGCTGGGTTTTTGCGGAATTGCTTTATTGTTAACCAACAAGGACCCTTAATTTTGCGGTCGAGTAGGAATCGTTCCATTGCGGTGGTGTTTGAACCGAATATATGAGCAATTGAATTGTATTTTTTCTGTAAATTTGGTGGTGGCTTCTTGCCATCATAGTGAATCTGGAAGGTATGTCGAATTTAGATAAAAAATGTATCAATAAACAAAGTGTAAACTAAGAGTTACCTCCATGTAATCACAAACTTGTGGCACATCGATACCAATGGAGTGATAGCCAAAACTTTTGGTGACTTTACGTGAGCGAAAACCATCTAATTTTAACTCAACAGAAATATCTTCATCGAATTCCTTATATAGATCACTTAGTTGCACAAGTTTGTCTGTTGGTTCCTTAGTGATGGGGTCAAGTAACTGCAAGAAGAAAACTTTTAATAATTAGTAATCAGGAATAAGAACTAGGTACTACACATTCCCACAATAGCCGGTTCTTTCATATCGGAATGACTCGCGTTTTTTACCCGGTCAAGGGCTGTAATTTCAGTGTAACCCTGTCTAATAAGGACTACTAGTCCTACTACCTATTCAAGCCTACTTCAAATATATTGGAAAAATGGCTCCATGTCCCCTAAAATTTGGCTAAAGAAAGCCTTCATTCTATGAGTTTACTACTTACATATTTTCTTGGTAGCAAATACAATATTCGGTCGATCTTTTCCACACGCACACACACCGATTTACTATCTGCGGTGCGGCCGAAGAGAAAAACTTCACCTGGACATCTATTCGGATCCTCCCAAGCTTCCCAGTACCAAAATTTCAAAATATCATCCGATGTTGTAGGTGTTGTTGTGGTGCTTTCACAGCTTATAATTTCTTCTTCGAAATTATCCATTTGACAAATTTGTTCCCAATTGCTTAATAAATTCTTAAGATCATCAGCATCTTTAGGAGGCGCAAGCCTTGACTCGGCCATTTTATTAGGTGTCTTCTTTTTTACTTCAGCTACAGAAGCGGCTGTCTCTTCTTCAAATTTATTGTCATCATCTTGAAGACAGCTGAAATCCAGATCATCATCAGGAAATGAGGATGAGTCAGCTGGCGTATGATCTTCTGGTGTTTGCTCGTCTAATTTTGGCGGCTTCTTTTTTTCTACTATACTTGTTTTTTCTGTTACTTCTTTACATAGTTTCTTGGATGGCACTATGTCCACCGACTCTTTGGATGTTTGTCTTTCAACAGGTAACTTCTTATTAACAACCGTTGGTTTTGGTTTAAGTATACGATCAAGCAATTCATCATCGCTTGTTTCGTCAGTTTTTTTCGTTTCTTCGGACATTTTTATATTATTTATAAAACTATTCATATATTCCTTAGCAAGTGCAGCATCTGATTTTCTTGTTATTTTGGTCAATATTCTTGCTGGCGCTATTAGTTTTGTTGCTTTTATTTCAGCGCCAGATGCTTCATGACCTCCATTAGCTGTGCTACTTTTGGGTCCATCATTCAATTCGCCTAATATATCTGCTAATATATTATCTTCAGCCAATGGTGTTACTTGTGTTTTCTTTGGCACAGCATTGCTGAATAGATTGCGTATGGAACCTTTCCCTTTCACAGGTTTATCACCGTCACGTGGCCGTTTCTTACCGTTCTTTTTGTTTTTGTCTTTCTTATCATTGCTTTCATCTTCGGAATACTCATCCTCATCCTCGAAAAAGTCGCGTCCATCCTCCGCATAACCTGTACCATCTTAAAACAAAATTATATTGGACATGTACACAATTAATCCAACAGAATGCATACAAGCCAAATTTATGATAATCCTACCTTCCTCAATCCAATCAGCACCATATTTCTCTCTCGCCCGCTTAGCATATTCACGTTCATCAACAACTTCGTACACATTGTCCACTTCCTCTTCTACTTCGTATTTGTGTTTGGTACCCTTTAACTTTTTCAGGCGCTCCAAAGCCGCAAAACGTCCTGCTTTGTCCACACGTTGCCGCTTGGCTCTAGGTTCACCTGTCGATGGAGAAATATTTTATTTCCGTCATAATTTCGAACACTACACCTTTGCTTATTACTTGGAAAGTCAGCCATCACGTTTCAGTGTGTTATAAATTAAAATTTGCTGAAAAACCACTAGATAAAAACAATTCACAATTCTGCTGTGCTTGCATAAAATTTGACAATTCGAAAGTGAATGGCGGGAAAATCAAAACAAAAGGCGCTGCTGACACAGGGTTGTATTTGATTGCACGTAATAGATTTGGGATTTGGTGTGTTTGAAAGTGAAATTTTATACCCAGATGCCAGATGTTTTCCGCGTGAAGCTTACATCAATTGGAAGAGAGGGTTTTTTTTTTTGGTAGACTTGAGTTTCTTCACAAATTTGAAATTTACCCACTATCCATTGTTGAATTATAATTAAAATTGAATCATGCCCACTATCATGGTACGCGTAAAATTGTAATTGTAGCAGAAATTCAGACTTTTATAATAAAAGTCCCAAAAAAAATTATTTTGGCTTTGTCAACAATAAAAGTTATCTTTGGTTATAAATTTTGAAAGACGAAAGAAAAGTTCTTTTCAATCACAATTTTTTTCATTTATTAAATTATTAATTGTTTTATTTTAAGCTTAGCGGTTAGAACTAGCTCTTGATGACTTTTTCAATTTATAAAAAAGGTGGTAAGATAAAAAAAACTTATTTTTCGTTTCGGGTTGGAATGCATAATTAATAATTAGTTAAGGATTTGTGGTTTTCTGTTTTGCTTTTTTATTAATTTTTGACCAGACAGTTTTGTTTCTCTTCAAAGTGTTTTTTCTTTTTGTTACATTAAAATATTAGAAATAATTTCGCATTGCATAATTTTGTGTCAGCATTGAGTCGCACTATTTCCCAATATATGTACCAGTTAATGACCGCACATAACCTCACAAAATATCAACGCTTTTATCGTCGTTAATTTGACAGAGTTGTGTTGCTTTAAGTTCGAGCTCCTTTTCGAAAAGTATTTGCTCGCGTAACATCTCATCCCTTTCACGTTGCAATTTGACTTCGAGCAACTCCAAACGTTTTTGCTCCACAGCAATGCGATAACGGTGTAATTCTTGTTGACGTTGCCGGAAGCCACCTTGCGCCGCTGTCGATTTCGATTTGCCATCATCTTTTGCTATTTCTGCAACTGCCAATTGTAAACTATTCTCATTGGTTTGTTGAGTTGATGAGCTGGCAGTTCGAGCTCTTGATCTGCGTGCAGTTTGCAAACGTTCACTTTGACGTTCGGGTTTTTGTGTTGCTTTTGTTGTGTTCTTAATAATGCACGTCTGTTGTGTGCCATCTACTTTATCCTTGCTCATGGCACAACAAAAATCTGCCTCAAAATCTGCTGTTTCACCGATTTCATTGTCCTGCAAAAATACAAAATCGTTACAGGACAAATATGTTTCAGTCATGCGCGTTGTCCCAGTCGAATTATCCGTAGCTACGTTGATACGCTCATCTGAGTACTCTTGTAGTGCAGCCACTTCATCATCACTTTTGTGCGCATCAGCCAGTTCAGTTAGGGACTCGGCGTCACCTTCTTGAATTGTATTTAATTGATGCTCTTCGACGATGGCCTCTTGCTCGTTTGGTAAACAGAATACCTCCAATTTGATGGCTTCCTTTTTCAACAGATTGCGTGATGCTGTTATATTCTCACGTGAAGGTACTGGTGTATCCGGTGTTTGGTCCGTAGATAGATCTTCTTTGGAACAATCGTAAAGTTTACGCAAATTGGGAACATCGTCATCATCGTCCACGTCATCATTGTGACGTTTAGCTGCCAGAGCGGCAAACATGCGAGTCCAGTGTTTCTTAGCGGCGGTGTTGCGTGGGTTGTTCTTATCCGGTTTGGCATAGCGATAGTTGACTACAACTGTGCGATAAGTTTCCTTTTCAGCAGAGGCATTCCAACTTATTTTTTGGCTACGTCGGGACTTGTTACTGGTAGACGATTTAGATTTCTGCATCGATGTGGAACTGTGACTGTTGTCGTTATTTGATCCATCTGAAGAAATAAATAAAAATTGTATGATTTATGGAAATAATGTTTCCAGAGCTTACTTACCGTCGATATCACATTTATCAGGATTCATATTGTGCGACTAATTATTTTTTTTTTTAAATTTTGATTTAGAATTTTGAAAATATTAAAAAAATGTTCCGCAAAGAATTTTTTTATAAACTGAAGTTTGATTTGGAAGTGAAATGCCGCATGAGAAATGTCAGTGCATTTGAAAAGAAGCTCAATACGTATAAGAGAAATAGTTCAAAAAGTAGTATAATTGGGAGCAAGCAGATGGGATGAAATGGACCGAGAGAGAAGGCATGGGCGAGGAAATAAAAAACAGTTTGGGTGCGTGACCGATTACAGATGGTTTTCGGTCTACACCCGGAAGGATTTTCATATTTGATCTTACCTTGACTATGCCGTTATGGCATAACATCATTAAGCTGGAATCATTGGTGCGTTAACCTTATAAAACAGCTGATTCGACCAACCTTATAAGAAACAATGTAATCGATTATTGGTGCTACTATCTATAACATAACGTTAAAGACCAAATGCATGTGTTCTCTTACGTTGAGGATACGACTGCAGCGATATGACTACCGCCCCAATGCCTCCAGCTTTCATCAATTAATTGAGCTTCAGAAGATTGGTTAGATCAGGGCCCGAATCGTGACAGACGTGAACGAGCAACTCGCTACGTAAAAATGTCAATATCGGATTATGGCAGCCGTGAACGTACAAATTTATCGAAATTTCGGATGATGACAAACGTGAACGAGTAGATGGACGTACTCGTTCGTTCGAATTGCCGCTCGTACACAAATTGTTGATCGAAGGCGGAACGAATAGAAGCAAATATTTGAAAATTAATGCGTATTGAGTTTAAATTTGTATATATTTATTATTTTAACTATACTTTTGATAAGGGACAAACTATAATTAACTTAATTTAACGAAAAAGGACATAATTGTGAAATTTATTAGCGAACATCCCGATTTGGGCAAAACTTTGATACCAAACTGGGAGTAAGAAAAAACGGCTGAAAAACATATTTGGGAGGAGCTTTGAGCCATCCAATAACTGAAAATGACAAAATATCAAATTTCACCCAAAGACTTGTGCTTATTTAAATCAGCCTCGAAGAGGTCTATGTTTTTCCACAAACCACTTTTTGCTGCTCTGCGAATCATCCGTTTCGAAACGTACAAACTCCGGACAATTCTTTCTCAGATTTGAAGGAATACTGTGGGCGGATATGGTGCTTCTACACATTTCAATCAAATAATCACTGCCAATAGCGTATTGATCTCCGCCACTCACAAGGGCTGAAAAAGTTGCAGGTAGTTGCGGGACTGAAGGAACCGACTACTTGTCATGACACGTAAGACATAAGATTAGTTTTAGTGAGGACATGATTGGACACCTCTTGTTCATCCCACATCGTTTAATAAAGCTGCAAAATATAAACAAGTACAGAGGTTGATTGCCAAATGTGTGCATATGCATATGACGCACTTACGCATTATTTCAAAGCGGCAGAGGGTCACTTTGGTCTTTAAAGTGTTTGCGACCTCCCTTTCGTCGTTTTCACCCTCATTAGAGCTTAAATAACACATAAAATTAGGTTCCGTTGTCTCTTTGCACAAATTTTATATTTTGACAACCTTATTTTGACGTTTAAAACCCTATTGTAACCTTGAAAACTGAAGAAGAAGGAGAAAACAATCGATAGCAAAACTGACAATTACGATACGTTCACTTTCTTCTGTAAGAATCCGATATTATTCATTCGCTCTTCGACTGACTTAAAATCGAAAAAAGCCCTGTTCCAACGACAGAGCTAAAAAAATTTCTGACATTTATCGCGGTGAATATGAACGTCATAAAATATTTCCGATAAGCATGCGGCCAAGGTAAAAAACAGTAGATCGTGACAAGGGAAATCAACAACAAATATTTAAAAATTTGAACTTTTAACCAATCAAAATGGCAACAGGTGTTTTTGCTGCAAGTTTTATAGCTGTATTCTGTAAGTCTGTCTCATCTCAAGTCACTAAATTTGAGATTTTTCATTAGAGACAATTTTTGTGACTTTCGATGATTTCGGTATTCTGTAAGAAGAAATCACAAAAATTTCACCATTGATATGTGGTGGAAACAGATATGCATAAATCTTAAGTACAGCATTTGGCAGCGCGCATATAAATATTGCAATAGCGGAGGTAGTAAGTATCTCGAGGTACAACGTGTGAGAAACAGCTTACAGAATTTGCCTGTTATACACATATTTTTTTTCTCGAACACAAAATCGAGTAGTTAGTCTGAAGTCACACTGTTAAGGTCCAATTAGCTGGTCAACGCAGGGTAGCAGTAGCAGCAGTAGCCTCATCCAGCACGCTATTATACCCTTAACAACTATTCACATTCTGGATACATAATTAAATTTAAATTAAAACACACATTTTTATTTTAATATTTTAAAGGGACTTTGCTCCCATTTTTTTTTATTCTCAAACTCAAAATATTCTGTTGAAATTATGTAAATAAAACATAAAATCTTATATTATTATATTAAATAATAATATGTATATGTTATTTATTTATAAATATTTGTGTTGTTTAGTGTATGCATACATATAATGTATTTCTTGTGTCTGTGTGTGTTTGTATTTCTGTATGGTATGTACATAATTTTCGGGGTTTTTGTTTATGTCTATTTTTCTTACGGTGTATTACGTTAATAATAATTTATTGCGCCAAACTTTTGCACAGTTTTTAATATTTGTTTTTTGTTATTTTTTTGGTTCTTATTAACTTTTATTTTAATTATAACAAAAATATGTATAAACCTTGGTATATAAATCACTAAAAATTGCTAGTTGTTCGGTTTTTATAATATATAATATAGTTTACTTAAAGTTGTATCTAAAATTTTGTATACCAATAAATTATATATTACAATTTTTAGTTTTAATTATCGCATTTCGTTCTAACGTTTTTTTTTTTTGTTTTATTATTATTTAAATTTACAGTGATCAGTTTGTTTATAAATAGAATTATCATTAAGACTTTTGGTTGCTTTAAGCTTTTTTTTTTAAATATTTTATTATATATATTTTTTTCTATGCCTGTATTATTTTTTTGTATTTCTTTTTTTTCATTATAATCTGAATTTAATATTATTATTAGGCTTATAACTATTATCTATATAGATTTCTGAAATTATTTCTTTTTTAAATTTTATTTTATGTTCTACGTTTTTTTTTTAATTTTTATTTTATTTCTGTTTTTAAAATTGTTTTAAACTTGTTATTCGCTTAATATTAGTCTAAATAAAGTTTTACAAAAACTTTTTTTATGCCCACTTTGCTTGTTGGGATGTTATTAAAACTTCAAAAGTTTTTTAGCGTTTTTTATTTACAAAAAGAAAAATCTGTATGGTGTTTTAGAATATTTCTTTATGAGCAAAATAAAGGGGGGGTTATGATGGGTAATATGTTTAGTTTAGTTTAGTTACTTAGCGATAACTAAAATGAAAACATTCACACGGATCCACATTTGTTGAAAGAGCTCCCGTATTAGGGGAAGAATAAATTTTTTTTAATGTTAGAAAAAAAATAAAAATATAAAATGTTTGTGTTAAATTCTCATTTTCACATCGCACGCGAATATCAGTATTTTTCTTTCCACAAAACAAATAAAAAAAATTAATTTTTTTTTAATTTTTTTAAATTATTTATAAATTTTATCTTAGTAAAAACTTTAGTTTCCTTAAACATTTCAATCTATAAATAAAATTATCTAAAATTTGTTAATACTAGAATACATTTAATAATGCTGAAATTAAATTTCAATATTAAATTTGCCAATATTTTTTTTATACACAATTTAATTGCATTACATTAATTTGTTTTGTAAAATTTATTTAAACTTGATTTTATTGTGATTTGGGTTAAAAGAATATATCTCATTTCTAAGTCCTTTATTTTTTAAAATTGTAGCTATATACATCACCCGTATTCACACCTGACCCTTTGACTCGTCATATGGCAATTGGGTAGTTTTTTTTGGTTCATTAACTGGTTAACGAATTAAGAACGAAAGTGTGAATAAAGCTTTCAATAAATAAGTCACATGTGGTTTAATTAAGTTTGTGTATGTGTTTTGTATTGTTTAAAAATTTTATTAATTTTTTTTTAAATTTATTTAAACTATTCATAACTATTATCAATATGCAAATTAGGGCACCTATCCTTTGTTAATTTTGAATCGCTATTCTAAAGTCCCATTCCTGCTGGCTTCTTTGTAGACTCCGAAATCGTCACTCGATATTTATGACATTTTCACACATGATCCTTGAAAAATAAAGTTGGAAGGAGAAAGATAGAAAAAGATATGCACATACCCAAATAACAAGGGGATGTCGAATAATATACAAATAAAATACTTTTATAACCGGCGGAAGAATATACAAGTTAGGACTCCAAAAAAATCCAACAAAAACAGCACGAATTTAATTTCGAGATTGTTCTATCACGGAAGAAATGTTAGCTAAAATGTTATAAGAAAATTATTATTTTTTGAATATTGTAATGCCCGAACGCTATTGTGAATATATATCATGTACATTAGACTGGGCCAATTTTTAAAAAAGTAAACTGCGTATGAAACAAAACTTGTAAAGATACTTCCTTAAAACTGGTTTAAAAACAGGTTGCGAAATTTGTTTTTTTTTTATAAAAAAATAGTTTTGAATATGTAGTTTGTTTTTGTTGATGTCATTCCTTGTCAAATTTGGTTTGGAGACAAACTGGTTTCGGCGATATGCCATGTTCAATGTAATTCTTCGTTTTCTTGGTTTTGATCGTGAACCAACTTTTTTGTTGAGTGACCTTCTTGCTTAAAAGTGATTAAGCTAGCGGACACGTAATTTTATTGTCGTAAAATAACACAGCAAAGAAAAGATATAACCGGCTTGTGGTTCGGCCCTAACCTCAAAACTGTAACATTTTTTAGGCCAAGGAAAAATCTCCAGGCGCTATTACATTCTGTTTTCGGATTCGGATTCAGCATTAAATTACCTTTAATTATCTAAATTTTACTATTTTTTCTAAATTTTTTTTACTCTGGATAACTAAGACTAACCAAGAATCTTCGTTCAGAATTTTTTTTTGTGAAGAACCAATTTGGTTTTAAAATTTAAAGCAAAAATTAAGTGACTCCAACAAAATCTAAGCCTTTCATTGGCATTTAAAAATTAATTTAAGATAAAGGTTGGAAACTTAAAAAAAAAAAACATATATTTTATATTATTATAAAGTTTGGCGCAGCCTAATATACATATGTACATATATCCTTATTTATGCTTTGTTTGTAGTTTCATTGAAATTCGCAGTAAACTATATATTTTAGTTTTATACCGATACGAGTACTTCATACTTTATACATATACATATGTATGTATATAAAAACACGTGTATGTACATATGTTTGTATGTAATGGTTTTTTATTATTTTTTTTTATATTTACACATATGCGTTTTTCATGATTTAGAATGAGTTTGAAACTAGCTTAAGTATTTTTTTGCAACGTTTTGTTTTATTATATTTGTTTTTTCCTCTGTATTAGATTTATTTTATGATATTCTTAATTGTTTACATTTAATATTTCATTTGTTTGTTAATGTGTGTGAATGTGTATGTACAACAGGACTGTTTGGTTGTTATTGATTTTCATAGTTTTTTAGTAGTTTTGTCATTTCTTGGATGTTATATATATATATATTTCTTATATATCAGTAGTAACTAGTTTATAGAGTAGTTTTTGAATATCAAGCAATTTGACATTAATATTCAATTGAATTGTGCGATTAGAACAAACAAACATTTTTTTTTTAAAATATTTCCCTTCAAGGAACTAAGGTCCGTTTTCTATGGTGAATTTTAAAAAATACTTGACCGAGTAATAATAAATTTCTTCCAAAAAAGTGGTCGACGGATCAGTGAAAATTCATTGAAAAACGCCCCTTATCTTCGAAACGTCGATTAAAGAGTTCTCAGCAAAAATTCCTGGAAGTTTGCTGTTAGCAAGGTCTGTTGATATCGTGGGGAGTTCCTCAAAACAATTGTTTTATAGGTTAATCTACAAAAGTTTGCTGAGACGTCTAGTTTTCCAACTGAGACAAGGCGATCTTCCACTTAGGGTCATTTTCATAGTGGTGATTTAAAATTTGCTTGGAGTTTAGACGCTCCCCTTAGCCCTTTATATAATATGTATATGCAGTTCTGTGACCCTTAAAAATGTTTATTAAATTAAATCAAAAATACTTACTATCCAACAGTTTTTTTTCTTCATTTTCTAACCTAACAATTTTTGTTATTAATTAAAAACACTATTTTTTAAACTAAATTTTTATATATATAGATGTATGTATGTATATTTTGTTTCTTTGCATTTTTCAATATAAGATTTACAAAAATTGTCTTAAAATTTTAATTTAAAAATTATTAATTTTTGTCTTACATTGGTCCCAATCGTTTTTCATGTTAACAAAATCTTCCATCTTTCAATTTTTCATAGCAATGTATGTATGTATGTATTTGTTTACATACATAAAAAATAATCGCCTTTTACAATATAATTTGCATAGCATATAGTTTTTGAATTTTTTATATACATATATATTTTTTTAAATTCCATCCTAGTGCTTTAAATCTTACGCGCTTGTTGATTTTCCTTTATTTTATCATTATTTTTGTTTTAATATTGCTATGATTTTGTTTCTTTTTATTTCTCTCTCTTAATTTAGTGATTTTCTTTTCGATTTAATAAAAATAATTTTTTAAATTTATTGATGCCCGGTTTCACACATCTTACTTGAATTAACATCACAGCTGAGCGTAATTGAGTCAGTTCAGATCATATAACTTGAGTGCGTTGTGGGAAACCGGCCATTGTTTTTTGTTTTTGTTTGTTTTTTTTTTTTTTTTGTATATAGTATATACAAAACAGCGTGTATTTTTATATATACATAAACATTGTTTTTTTTTTTTAAATAAATTTTGTTTGCTTTACTTCTATTCGAAAGTAACTGGACGACATAGTGAATAAACAACTAGTATTGCATACCAAATTTCGGCCAGATATAAACCGATCATCAATGTACAAAGTACATACTCCAGACGTAGTTTATATTCTTGTAGTACGAGTAAATAGGCGATACCGAAAAAGCATGGAACTGTTAGAAAAACGGATAAAATAACTTGCCAACCTGTAAGAAAAAAGAAAAGAAACCATTAAAAAAAAAAAAAATTCTTGGTGTTATTGTTACTATATAAAGCTCTAGTATACAATCGATTATTCCATTAGTCGAATATATGACATTTTGTTTTGTTTGAAATGTGAATGTAATCTACTAAGGCTATGTACATATTACAGCATAAAACGCGTATTTTCGTATATAAGACTCGCACGAAGCAAGTACCTTCAAACCTGCGATTATGATTTTCACTAGACATTTACATATCTATCAATCCTGTTCGACCGTTTAACTCAATTAAAGTATAACAAACATGTCAATTATTGAATTTTGTCAGGGAAAGAATAATGACATATGTAATATTTCTATCAGTTTTGCGACAGTCACCCTTATTGCGAGTGTCGAACATGAATAGATAAACGACTATTAAGCGGTTAGCGATCATCGAGCCATTGCGAGTGTCGACCCGATCGATCAATGAGCAACTGTGAATGCCCAATCGATCATCTTTCTACCGCGTTTTTGCGGTCGTGGGCGTGTCGATTATTTTGAAAAGTGCTAATAAAATGAACAAAAATTAAATTATTGGCAAAAAATTTAAATTACATTAAAAACATGCAGTTTTTGTTTGATCAAGTTACACAATACCAAAAAAAAAAATACGATCGACTCAATCGAAAAATGTACATATGTACATATATTCTACCGCAAATCGACACTCTCAATAGGGGTGAGTATGTTTTACGACTGTTATCGAAAAAATATTGTTGGCCCCGATTGGAAGTGGCTTTCTTTGTTGTTTGGGAAGAAAATAGCGGTTTTCATTTGGTTTTCGATGACAGTTGTATAAGTCGGAAACACCGGTTAAAACATGTTTTGGATTGAAAATAAGAGCAGCGAAACACGATAGTGTGTATATAGCATAAGGCTACGTTAAGCATTAATCTATATATATAATATATAAATGTAAAATTTACATTAAGAGCGAAGAAAATTAATAAACAGAAGAGGAAAATCTGAGGAATTTAAAAGTAATAATTAGGACCAATGATATGAATAAGCATAGAAAGAGTTGGAGAACGCTGAAAGGAAAGACACTGTGTAGTTTAAAAAGGAAGAGAAAACAGGAATGAGGAACTAGATACACCTAAATTAAATATACAAAAGCAGAAACACAAAAGTATAACAATTTATAGGTACGATAGGTCATGTTTTCGCTATCCCTTAACTGAGTTAAATAGTCCCACAGTGTTACTAGATCGATGTCAAATGAAAACAAGAATCGCAGGTATGAACGTACTTGTTTTACGGCAGTGTGTACGTAGTCTGAGTGATAGTTTTCATTTCGATATTTCGATTCGATCTTTTTTTCACTTTGGCGGCAGTTCAATATCGATTTTTCTTTTGAATCGGATTGTACATATATTCATTGGCATGGGAAAGAAAATAATAAAAAAGCTTTGTCCCAAAAAAATTAGCTTATTGCTACCATAACCTAAAAAGAATGCCAATTTCATGAACAGTAAAAAAAAGCCGTTACGTTGTTCGCTAAACGAAGTTGTGAAGTAGTTCATTGGTTTAACGCGAACAATAATTTCGATGTGTGGTATTAGGGTGCGTTGTTTTTTTATTTTTTACTTGTTTTTCCTATATAAAATTATGAAAATATAAAAAAAAATAAAGAAAATAAAAATAATATCAATTAAAATTTTGAGGCTTTTAATAAATAAGCCTGTTCTGGAGGAAAATTTTTTAGTTTTTATTTTTTTTCAACTATCTGTCATTCTTATACACAAAAGAAAGTTTATTTTATGTAAAAATTCATGAATTGACATAATGGCAGGGGGTTTAAGTGGAAAAAACATTTTTTCCGGCACACCCTAGTGGGCATCTTGAATTTAAATATTAGTCTTAACATTCGTGAGTACTAAGAGGCTCTTTTAAAAGGGGGTTTCCAGAAATTTTAAAATGTTTTCTCAGAAATTCTTTCTAAAACTGTTTCCCATAACAGTCGGGCTAGCATTCAAACCTGCCCGTATCGAAGACCACCGGATTCATATTCGGTCAGCAAAATACTAACTAAATATGGAAATCTCATAGACACGAACGTGACCGGAAGCGTTGCTAAAGTTTCTCGGCCAACTCCGCATGCTTTTTGAGATCCGTTGGTGAAAGCTTAGATGTTAAAGTTCTTATAGTATTCACCTCTTTCCCAATGACATACTTAGATGAATAAATTTGAGACTCTTTATTTCGAGAGAGCGCTGTCAAAATGCACATTTTTTTTAGAACATTTGTCATTGATGCCACTCCGATAAAATGGAATAAAACTGGCAACAAAGCCAAATAAATGCTGAGAGCGAAAAAACTAACAGAGTAACACGAAGTCGCAAATCAAGGGTGCCCCCCATAAATTCAGACAGAAAAAAATCAGAAATACAATTTTTCGGAAAATTTTTTTCAGAAATAATTTTTCAGAAACCAAAAGTCAGAGGGAAAAATTCAGATACTAAAAATTCAGATTCAAAAATTCAGAAACCCACTCGTTATCTACATTTTTATTTTTATAACGATATTATGAATGATTTTTTGGTTAGGTTTGAATGGGTTGTGCTGTACTTAATTGGTAAATATTTAAAATTATAAGCCATGAGCGGCCATAGTACGTTAACCCATTGACGACTTCAATTTTCTTTTAACTCTAAAATAAAATTTTTTCACGTCAAACTATTTTTACATAGGCTTAACTAGTAGATTTTAAGCGTTTTAACCCTTTAAACACCATGCCTTAACCCATTGGTGACCTAAATATTAATTTTTATAATTTCTAAATAAATTTTATGTTTAGCGTTATAACACAAGTAATTATGCATTAACCCTTTGGTGACCTTTTTTTTCTTTAGAATTCAAAATCAAATTCTTTAAATAGGAGTTGCCATAAATATTTGTAAGGTTCTTTGGCAAAGTAGCCTATCTAAAAATTCAGAAAGTAAAAATTCAGAAAGTGAAATTCAGATCTAAAAATTCAGAAAGTAATGAGACGGCAGAAAAAATTTAATTTTGCGCAAAATTTGATTTTTTTTCTGCCGTCTTATTAACTTTTGAATTTTTACTTCTGAATTTTGACTTTCTGAAAAAAGATTTCTAAAAAAAATACATCAAAAATGGTTTCTGATTTTAGGGGGGGAACCCAAATCAAGTCATCTTTGCTCTAGTAGGAAAGAGAGCGTAAGGCTGTGTGTAAGTATTCTCTCTAAAGAGCACCAACTCTGGGAATAGACGAGATAAGTCGTTTTTGAACCGGAAACCCAGATATGCCGATCTCCCACGCAGTCGTGCTTACATGCGGAATACAAAACACGAATGCACATTTTCTAACATGAACCACTTTTCAATTTAATCACTTTCACACATTTCTCGATATTTACATAAAGTGTTTGTAGTATGTATGTATGTATGTATGTATTTAGATATATATTTGTACATATGTTTGTACGCATTTCTCTCTTACTTTTATCAGCCAGCGAACCCTTGCTACCGAGTATAATGCGAATGGTCTCTAAAATGCATAAACCAACCAGAACAATTGAATCTCGTATAAGAACTTGTTCTTGATATGATAAATTAATGGCTTTCAGTAGACCCATACTCAATTCACAGCAAGCAAACATTCCAAAGTAGAAAGAATTTAAATAGATGAGCACTTCATAGCCAAGACTGGGATTGGCTTTTTTCGGCACATGAATAGGTGGCTTCTTTGGTGGTGGCATTCTATATTACAAATTCACCACGATCTAACCCATTCAGCTAATTTACACTTTGCCACTAAACAACTACGGTTCGTCGATTTGTGTTAAATTTGTCTTTTTCCATGTTTCACAATACTACATAAATATAATACAATCGAATTTTTTGTATTTTTTATCGACAAATAAAATTTTTTCATATAATTTAAATTTTTCTTCTTTTGTTTTTTTTGTGTCTTTTTTTCACTAATACATTATTTACATTATTTAAATTATTTAGTTTGTTTACAAAAATAGCACAAAATCAGAGCTAAATGAACGTGTGTCTCGACGTCTGTGACAAACTTCTGCTTCTGGGATTTTTTTTCAAAGTGCGTTGCGCACAAAGTTTATGCTCGTGTGTACTTTATGTCTCGACGCGTATTTATAGACTGACCACGGCATGGTGGCGTTGCACCAAAAGTTGCATATTCAATTTGGTACCTTTCAGCTACAAAACATATACAGGCTTGTCTAAAAGTGACCACTGACGGTTTTTTGATTCGGGTTTTTTTGTTTTTTTTTTGTTGTTTAAATTTTAGAGAGGAAACGAACAACCACAAACGGACCGCTGTTTCGATGATACCACAATACATCTCTGCCATGACCGAACAAACCAGCTGATTGAAATTTTTTTTCTCAAATTTTGACAGTATGCTCATATGTATCTAAGTGACACTAAAAAGATACTCACGAATTACAGCAACAAAATCCTGGTAAATATATGTATGGAACAGCTTTAATTATGGCAGCCGCATTTCGCTCACAAAAAGAATGAGCAAAGAACTTCTATATCAAAATTATAACGTTCGTTAGAAACTCTAAGATTATCTACCTTAGATAAAGAACTCACTTAGAAATTTGACATTTCAGTTTTCACGGACGAGTCCCATGTTCTATGACTCTCTTGGGCTCATGTTCTCATGCTGTTTATTCAAATTAAGATAGCTGAAGAAGAATCTTTGAAACTATATGAATTTTCAGGTCATATTTCTCAACACCCATAGAGTGTCAAGAAGTCTTTGGCCCACCTCACTAAGCATTGGACAATTGAGACGGGATTCGTACCATGGAACTTGAGTTTTTATAATTTTCTAGAACCAAATTGGACTCAAAAAGTCAGATTCAAAAATTTTTGGGTGTTTTTACGATTTTGACAAATCAATTTTTTTTCTAAATTTATTTTAAAACGGTTGAAGCATCACCAAATATTAAAAAAAAAAATTATAATGACTAATACTTTTGCTCAAGACTGTATAAAGTATATGTATGTATGTATATGTATGTATATTAGTGTATCACTATCGGTCAGTGAGATGAGAATGATGTCGCTTTATAACAATTCACAATGAGCATACTACAAACGATGGGACAGACGATGAAACACATTACACGAATACCTACAGAGGCCTCTGCGATACATATGGGCAAATCCACCAAATTGTTAACGCGACGTTCGAAGTGCTCTCTCGGTGAAGATCGCATCATACCTGACATGTTAGAAGGATAGAAGTATAGGAGGAGTAGAAAGAAAATAGAAGGGCGCTTGGAGTATTCGAGAATAAAGCTCTGCAGAGGATATATGGCCCCTCTACGAATGTCCATAGCGTGGAAGCAAAAATAGAAGAGTCCACAAAAAAAAGGCACTATCGCTCTAGAGCTGTTCCGCAGTATATATTGGGATACGTAAGCGAGCTCCCTTTTTTTGTTTGTATCATTTTGAAGCTTTGCTTTTGAGTGGATCCTTCAATGTTTTTATTATCATAAAGCGTGTAGAAATTTTCCAACAAAAATTAAAATTATTTCTCTTAAGATTTTTTTTTCTCTCTAAAAAGTCAAAGGTTACATGGATTTAACCATACATATGTACATTATGCATTCAGGTGGCTTGTAGAATGTGACTTCTTGGCACAATTTTGAAGGGGACGTCATCAAGGACGTTCATTTACCCTACAGTCACGTGGAATTATCCTAAAGCTAATATAGAGGATTGTAATTTTGTGAATATTTTTAGAATTGCCTGCTTCCTTGATATATGGTGTATTGAATGCTGAGTCATATGCCAGCGACGCAGCGTACTAAGTTTAGTGTGGCCATGTAACAACAACAAGTTTTGAACGGTGTGAAAAGAATGAAAAAGTCCAAAGTGGCCAGAAGTTTATACGACGTCTCAACTCAAAAACCCTGTGGCCATGACCTGTAATAATTCAATTAGTAATTGAGGATAAGCGCAACTCTTTTAATCTAACATCGGTAGACTTGATTAGACTAAAGCTACACTGACTAGTTTCACACAGATTCTCGTCTAGCCCAGTTCATGGTTTACCCTCTACATTCTCGTTGCTATCGATACTGACTTTAGAGGTCTAAGAGTTGTTTATGCGAGAAGTAGCCTACTCACTTGCCTCTTTGGCAGTGACAACTTTGGATCACTTAGTGTTGCTCCTGTACAGGCTCTATATCCTGCAGCAAACTCACGAAAACGACTGTAAAAATGTTAATAAAATATAAAACAAAATCGTAACAGAAATTCACCACTTCTTTCTGAATTTCACCACAGTTTCTTAGCAAGCCTACCACTGAATAAAATTTGCAAATCCGAGCACTGTACAGGGTGAGGGTATTGCAGAAAAAAGGCATTGAAGAGTGAAGACAAAGAACGGTGTGATGGGGGGCGAATTATGGAAAAGGCTTTTTCTCCACCAAAATTATAAATTCCATAGCTAATAAGAAGTGTATTCGCAGTACCAATTTCAAATCTCTACGCTAAATTGATAAATTGCTAGAGGAGTAATAAAAATCTTTAGTTTATAATCATTTTCCGTCATTCACAGCTGCAGCCAGTTGCATTTGTTGCCTCTGCATGAGGCTAATTAAGCAGATTATTACACCTAACAACAACAATAACAACAACAAGCTTGCACTTGTGTACACAAACACGCTTATGTACTTGTGATCTTACTTGGTACATATTTTGTTTTCATTGTGTAGAGTACAGAGTCTAATGTTGTTGTTGCTAATTATCTTCTTTTTTTTAAATTTTTTTTTTTAATTATTTTTTTTTTTTTTTTTTTTTGTGTGACGACTTATGTTGTTGGTGTTTGCGCTATTTTTAATATCTTTGTGGCAATGCATAGAAAATATTTTATTTCGCATCTGCATAAAGATAGCGCCAATCTTGCTGGTGCAGCAGCCGAACGATCCCTTCAATTTAGTTGGTGTGTTTTTGGTTTCGTGATATGTCGTCGTTTGCGGTAATCAGGCGCAACGGTTTTTTTTTTATTAAAATCGTTTGATTGATATTTGATGAGTGTAATCGAAGTGTTGAAAATAATAGTAATAATGAATGAAATAAATGAAGTGGAAAAGTGTGTTGTAAAAAAAGAATTAAAAATCTCATTCGTGTGAAAAAATTAAAAATGTTTAAACTATAAAAAAACCATGATTTTCACATTTAATAAACTGAAAATATCGCTCAAAAACTATTTTGCATAACTGCAAGGTTGATATTCCATTGAAAAGTGAACTTAAAACCGATTTTTTTTGCTTCGCTACATCAATTCAGTTATGCCATCTGAAACGCAATTTGAAATGTGTTAAAATGTTACTCATACGACCCGTTTTACTCACTGCCGAGAGCATGTATGTATGTATGTTTTTATGTATGTTCTAGCTTGCAGCCTTAACCGTTTTGTAAAATCGTTTGAAATTACAAAATATCACGAAGACCGGCGCCCAGTTTAGGACGACAACGACCACTTTAGTTAAAACTTAGCGCCGAGTTTTGCGATTGTGATTTTATTTATCGGGCGGATTCTATCAACAATTTGACATTACTTTGTCATAATAAGAGGCCCTTCAATTAATTTTGAGAACAGGAATTCCTTTGGTAATTTTGTATAAATAGATCTGATATCGCTGTATTTGAAAGTCAAAACGTGTTGAAATTTTCTGACTGACGTTTTTGATTAAAGTCGTGAAATTTTCAATGATTCATCTATTTTGATTTACATGTCACATCTGATTCTAATATTTAAAAGCTACGATTTGCACTTATTCCACTTTATCCAACCCATTCAGTTTTTATAATAATAATAAAGAAGATAAACAAGAAAAACTCTCAAAAAAGAATTTTCCATGAAGTTTTTTTGGGCGGTGGTGCTACAGTACGCCAGTATTCCAGTTTCAATTGTGTCACTTGAGACCGAATAGTCTAGGAACCTTTTTATTTTCGGAATGACTGAAGACTTCTATCGTTTCCAGCTGCTATTAGCTTAGCTATGTTAGTGGTGGGAGTTGTAGGCTCTGATAAGTCTCAGGGGTAAAGTGATATGTTCTAAAAAAAAACTGGAACTATTATTGGTTACCGGGTTGTAGGAGCGAGGGGTAATTCTATTACCTGGTATATTCTTGGACAGCAATGTCTGACAAGTTTGCCGAAAAGCGAAGATCTCCTGAAACCGGGGAAAATTATTTGGCCAATAGTTCCTCAAATATTAATGCTTCTAATCCACAGTCCATTTCCTATCCCTATTTCAAAAGTGAAATATGAAATCGTTGCCGCGAGCTCACCAAATTTCCTATCCTTACTAGTGGAAAGAAGTGGGATACAAAGTTCAAAGGAAAGCTATAATTATAAATTCTATTTGATCCTAAAGAAGATAGAATATACGCACAGAAAAACCTCACTCATTATCTTTCAAGAAATAAAAAATAAGATGACATGTCCGCCATCCCAAAAGTTATCTTATCATCCCCAAGTGATGGACTTCTATATCTGACTTTTAAGATTCTAAACACCTATGTACTTTAAAATTCCTCGTAAAATCACCAGCACTGTTTCCAAGAAACACTTTACTTAGCTTATATGAATCCCCAACAAAATTTCAAATAAATAAGTTAACACTCACCTGCTCTTTGTAGATGAATATTTCAGCCTCGAGAGCTAAAGCTTTTATTGCTAAATCGATTGAACTGGAGCTCGCTCAAAACTTTTTAGCGCTTTCAAGTTGGACAACTATTTGAAAATGTAAAACAAAAATTTTGCCAAATTTTGTGGAAAGCAATACGTTTTGTCTCTCGGGCCTCTCTTTGTTGCTGCTGACAGATATTTGTTATTGTTTTGTTGTTATCCATGTTTCTTTCTGCTACTGTTATGGATTTATTTTATACTGGCTTCATTGGGTCCACTTCTTTCCGCCACTATATACTATTTGGTACTTTGTATAGTTGTTGTTGTTGCTCTTTTTTTTTTTAAATGTTATTTGTTTACTAGTATAAATGAAATCATTGTTGTTGTTGTTTTTAAAAACTGTTGTCATTGTCACCTTTGCCATAATGATTAAGCCGCTTGATGTTGTTCGTGTCTTCGAATATTTAATTTGAGTTTCATTTCCATTTCCATTACCGTTATTGCTAACATGCTCGTTTATCGTGTGTGTGTTGTATTCGGTTTCGTTTACGTTTTCGTATTGACATTCATGTCAATAATATTCTTCGGTCGATGAACAAAATTGCACGCATTTCTTTCGTTAACCATCATTGGCACCTTTTGGCATCCACATCGGTGTAGACGTTAACTAACATCGAATGTGGTGGAAAATTCATTCATTCATTCATATTTCACCTTTATACTATAAACAATTACCAACTGCTAGGTATACGTATTATCACCACACATGGTGCAAATGAAGACACCAGCATACACTAATTCAGCACCTTGGAGGGCTATCATTAAGGCACTCAGAATAATTTCGAGTTTGAGAACGTAAGTTTGAAAACAACATAAATAAATAACAATAGCAAGACTGGGCAGTGTTAATATAACGGACGCTGTCGCTTGCCAAGCTAAAAAATGAGAAAGAAATAGAAGATTAGACAATTAGATATGCGTCAATAAATAAATATATAAAAAAAAAAAAATTTATTACTTTGTTAAAGGTGACGCAAAGTACGAGATGTGCTCTATTCACACCTGTTAAATTTGGATTAAAATTAAAAATCATTTATATTACACTACTCTAGTCATTTAATTAATTAATTATTATAATCGGAAATTTTTAGAATAATTAATCGATTAGGATTAAATTTTGTGCTCGATTAGTGAGAATCAATGAGGATATATTTCGTTTTCAAATTTAATCCTAGGATTAATCAAATTAATCAAAATTTCAATTTGATTAAAGTTTTTGATTAGTTGCGATTAATCAATGAGGATTTATTACGTTTTCAAATTTAATCCTAGCATTAATCAAATTAATCAAAATTTCAATTAGTTGCGATTAACGAAAAATGTTCCACCATCATAATTAATCAATTATTACAAAAATAACAAAAAATTTAATTTGAGTATCAATGATTAAGATTAATAATCTTTATTTAACAGGTCTGATTCAGAAAACGGCATTTGTGTTTAAGGGGTAGAATTGTATTTAAAAAAAAAGTAACTTACGATGCCCTTTAAAAGAAAACATTTACACTGCTATTCATAAAACAAAAAAACAATACAATAAAAAATATATAAAAAATTGATAATCAAATTATGAAAATTTTAAAGACCGTTTTAATGAACATGGAACTCTGTGTTTTAATTTAATTGATTAAAAAAATTTTATTTTAATTTTTGTTGTATAAAAACAAGGCAATAGTTTCTGTAAACAATTTTATAAGCACTATTTTTGGTTTTATTTTTAAGCTTATTTGTATTAATTATTAAAACTTTTTCAAAAACATAAAAAAATAACAATCCGTTGTTTTAGTCCGTTTGAAAAATATTTTAGGTTAACTTTCTTCACATCGCCACCAGCGCCACCTAGCGAGTAAATTAAAACGAAAAATTCTGCAAATCACTTTGAAATCTGTTAAAAAAATTAATTTTTTTTTGATAAAAAAACAGATTAAAAACTAAAATTATTAGCAAGATATTAAAAAATAAACATAATGAAAAAAAAAATATTATAAACTTAAAATTAAAAAATATTGGGCAAGTGCGGGTACGAATGTAAGCCACCCTCTATAAAAATAGAAACTCAAATTTCAAGAAAAAGGTTAAAAATAATAAAAAATAAAACAAAAAATCAAAAAAAATTTTCCAGGGATGGTCATAGGCTAAACAATTGAAATTGTTTATAGTCTATATCTTTGGAAGTATTTGAGTTAGACTACTGAAATTTTGTTAGGGGTTTTATGAGATTAATCGCTAACACCTGCATGGAAACTGGGGATAACGAAAAAGGGGGCGTGGCATCTCCCATACGAATGGCGTTACATAAAGTTAAACAAATTTCAATCAAAATCAAAGGAATCGGTTAAGGACCATAAGCACTTTTTTATAAAATATTTTTAAAATTATACGGCAAAATATAATAAGCAGCAGCTTTGCGAAAATTAATTTTAAGTCAATTTGATTTCACTATCTACCAAAGTTTACAAAAAAAAAAAATGTTTGCAACATTACAATAAGTATTGAAATACATACCACGATCGCTTAAACTGCTCTTCCGACCCAATACAATACGTATTGTCTCAACAATAACCATTGCTAATAACATACATCCATCACGCGTCTTATCCTCCGTAGTATAATGTAAACCGATTGCCTTCAGAACACCGACACTAACCTCAAATGTTGCATACATACCAAAGTAAAATGAATTTAAATACATTAAAATTTCGTAAATAAGACTGGCATTCATTTTTATAAGAATATGTCACCGAGTTTGGAGCTGAATGATTACACTGTTCTACCAACGGTTGGTGGGTTAGTTGTGTTTTGGTGTTGTAGCACTTAGAACAGGCTATGGCCGTTGAACGACTAAGCCGCTTTTGTTTTTTTTTGTTGTTGTCTGGTGCTGTGTGTCTAGTTAATAGTTAACCGTTGTTTTTTTTTTTTGGGTGTGTGTGGAGTTTGGTAATGGTGTTGGTGTTACTGCCACGGCGCGACGTTGTGACGGCAATCGGTATTGTTGCTGGCGGTGGCGGTGGTGGCGGCTATGAGATGTGCGTTGTTATTGTCAGTGATGAGAGTGTCGCTGGCGTTAATGACGTCGTCGTCGATTGGCGGCTGTGTTTGGCTATTTATTTATTTAATTGTGAGTATGTTGTGTTTTGGATTTATTTAGTGGGATGTAAACCCATTGGAATGCTGGCGCTTATTGGTCGGCTTTTGGTCGTTGGTCGTTTAAGAACTGTTGCTTCATTGTCGTTTGCCCTTTTTTCTTTTTTTTTTTTTTTTTTTTTATGTTGTCATTGTGTACACTGCTTGTTGTTTGCAAAGGATTCACTCTAGTTACATATTTGTTTGTTGTTAGCTTTATTGCCTATTATTTTGCTCGTATTTTATGTTGATGACTAAAGTTTTGTTTTTGTATTAGTTTTATGAAATTAACATGTACTGCGCGTTGACAGGTTGTGGGTTGGGCTGTGGTAGGCTTTGAGTTTTAAGTAGGTCATACATACATATTTAGGTACATATGTACTCATTTACATATTCTACTGTTGCTTACGATGCATTACATACATATGTACAACTCGCGAATTGTTGAGTCCAATTCGTTCAAAATAAAAAAGTTCAAAAAAAAAAAAATGTTGCTTAAGGTTAATTTTATAAATAGATCAAACCCAGAGCGTCCAAGTTACCCCTCCACCTGTGTTTTGCATCTCACTTTCGCATATCTCTTTCAATTTTTAACACAAAATTTCATATCGGTGGCCCTATAAAAAATATCTAAAGTATGGTTCGCAAAATCACCATAAAAGCAAAAACTTCATATAAAAAACGCTCAAGAAATGCTCAAGGCGAGCGGGAAACGTAGCATATTACTGATCATTTCATATATTATATGAAAAATAATTCTTTTCTTTTTTGCTTTCCCTAGCAATACCCAATCTGGGCCACTGTTGTTTTTGTTGTTGTCAGTTAATAAAAGTAGTACATTATTCTAACTGCGTAATACGGGGCGTATGAGTAACATTTTTACTTTATTCAAGTAATGGAGTTGTCTAAATAGGGTAGAACTGGGTAATAACCTGGGTTCGGAATTATTAACACTTTGGCTGCCAATGTATCACCGGTGATCATTTCAAAAAATTACCCTCAGGTGCCAATGTATCACCAGTGATACACACCTAGGCCCCTAGATTTTAGGGTCTGGGACCCTAACGGAAGGAGTTTTGGGAAAAATTAAAGTTTATTTTAAAAGAAAAAATATTTTATTTCATAATTAAATACAAAGTTGTGAAATAATAGGAAATTAAAAATGAGAAAATTCTGTTCAATTCTGGAAACAGAAAAAACTATATTTTTGGTTTTGGGTAGATTTTTTTGCGATTACCGGTGATACATGGCCCCTGGGGGTAAGTTTTTTTGTGATCACCGGTGATACGTGGCAGCCCGCATGTTAATTTATGTAGAACCAAGTACTCTCTTTTATGACTTTCCACGCGAACGGGAACATTAAAAAAAAGGTTTGCATTATTTTTCTTGCAGTGATTAGCATTACAAAACGAAACACAAAATAGTCTCAAAAAGTACCGAAATGTTTGGAAAATAATACCGAAAAAGTTTGAAAATGATACCGAAATTGTCCGAAAGAAATGTTCAAATAGTCTCATAAGCAATCCCGAAATAATTCCGAAAAAGTCCCGAAACCAATCCCGATTTGATCCCGAAAACAATCTCGAAGCTATCCCGAAAAAGTTTCGACAACAAAACCGAAAAACTTTCAAAATGATACCGAAAAAATTCCCAAATGATCTCAAACAGCCCAGAAATTATTCCGAAAAGTCTTGAAAACAATCCCGTATACATATCGAAAAACTCCTGAAACCAGCCTCGAACTTACATATCCTGCAAAAAAATCCCGAAACAAACTCGAATAAATTACAAAATGATACCGAAAAATGTTTAAAAGGTTCGCGAATTGGTTCTGAAAAGGTTTCGGAATTATGTTGAACGGATTCTAATACACATGTATGTCCCTGAATATATCCAAAAAGTCCCACCAAAATACTTTTTTGGTTCAATTTGAGTTCGTTATACCTGCAATAACATTTTTCAAATTTACTACTCATGAATATTCCACGCAACATACTCGCATGCATTCGTTTCTGAAAACGAATCAGAAGAAGAACGTTCTTACTTCGATTTGTGAGTGCATTTGCGAACGTTAACCATATAAATTTTTTTTTATTCGGTTTTATTCAAATCCAAATTTTTTTCCGCCACTGGTTAGGTTAATTCGCAAGTAAAATTTCTCGATGGCGTTTCGATCAATATCAATGATTTTTGAAATAGTGACAGCCTAATGTAAAAATGCATAACAGCTCGCACTTTATACTCGAATTTGACATAGTAAGGAAGTGAGTTGAATAGGCTTAAGGGTGGCACCTGCATCTGACAACATGTACTTCAAATGCCAACAGAATGACCACTAATCCTAACACACACACACACACACTAGTTATTACCACATGTTTAATTACGTATCAGGTACTTGTAGGTACATACGAGTATAAGGAATGTCAATCCCGAAAATTCCAAAAAAAGTAGTTAAAAAGGTGAAATCTCATACCACAGTTTGCCAGTTTTTCGACTACAAATTCCACAATTTTTAGACGAATATCGGACTTTATGAAAGAAGTTCAAGATCAAGATCGATTCTTTTAAATATTTTTCAAACTTACATGTGGTTTTCTAGAGAATATATGTATTTGCGTATTTTTGTAAGTTTTTGACACAAATGTTACTTTGCACTTGTGCGTTACGCAGTTTTGCAGTGTTACCCACGATATGTTATATGCCAGAAATACTTTCAATTCAGTCACAGTGCAATCTCGTGGATCATTTCAAGATTTCGGGATTGCGACGCAGCATACCGTCGGAAAAATGTGCACCACTAGTCGATGAACATGTTCTCCACTGCACAAAAAATGTGGTTTCCCTGTTCTTTCCTGTTATATTTTTTGTTTGTTATTTTTTGTTTGTTATTATTTTGTTGTTTGTGTAGTTGTGTGTCAAGTGTTGGTCAACACAATTGCATTTCAAATGCTTTACGTCAATGCTTCGTACATGTCACAACTTGTAATGCCGTTTGGTGGTTCGGCCCGTTGACAGTGAAGGGGTTGACGCATTGTTGTTGTGTGGCAACTAAAACGATTTTGATATTTAACCTTTAACTCAGTTTCGATCAAAGTTTTTGTTGCGTACGCTGTACCTACTCAGTTGCCTGTCTTCGCCTTTTTGTAGTTCTTATTAAAGCCTCTTGTCATGTGTGATTGCTGTCCTGGACGTCGTTAAGTGCTTACTGTGTTCACCGTGTTGGTTAGCTGCTTTCCTGTGGGATTACTATTTTAGTTTGCTGTTGGTATACCTCAATATGGTTGGGGTGAGTGAAGTGAGTAGAGTGTAGAGTGGTGGTGTTTAGAAAATAGGGGCGTGAGTTGTGACCACATCTATGTATGTATGTATGTAGAGGGATTGAGCTAATGTTCCCAATAAATTTATTTCGTTCTAATTATTATGTTTTTACAATTTTTGTTTTGTGGTTGAACTCAGCCAAGTCGAAAGTATTCTTAATTGACTCTTAGTCGCAGAGAGAATGTTGGCTGAGTTCAACAAATCAGTTTGGCCATTTCACGAATCGCTAGCAGGCAGATGAGGTATCTATACCTGTAACAATAGGCTGCTTAAATCCACCACCCGAAGACTCGACGAACTAAAATAAATTGATCCGAATGTGATCGGGGCCCTAAACCGGAGTATAGCTCTTCAAAAAATGGAGATACTCTGTTCAATCATGTAGAGAATACTCCTTAAGGATTACCAGAGTACTTCAAAACCTATCCTCATTCATATAAAAAAGGTGGTAAAAAATACTCCCTTTAAGTACCACAAAGTACTCAGAATAACTAAATGAGAGTAGATGAACCTCTTAGTACATCGCAAAATAGATTTAGCCAGCGTTTTATATGAAAAAGTGGTTTTCAGGGACGATTTTGCTTTTATTCGAATAGTTCGTAGGCACAGTCCATGATTCCGAAATGCAGATATATTCAGTTCTTAAGCCGATGCGTTAGAGAGCCGTATATGCTATATTAAAAAAACGGGCAACGCTGTAGTTGGTAGGCTTATAGAAACAACTTTTTTTTCAATAACATATGACACACTGTCTCTCTCTCTCTAGAGCGCTTTTTGCTCTTGTGTAACTCGTCGGCGGGACTTTTGAATATCGCAGCATGTCGGCGAACTTTCCCTTTCCTCAGCAACAGTGTGGTATGAATTGGAATAATGCTGTTACTCTACAGTTACAAAGATCGAAGAAAGAATCTCCTTAGTGATAACCCAATAAACATGCGAACTTTGACCTCTTCCTCCTTATTATTTCGGCCAACTTATTGTAATTCTTTTATGCACAAATTCTCTTATTTTTGATGATTTCCTCTATCTCAACATGAGCAATCGAGTCCACACGAAAATCAAGATGAAAACATATTTGCCGAAAACATAGCAACTAAGGAGAGAGCAATTACACACAAAAAAACGAAAAGAAAAAAGAAAATATACTAAACATAAGCGAAAGAGGATGATTAGACGCTCGTATTATTAAAGATGCCAACAAAGCAGAAACGTAGAGACAATGAATGACCAAGCGCAAAGACCTCGACAAAGATGATGGCATTATAATGAGTTGTGTCGCTGCTACATACTCGTAGTTGGATTAATCATAATTTAGGCATTTACAATTTACATACACCCGCACACAACTTAGACTTCCATATGTCATGATTTAAATATGTTTTGCTTTGGGGTGGCGGGTAGGTAAATTTATGATGGTTGTATGAGTTCATACACACCGCAAATATTTATGAAATTGGCCATGTTGGCTATTAAATTCGACTGACCACTTGATACATAGCCAAAATGACAATGAACACCGGTCATTTATTCAGCATGAAATGTATGACAGAGCTTTTGTTTTGCGAAAATCCTCAATAATTACAACCAGCGAAAATTCTTTGCTTTGCTTTTGGACGGTTTGTGTGGTACTTGTAATGGCTACTGTGTCCCATCGGTATATAAACATCTGATATCTGTCCTGCTCATTTCATATTCACTGTTCTGGTGGTGACTGTTCCGGTCATAGTAAGGGCCACTTTAACTGTCACTGTTCCATTCTCCATCACTGTTACTTTACTTTATTTATCGGCCCTTAACAACCCAGGCGATCGTGGTCGCTGTAGTGCTGTGATGCCATCCCTTTCATTCAAGAGGAAATCACACACACAGTCCTTAAAACGTTGGCCATGGTTTTTAGGTTTTATGACTCTAGCATATTCGTAATAGCAACTGTTTCCAAAACCATAACCGTACCTGTAACAGGCTGCAGCGAATACGTTTAAGCTATGACTACAGTTATGTTAACTTGTATGTTTATTATCTCAGTGGCGGTCTCTATTACATCCACGGCGATTATTACGATTATAGTTATGGGATTGTACTGTTATGGTTAAGGTTAAGTTCGAAAAAGTGTTTACGGTTACGGTAAAGTTTACTGTATCCATTGCAGTTATGGTCTTTGTATTTTTCTCCGTTTACGTACTTTCTTTACCACAGCAAACTGAGTCCGAAATGAAAGAATTCTCCGCCTGTAGTCATATAAGACGCCTTTTGGTCTCACAATCGGCACTTAATTTACTCAAAAACGATTCTTATTCCCTTACAATTTCCTCTTATTAGATACTTAAAGACACTTTTTGAAACTGAAATTTAGATATTCGGGGTGGCAAGTTATGTCTGCAGCTATCTTTGCCAACATTTTGTGAAAAGAGAGAAAACTCTTGAAAGGTTCATCTTTGTAACATTCCCACATATTTGAAAAAAAGCAACACTGGAAAGCACCAACTCCTTGGATCGGCATATAAAAGCAGTCACAATTTTATGGAACACAATTTTTCGTTGCAGATGAATTGAAAATTTTTTATGAAAAATTATTTTGTTTTTCGTTTCAAAAACAAATGGTATGAATAACTGTTCCATGGAGAATTCACGTGATATCTTAAAAACCTATGAATCGTCCTTTTTCAAAACCGGCCATCTCCAAAATTTTAATCTTTTAAGCTACTTATCACATCTAATTCTAAAACATCACCTGTATTTAATATAAACACAATTTATTAACAAAACTTGCCATATTCAATGGTGCCTTACGTTCAAAGCCAGGGCATCTCCAACCGACCAATGCAATTTTGATATTCTCGTTTGGAAAATACATAAATGATTTAGAAATAAATGATTGGAAAAGTGCTACACTAGAAGTAATGAAGCTTCCAGGACAGTGTCACTTTAAATTCAATCCTTCAAAAAGGTAAAACGTAATGTCACTATTCGGGGTTAGGAGGCTTACCGTAGCCAATTAGGAAGTGACAATTCAGTAGTCAAAAAAAGAAAAACACTCAATAGTTTAGTTCCTGGAATTTTAACAACTGGGATGGCTCCAAATACCAAGCAGATCAAGGACGTTGCGACCATATATATAATACTTAAACTGGAGAAACTGCCGAGAGTTGAAAAATTTGAAATTCTATGCAACTGTTGAACGATCTACAGGTGAATCTTCAATAGATCACTTGGTATGTGAGCAAATTTAAGAAAGAGAAAATGTTGTCTAATTTACTAGGCAAATGCATACATATTTAAATCTTCACAGAACGAATATTCTGTTTTGAATTTTTGTTTGTCAAAAACTGATTAATTTAAAGTTTGCCTTGAAATAGTCGATAAAAAAAAATTAAAAACCAAACATACTTCAAAATATTAAATAAGTAAAAAAAATTAAGAAAGTTTTGAGGTGTTGCCCGATCGCGAATGGGCAAAATGCAACAAATGGTTGAAGTATCAAGGAACTTCTAAAATTTTGCCGTTTTAATATAATATATTCATAATCATATTATGATTAATCATTTTATTCAAAAACCAATTAATCAAAAAGGCGATTAATCAATTAATTTTCTTTTTGATTAATCAAAATCTTGATTAGTCGAGTAAACGCTCTTTTTGATTAATCAGAAACCATAATTAATCGATTAATTGAGTAGTCGAAATTATGATTAATGGCACAGCCCTAGTTTCTATTGTAACAATGTAATGAAAGATTTATTTCTTGGTAAGTTTTGAAATAAAATTAAAAAGTGTATACGTTTCCCTTGTATTATTTGTTAATAATTATATGAAAGTACATTTGGCTAATTACTTTCAGCTAATAGGCCAAGGACATTGGCAGGTAATTTCAAAACCGGCCATATCCAATTGATTTTAATAATTTTTAGGTGTAACATAAAAATAAGAAACACAAATCGTTTTAGCCATGGGTTTCTTAAGAGCAGTTTTTTCCATTTTTCTCACAAACTACTTGAGTGGAGATGGCCGGTTTTGAAAATGGACGATTCGATTCATATCAGCAGTGGCTTCTTCTGTCAAAATAAAAACAAAAAGTTCTCTGCAATCTGACAGGTGAAGTCGCAAAAGCAAAAACAGTGTACACAGCAACGAATTCGCTGTGCTATCAGCTGGTATAAATTCGCCTTGATCTGCTCTAAAGTTGTTTTTGTTAAATAAATACTCTCCTCACTCTTATAATGCTATTGGGGTTATTAGGAACAAGAGAGACATTTTTTGACAAAAGGAATTATCAGGTGGATCAACGTGATACAAAATTCCTCACTTAATTCGAACCCCGCAGTAAAGTCCCTGATCCTCTACAGAACAATATTTGCTTATTAAAAACCAAAATACGATAATAGTTTTATCTTCGACATATTCCAGCAATATATAATAATCATTTTCCTAATGTGACATAAAAGAAATATACATAAATAAAATTATGCACATTAAATTTAATAGTATTTATGTACAAGAGCCACACGCGAGCATTGAAAATTGCACAGATGAGCCAAATGAGATGAGAGACACAGGCAGGGCGAGTCATAACCACTTAAGCACTTTTTGCACTATTACTTATAGAATAAGTATAGTATAGATGTATATTTGTATGTATGTTTTTTTTTTAAATTTTTTTTCTTGAATGCACACTTTTTTGTCACTGCTGATTTTAATTTGAATATACATTTTTGTATTTCTCCTTTATTCTACAATTCTCACACACTTGTTCAGCGCACATATGTATATGTATGTATGTACATATGTATGTAGTTGGTCCATTGAACAATTAAATGCTGGAGCTTAACCGATTCTCAGGACAGGTGTTTAAATATGAGTCGATGTAAAAATGTATTCGTAAGCCGCATTACGCTGTTACGTTGTTTTCTTTGATGTTTATGCCAATTTTAAGTTAATATCTGCGAAGATTTACTCAACTATATCTAGTACGTGTACAAATACCACCCAACCACTTTATTGCTCTCATAATTTAAGAGTATTCATAATATTTGATGCATATTTATATAAAGGGTGCGTTTTTTAGAGGCAATGAAATGATCCTGTGGGGTAATAGCTGTCAAACCGAATTAAAAGTAAATACATCCCTGTGAAAATTATGTTTCATATTTGAGCTTGAAGCAACTGGTCAATTACATTAGCTTTGTTCTCGTACCTTAAAATTTTGACATTTCATTGACAGAGAGAGCTACAAGTTTTTACTGTGGGAATTTTACTCCGTAAAAATTGTGAGTGAAAAACAGCTGATCGCGGCAAGGAAAAGCAACAACAAAAATTAAAAAATTTGAACTTCTAACCAATCAGAATGGCAACAGCTGTTTTTGCTGCAAGTTTTTACTGACTCCTGTTCGCTTTAAACTTTTTTACTTTTTGCGTTTCGAGAGAGTTTTACGTCATTCTTATTTTACTTACACTTTTGGCAAGTTTTGTACCGATAGTAGCACCAATAATCGATTACATTGTTTCTCATAAGGTCGGTCGAATCAGCTGTTTTAAAATTTTACCGATAACGTATCACTGATTCCAGCTTTAGTGTTAAAGTGACATAATCTGTAATATTTCTTTCTTTTATTTAATTTGGGCTGCATTCTATTGTAATTCGCAACCACCTTATGAGAGATATAGTTTATGTTTTGCAATCCAAAATCGACGTGTTTTCTAGGCTGATATTATTTCTTTCCTAATAAATTTGCTTAGGTTTTAAAACTACAGCCTTTCGGTTCCCCATTTTTTTATAATGTATAGTTATTGAACTCAACCTAATAAGTACATTCGGAACAAACGAATAGACTACCGATTGGCAATCCCAAAACTTAAAATGTTACAAGAAGCCATTTAACACAATAGTCTTGAGAAGAGTTTGAAGGATACCTCATCCTCCAAAATACTTCGTAAAGCTTTTTGTTAAGGTCTATCAGCTGTTGTTGTTGTTGTTTTAATAACTAAAACACTCCTCGAAGGTTTTGTGGAGTGAAGTGCTTGACCGAATATGAATCCGTTACGCTCCGACGCTCCCTAGCGGTACTGCCCGACTGTCGTGATAGCGATTTTGTATGATCAGTGGTACCTTCTAGGTCATGCCTCCTTCCGGCGAAGCTACCAGTGGGGAATAATTGTAACAGTTTTTTAAATTCCGATTTAATCGATTGATTTCTTTCATGTTCTATTACATTTCGCCCTCGTCAGTTTCGCCGGAACAGCTGATAGACTCCATGGTCTTAACGGAAAAAATACTAAGTAACATTTTTGGAATTATTGCCGATGAAGAGGGCGACCATCACTTCGATGGAAGAACCAAGTGGAGACCGACGTGCGATCTCGCGGGGTCTCCAATTGACGGCAGTTGGCGCAACGAAGAAATGGCTGGCGATCTATGTTGGACGGTCAAAATCGCTGACTCAGTTAGATGGCCATTTAAAGAAGAAGAAATCACATTAGAGTTGCATTGGGTAAAATATAAACGCTTTCATAAATTTAAAAGTGTTATGAAAAGAGATTTACTTTGCCTCTTAAAAAACACCCTTTATTTTATCCGTGCATGCACGAGTGTGTATGTATGTATGTATGTATGTTTCGTTCACTCAGTCGGTATTTCAATTTGATGTCTTGCTGTTCGTGAAAATGTTTAACAGAATTTCTACACAATTTTTTAACATGAGTTTTTTTTTCATAAATTTTCTTCTTTACTTTTCACAGCGATTCCACGTTTCGTTTTATAATATGTATTTTTTTCCAAATATGTATGTAAGCACTAAACACACACACACACACACACGTACATATATGTACACACATATGTGCACCAAAGATTTTCATAATCTTTCACGCGTATTATTTTTATCTATTTTTATGCGCTGCTCTGATTTTCAATAAATTTTAAATCAGCAGCCATCAACTTTTTTCGCAAAACACTGGAATAATCATGGAAAACAAAATTAACACTTTCACAAAATGCTGAAGCTGAAGCCGACTGGAATATGCTGCATGAATTAAAATTGAATGTTATTACTTAAGTATTGACCTTACAAATTTCATCTGTTTTCACTTAATTTTTTTTTTTCTTTTTTTCTTTTCTTGTTTTCTATATTTTATTTTTTTATTATAATCTTGCGTGCTGCGCGTATACTTGTTCTCCGTGTGCTATACGCGCTCGTCCGTTTTTGTTCTGGTTTGACAGTAGTCAGCCTTGTCTGCTGTTGCCTTTTTACTTAACACAATACACAATATATCCATAGATACATATGTACATATGTAGGTACGTTAAAACACATAAGATTGTATCACGAACATAGGCATGTGCAAAATATATATGTATGTAGTTATATCTCTGCAATCTGCAATATATGTATGTATGTATGTATGTATGTACATTTGTATATGCACAATCCCATATATTGTTAAAATGCTCTGAATGAAATTGAAAATATAAGTGGCGCTGATGCATGGAATGACAAAAAAAAAGTATTTAAAAGTTCATTTATGTAGGTATTTTGTATCCCAACATTGCTAAGTTTCCACCTGACCGACGTTCACACCATCCACCCGCCCACAATTAAATCGTTCGTTCACTCGCTTTCGCTATTTGCTCCTTAACACATAACTCTAACTAACAGTAATATTTACTCGTTGCTTTTGTTAGTTCACTGCTTTTACTTATTTAGTTGTTGTTGCTGTCATTCTACATCTACTTTGTTATTTCTCTTTTTACATTTTCCGACAGTTCACTATTTTCTTCTTTCATTATGGCTTATCATTGTTCCATAACGCACTTAACTTTGCCCAGCTGCTTCTGACATTTCGGAATTTCCAAATTTTCACTTTGTAAACAAATTGTTAGTGATTGACCGTTGCGTGGTAGGCAAGTTGTTGGTCTCTGCCATGGCAACTTAACAAATTCATTTGTGTACGTATGTATGTACAAATATCAGCATATTTAAGTGGACGCGTAAGTAGTCATGTAAATTGAATTTCTCATAAAATGTGTGTTATCAGCTGTTTTATAAGATTATTGGTAAGGCACTAATAACTTGGCTTTTAAAAATAAGAAAGATTTCACCTGTATACCGGGATGTTTTTCTCTTACGTTAATGACTTACTAACGTAGTTTTAAACTTCCGTTTCCGTTTATGCTTCGCTCTTCGTCATCGCTTGCGAGTTAAGTTACAACAACGCTCTAACTGGCCGGAGAAGTATAACCATTAAAAAGCAAGAGTAAATTAACATTTTTAAGACTGGATAACGCAAAATGTGGAACTTAATATTTCAACTAAACATATACTGAACTAGAAACTAGATAATGCAGTTGGCAGTTGAATCACAAATCACATGAGTATATTATTGACCCTCAATGGAGTTCAATATAAAATAAAGTTATTTTGTTATTAATTATATAATTTGCTTATTATTTTCAAATAGACTTTATTACGAATTAAATTAAAAAAAAAAAAAAAAATTAAAAACATGTACAACATGTAAAAACATGGGCGTTCCATCACAATGAAGTGAATTTTTATTTTCTTATGAAAATTGAAAAAACTGATCTATTAAAATGTAGAGTGTAATACAAAAAATGTGGCACACAAATTTAATGGCGAACTTTACTTTTTTTTGAGAAATCGAAATTAAAATTTTTTTTTTTTGTTTTTTAAATTTTAAAATATTCACTCTTTGGTTGGGCTGTGTTTTTTATTAAAAATGAAACTCTTCACCAATCGATTCCCAAACTTTTTGTACATTTTATAAAAAACTTACCTAAATTAAGTGTGGGGATGGCCCCAGGTTTAAGACTTTTCGCCGACTTTGCTCCTTCCTCAAAGTGGCGATCGCAGACGAAGACGTTCTGGAGAGGCAGCTGCTCCTCCCTTGGGATAGCTAAATTATCTTTCCATTTTTCCTGCAGCTCTTGCTGCTTCGGAAACCTAAAAAGTTTGCAGCCACTTGAACTATTATTATCATTATCACAACCGCGAACGCGACATTTTCGGATTTTCGGCATTTTTAGATAATATTATTTTTTATTTTTATTTTAACAAAGAACAAAGACCAACTTTAACGAAAACTTTCTTTTCACAATTGAAATGAAAAGACCGTTTGGAGTGCGTTTTTTTCTCTAATTAGAATGGACGCCTGCTAACAAAATTAAAATTCAAATTTCAATTTGAAATTTGAAAATTGATTACCTGTTAAATGTTAAATTCCCTATGCCAAAGAACGGATAAAAAGTGACAGCTGCTCTTGTTTACAGTTTTAAAAGAACGATTTTGGTCTACAATTTTCGATTGTCAAGATCTAATATCTAATACTTAATACTCTATTACTACCAGAGTTTGTTAGCAAATTAATGTATCGCAATGACTTTTACTTTCAGCTGTCAATTCATGTTTTGTTAAGTACATAATCAGTCGACCATCATTTCATAACTTTTCAGACATTGAGTAAATGGCCCTTATGGCTTAAGCAGAATCAGTACGGCGATACGTTGAAAAAACTGACAGCTGAGTAGACGAGAAGTGTTTGTGTGCGCAGCGACAGATACGACGCATACGGCAAAATAGAATTTGCTCTAAAATCGACGTACGTGACGTAACTGATGTATTGCCGGACTTATTCTGTTTGAGCTATTAGTGAAAAAACCTTGTTGTACTAGTCACAGTAGCATGCGTAAGAACTACATGAATTGAAGCGTGGTACTAAAGCTGCAAACAGCCACCGACGGAAAAACGGATGACGTGTCAGCTGACACGATCTACCTTATGGGAATTGCATGTAAGCGATTTTTCACCGACGTTCGTGACGTACGTTTTACGCACGTCGCTACGTCAAAACCAAAAATTTCTGATTTTTACGTAGGAAACGTGTCAGCTGATCGCTCTTCGACACACAGTGTTGCCTATTCAACTATTTGCATGTTGAGTTTGGGCCGTTTGCCATTATTTTACAAAAATACCCAAAAAAGTTTTAAGTATTGTCGAAATATCTTAAAATTTTTGACTTATGTTAATGTTTATAAATAAATATACTATATGTAGTTATTTAATATTACTTTCGACATTTTACAAAATGAAAAATTACAAATACAAAAGTAGAGGTTTGGGTAAGCATACATGCAAACTGAGGAATGGTAACACTGTATTGAATGTTTCTACGTAAGCCCAACGTTCATAAAAAATCGCAAATTTGCTCGTGTACGTCCACCGCCACCGTCCGTTAGACACGTCGGTGGCTGTGTCAGCTGACACGATGTACCTTATGGGAATTGCATGTAAGCGATTTTTCACCGACGTTCGTGACGTACGTTTTACGCACGTCGCTACGTCAAAACCAAAAATTTCTGATTTTTACGTAGGAAACGTGTCAGCTGATCGCTCTTCGACACACAGTGTTGCCTATTCAACTATTTGCATGTTGAGTTTGGGCCGTTTGCCATTATTTTACAAAAATACCCAAAAAAGTTTTAAGTATTGTCGAAATATCTTAAAATTTTTGACTTTGTTAATGTTTATAAATAAATATACTATATGTAGTTATTTAATATTACTTTCGACATTTTACAAAATGAAAAATTACAAATACAAAAGTAGAGGTTTGGGTAAGCATACATGCAAACTGAGGAATGGTAACACTGTATTGAATGTTTCTACGTAAGCCCAACGTTCATAAAAAATCGCAAATTTGCTCGTGTACGTCCACCGCCACCGTCCGTTAGACACGTCGGTGGCTGTTTGCAACTTTAGTCCGCTATAGTGAATGACGGACAAAAAAAGAGGAAGCATTGACAAATTGCGACTTTCTAAACATTTGTTGTAGCAAACAAAAACGGACGCCGATTGCAAATTTAATTAACAAAATCAAGCCGATTAACCATATTTTATTGCAGCAGCAACGGACAGTATTAAAAGTAAGATGCCAGCTGATCAAATACAGTACTCAGAAAAATACTTCGATGCCATATACGAGTATAGGTAAGTGTGTATGTATGAATCAAAACATGAAATGAGTTGGCTTGTTGCTTCGCCTTGCAATTTATCATGCTCTAACAGATAAATAAGTTATAATAAATTAAAAAATTATCTTTTCGTAGACATGTCATTCTACCGCCAGACTTAACAAAGCTAGTACCGAAAACGCATTTGATGAGCGAAACCGAGTGGCGTAATTTAGGTGTACAGCAAAGTCCTGGTTGGGTGCACTACATGATACATGCACCTGAACCTCATGTTATACTATTTCGGCGTCCACGTACGGATCTACCGGAAGGTAATGCCAACGTAAATAGTAATTCTAATGTCGGTGTGGCGGTAAATGCCAATCCAGAGCCAGCACCAGCACAAACAAAACAACTAAATGCCAATAATGATGTATCAGTGCATGGATAAGATAATAAGTTAAGATATGGCTTTCAATTAAAAACATAAATACCTGTAAAATTCTTTATTTTAATGTAATCATTTTACATAAGAGCATGTAACAAATGTACGAATATGGCTTTTACTTGCTTTAAGTAAGCTAGCGCAAAATGAAAAAAAAAAACAAAAACAAAAATGGCATGAAACATTTTAAAAAAATACATGAATTACTCAGCGATAAAATCAAAGATTTAGATATAATTTAAATTTTATATACACAAATCTGTGAATAAACTAAAAACATACCTACCTATTGACATTGTTGTACACAAAATCATATATGTATATTAATATATATAGTACATAATATCTATAAATGTATACATATAAAATGAAGAAAAATGCAAGAATGTAACAAGCTGTAATGTTAAGATTCCTTTTTTTAATACCATGGTATTATATGTTTGTCTTTTGTGTTACATAGAAAATATGTGAAATAAATATTTAATTTAAATTGAAATTTATTGTTTGCTTCAGATAATACAGCAGATCATAGTTTGCAAATATTTGAATGCAATTGGAAACAGATTGTGGAACATATGTATATTTAAAACAAGTCTTTGGTCGGAGCATGTCCCCACTTCAAGCAGAATCGACTCGGGATCACCTCGTATCAGATCACCAAGCAAACATAGTCTGACACGATTAAAAGAGAAGAGAGAGCGCATTTACCTGTTAACCACACCACTGTTAACAACAATAACTTTAAAATGATGAAGTATATTGCGTATCATCAACATAATCCAAAGAATTACTCTTGCTAACAAATGAAAGCAAATTCAGGCCGACTGTTCAAATAACAAGTAAAGTCCTCCTATATTCCTAGAAGTCTTCAAGTTAGGTCCTTCGATATACATATTTCTGTACGTCCCGACTTCGTTCTACGAACATCGACATAGCTCAACTAACTTAAGCCCTGCGGTAGGCTGGGCCATATAAACGATACAAAGGGAAATCTGAACTAAGCAAGAAGTGGAGATGGATTCAAGATCCCTTAGTGTTTAAAAAATTGCATCATTCGAAGAGTTACATTCCGATACTAAACTCCTCCAGAAAGAAACTCTCTTGCCATCTAAACTATAACACCTATGAGCCAACCCTGTGCTGTTCTCGTTGTTTTTAGCGACAAAACCAGGAGAGGAGAGGAGTGATGTCGTAAGTGAGAGTCCTTTGCCGGATATGACCTCTGTATGCTCCTGTATTC
This sequence comes from Sphenella marginata, assembly GCA_951509765.1. Taxonomy (NCBI): domain Eukaryota; kingdom Metazoa; phylum Arthropoda; class Insecta; order Diptera; family Tephritidae; genus Sphenella; species Sphenella marginata. Next base: position 16,522,903 of record OX608079.1, on the reverse strand, counting down.
CCACTGCCTCCTCTTGTAAGGAAGGAGAAGGTTGGATATCTCAGTGCCTCTAGGCCATTTGAACCTCCGTAGGAAATAACACTTTCAATTGTTTTGCCAATAGTTCCCTCTACATGTGGAGCTTTAATAAGCTTGCTGTTGCAGTCAGTGCGACATCTGTTAGTCAAGTACTCAACGAAATGGTCAACATCAACAACCACTCTCATACAACAGTCCACACACAGATGTCACCGCAAATATAGCTAGTGCAAACGCCAATATTTCAGCCACTTCGAATGTATTCGAATATTATGACATTTGCCAACCACAGCCAACCTCACGCCGCCACCGGTACGGTGACATGTGTCAAAATAGAAAAATCGAAACCCTTCCATGTCACAGTTCTTGTTCGATTCGTGTTGAAACATTTTCTTTTGCCCTGGACCAATAAAAAAAGCACAAAAACTGACTCAATCTGCAGAAGCATCCGGGTAAGTTATTCATTACTCTACTATTAGCAATATCCACACGAATCATTTCATAAAATGTGCGAATTAGGCGGGTTTAAACCAAGCCAATTAGAATGTGCAGGTTGTGTTGTAAAATTTTACGCATGATTGGGGTAGGCGATGGTTCATAAGTAATTGATAGTCCACATTGCTGAAGATTTTTAATTGGTTGGCAACAAGTAATATTTATTTATATGTGACTGGGGCTCAGACAAGTGTAAAGTTAGTGGAAATGGATCTTGAATGCAAGTATAAGTTCCATTTGTGGAAATACTTCTCAATATTCTTGGTTAATCATTGTTATTGCAGTAGGCGAGGGGAGGGAAGGGACGGTATTTCAACGTAACGCAAGCACATTGTGAAAGTGCGGAAGTGAAGGGAGCCCATAGCAACAGCTACAAAATAAACCCTGTATTACACTTCTATATTAGTTTTTAAAATTTATAATTTTAGTACAATCAACAAGTAAATACCAATTTCTGAATATACCTATATGTATGTATGTAAAGTCTTGAGTAATGAATGGTCTTTTTAATCTACAAAGCTGATTTCACAATGCTATAAATATGTACCTACAAACATATGTATGTATGTACACACAAACTGGGAATGCAGCCCACAAGCCCTGAAATAGATGTTTGGGCTCAACCTTAAGTACATACGAGCATAAGGGAGAGCTACCTATGTTGGAGACAAACTTGCACGGGAATAAAGCATTCTTCATATAGTCAAGGTTGTACTGGTCATAACAAATCGCTACCACGACAGTCGGGCAGTACCGCAAGGGAGTACCAGAGCGTCCTGGACTCATATCCGGCCAAGGACTGTTAATTCGACAACGCTCCCCAAAACCTTCGGGAAGTGATTTTGTTGCTACAACAACAACAACAACATGCCTCTCACCTGTCATCACCCATTTTCTCCTTCTTGAGGCGAACATCTTATTTCTATCAACCCCCAATTTGGTAGAAATGGTCCTAAGGGAAAGCGGTCACCTAAATGGTTTGACATAAAAGTAAGATGAAGAAATTGTCATCGACCATTTGTCTACCAAAGGTGTGGGAGGGCAAATTAGATATTATCTGTACCTTAACTAGTATCTCTATCTACAACCCTAACTTAGTGATTGTACGTGCTATTTTAAAATTAATGGTCAGGTCAGCGTCTTCAATGAGAAGCCCAATAAGGTAATTTGGTTTTTCTCAGAATATAGTGTTTTAGTCTATAATAATCACTTTTGCATTACAGAGTACTTTAATCTGTTTTTGATTGCAAATGAAGGTATAAATACCGACAAAGAAGGGGATAGAAAAATCATGGTACACAAAACATTTTTTAACTACTCTGCAGAAATGACTTGTAACACCGAATTCACTATTGGCCAAACCCTTTGATACTGCCATTAGTGAGGCCTACGAAGAAGAACAACAAGACGTGCCGTTTTTTTCGTGGACAAGCTATGGCAAGCGCATAGGCTGGTATACTTTATTGTTTAATTAAATAGTCGGAACTTAAGACTGCCAAGAAATGTCACTTTGTGCGTCCGGTACATCATAGCTAGGCAAAAATGTCAAGGGTCAACTAGCAAAATGAAATACTTAGCAGGCGATTCGTACTAAATTCTTGAAATCACAGCATCCTAGTAGACAATTGCTTTAAGTTGAGCCTAGATCCGTTCAATGAAAGGCACAAGCATCACTTGTGACTGCAGAGCAATTCGAACTTTGGCCTGATGCTTTACTTTATTAAACTCTTAACTGTCGAAACTAAACTCAGATATGCCGAATGCTTGCCCGGTATATGATGTTTCCTCCTTATAACCAAACATATTTTTAACTGCTCCACGAACTAGACCTGCATCGGAAATTTCACTTTGGTCCAACCCTACTGAAAGTGCTATTCTTCTCGGTCATGGTCGCTTGTCTATCTTCACATATAGAAAATATTTTCCCATTGCTTTGTCGTTTTTATTTGTTTGACCGCCCAACAAAGCACTCACGCATCTTCTTCATTTTCATAACTGCCTGAGTAGAGGTCCATATATCTTTGGAATAACTTTTATTTCGAATAGTATCCTTTCTTGTTAATAGGGCAGATATCACTTTGATTCCAATTATATCCAACCATATTAATTATTACTTGAAAATCGGCATTTTCTTACCGGTACTTCGCCCCAGGGTGGTTGTCCGTCACATTGATGGGACTGTGCCTAGCTTAGACCCGCTTAAAAGACTATCCGGCCGCTATATCGTTTTTTAAAGGTAATTGGCCTCAGGATAGAAACCTTCCTTTACTCGTCGAATTTTCGAACTTTTACTTTTCTCGAAGGAGACTCACAAGAATGAAGTCGTCTCTTACGAAAAGCATAACTCTACGTTAGTTAAGAGCTTTCTCACTCAAACAAAATGTGGCCATGCCCAGTTAGGAGTTCCATTTGTGTCACCTTTCCATTGTCATCACGGCAATTACAATAAAACTTCCATAGAACAATTCTCTCAAATACTCCAAGCCCCATCTCTCATCTACTTTTGACACTGTCGAAATACTTTTGGCATCACGGCATATGAGTGAAACTATATTTATTCCCGCCACTGTATTCTAACGCACTTGTATTGCGTTTGTATTATTACAAAGCAATTTAGTTCGACTTTAGTATGTTCCGATGCCAATTTGTTTCCCTATTTTTGAAAAAAACATTTTAGAAATCGACATAATAAACAAATGAAGTGAAATGGGCCGGGTAGCCATATTTGTTTCAGTGATCAAGCATTCCATCTCAACAAATACCAACACACAGATACTCAATGTAAACAACTACCAGTACGCTGAGGGTGGATACAATTAGTATAGGTGTTCGGGTATGAAAACAATTGCAGTCGATGACACCACCACCATGACTCCAAGAGTACAGTTGTTTTTGTACTTTTGTATAGATTGTACACAGCTACCCTGTAAAAAACGTTGGAGTATGGGAGTACTCCAACATTTATCCTCATTCATACAAAAAGGTGGTCCAATTTATAAGCCCATGTCCGGCGATTGGATCACCTAATCCATATCGGAGCACCCTGCTGAATAGTCTATGGAACACCTACGTGAGAGTACTTTGAAAATGCTGCCAAAAGATTACTCTATAGAGTACTATGCAGTAAAGCGAGAGAGGGAGTATGTGTTCTTTTTGAGGACCACCTACTCCCTCTCTCGCTTTGCTGTTGAATACTCCATAGAGTAATCCGATAGGAGTATTTTGGGAGTACTCTCATGTAGGTGATCTATAGAGTATTCAAAAGCAAAGAAATGGAGTACTCCGAGTCGGATTAGGTGATCCAATTACCGGCCATCGCCATATAAATTGGACCACCTTTTTTATATGAGCGAGGATAAGTGTTGGAGTACTCCGATACTCCTTAGGGAGTACTCTATGGACTATGGAACGGAGTATTTCGATTTTTTGCAGGGTATGCTCAGCTCATAAACAACTTACCCACATATGTACATACTCTTACAAAGGTTTTCACTTTGTTCGGCCGTTCATCAGTAATCCCAATAGCCGATTTTCTGTATACGAAATATATGTAAATACATATGTACATACATACGTTGCCAGACTTATGTAAGTGATGGGGAAAATCAAATTTTATGTAGTGAAAAGGGAAGAAAACTCCTCTGAGATTAATGAAAAGCCAACAGGGAGCGCTTCTATCCCGTAGTAACGAAAGTCGTAGAGAATTGGTATTTTACATTTTTAAGTATCCACATTTGAACTTTTATCTCATTGGTTAATGAGACCACGAGACTGTTGCTGTGCCGTAAAGTCATTTCCATCCGTTTTTAGTACAATCACTTTTAAGGTTGGGCCATGGGAAGCGCAAGGAAACAACGTCAAGTTACTTACATATGCCTTTGTTCGAGGTGCTAGCTGACAGAAATAATGTTCGAGACTTCTAACACAAATGTGCTTGTCGTAAAAGGCCATCACCTGAAGATTCGAAGGGTCAAATAAATGGCGCCACAGTTTTGCCTTCCATGCCTCTGCTCAGGGTGTGAAAAAAGTAGATATGGCAGTGTATTTGGACAAGACGAAGTATTTTCTGTGATCAAATCAAGAATCCCGAGTACCTATTGGAGGTTCAACAGCGAAGCATCAGTAAAAGCCTGTTTGGTTCATCACCCATTCCATGAACGGACCAAGCAGGGCGAAATACAGCTACAGTCATGGACCCTCCAAAAACGAGTCAAAGTACTCCTACGAAATTCTCTTTCATATACAAAAAGGTGGTCAATTTACATGGCGATGTGCTACATGATGATCAACTACTCCATATCGGGTTCTTCTAAGTATAACTATCCCACACTTTGGTGTTGAGTAGTCCATGCACTGGTTCTATGGGAGTTTTTTGGAAATTATTCTCAATTATTTTGGAAAATCAACAAAGCAAAAAAAAAATGTTTTCAAGTAGCTGTTCCACGAAGTAAGCACTCAGAAGAAAGAAGGATTCCACAAAGCAAAAAAAAAAAAGGTTTTCAAGTAGGTCTTCCACGAAGTATGCACTCAGAAGAAAGAAGGATTCCTACTGATTTGTATGATGACTTGGTCTCCGTTAAAAAGGTCTTATATAAATTTCTTTGTCTAGGCGTTTAAATGCTAATGAATGACTACGAGTAACCCAATTTAAAATTAAGTAAATGTAGAAATTAGAAAAAAAAAAATTTTATTTAAATATTTGCAACAGTCCGGCAACGCTATTCACTTATATAGCTGTATAGCCGTCCATGGCCAGAAGATTTCGTTTCCAGTTCGTTCGATGCGAATGAAATTCGTGACTGACTGCAGCAGCTACTTGTGTATACATACGATTCGAACTGTAGGCTCTGACTCAAGTTGATTTAGTTTATGTTTGGCAACAATTGAATAAGGTCACAGTCGATGTTTTCTACAGTCATAACTGCATGTAGTCTCTCTGTTTGTGTGTAAAAAAAATGTCAAAGCATTTAACAAAATAAAATAACTAAATAAATAAATTTAAACAGCGATTTCAATTTTTTTTTAAATAAAAACACAAAGCATTTAAAAATGTTTTAAAACATTCAAAACCAAGTAAAATTATACAAAAAGTACTTTTTTCATATAAAATGCAAATACAAGATTTGTAACTTGGAACATTCGGTTACAAAGCGAACCAAATTGAAATGAGAAAATCGATAAATTCAGCAAACTTTATTGTGTACGCAAGAAAATAAATTACTTTTAAACATTTTTAACAAAATACAAAAACACTAACAAAATGTTATCGTGAAGCAAGAAATGAAAAATTCTTTGTTTCACCAAGCCACATACATGAAGAAGTGTGAGGTGTAGAAAAATTAAAATTCTTTCCATATAAAAAAAAAAGAAGAAAATTAACCAAACACCAATTAAGTAGGCAAACATTTGCATTTCGTCACTCGTATTTTTTGCGAAAAGTTGAAATTTTTTGTGATAACTTTGTAAAAGTACAAATTAGTGGTAGAACAAAAAAAAAAAAAAAAAAAAAGCGAGAGCTCTTAGACTAATAACAACGTACGTTAATTAAATGTTAAGTAACAAAACCAACGTTACATTGTTAAGTACCAACAACACTAACAACAACAAAGTAAACAAGTTTTTCTTTAAGTGCAATAGCGAAATTTTTTTCTACAAATAATTAAAACGATAAAATAAAGAAGCTAAACTAAGTGTCGAAACATTCCTGCGCAACATAAATCAAAATGGCTGTCAAAATGTAAGCAAAACAACAAATAAATTTTAGTTAAACATTTCTACAATTAATTAGTTAGTATAAAATTTTGTATAAAAATTGCAAAGCTCAAAAATTATTCAATTTTTTTTCAAGTTTTTTGGTGTAACTGTAGCTATGTATTTAATGATGTAGCGCTGCTCTTGATTTACATACATAGCCTCAGCGTAGGTTCTGTACATTTTCAAATTATTTGCATTAAAAAAAAAAAAAACAATTTATTTTATTTTAAGCTCATTTGTTTATGTTTGTATGTATTGTGTGCTTTTGCACGTATACATGAAGCATACGCTCAATACACACACACACACACACACAAGCTGTAGGCCCAATCAAGAAAGCTGTTAGAAAACAAATTGACAACAGAAACGCTTTAGAAAATGTACCCATAGCAAACACTGGACAATAGAACATCAAAGTGGACAAAAATCATACCAATTTACAATTAGAGTTTTGCTGAGTGGTCTCTCTCAAATAATGCACAGTGAAATCGAAATAGAGCTATTTATTTTAATTTTAATTTTTCTACGGCCAAGAAGTGGTAGCTAAGAACCTGCGAAGTACTGCTACAACAACAATAGCCTCTTCAATGCAAGCCGAATATCTACTTATTCACTGTGATATGCCTTGTTTGAAGTTCTGTGATTCATTTGTGCTTCCAAAGTGTTTTGCAGGCGATGTGCCACGCCCATTTTTTAAAAAAAAACTTCGATATCGGTTGGCTTATCATCCGATTTCGCTTATATTCAAAAATTAGCTTAAGAACTGCCTTGGCTTTAACACTAGTTGTGGGTTAGTTCAAAACTAGTCGCCTTCAATTAACTTTAAACCCCAGCTCAGTTTTTTATTTGTTAGTGTGTGTACGTGGGGTGGTAGTATGTGTCCACTTCTGTTATGTTTGTGTTGGATTTGTTTCGTTTTTTCCATTTCGTATACACACAGCTGAGTTCTTTTAATTAACAAAGGTAGACAAAATTTAATTTGTTTTTGTTTTTTTTTTTTTACAAAATAAAGCCAGCAAAATTGAAAAAAAATTTCTATCTTAACTGCCGTTATTCAACACCTACCAAATTGTTGTTTTAAAAGTTTTGCTAGAAAAGAAAATAAAAAAAGATTTAAAAGACGGTTAGTAAGCGCTTTTTTTAGCCAAGCTTTTATCTTCTATATCTCTTCTTACCATTCAAACAAATACATTTGAGCTGGTTACATTTCATACGGGATCCCTTTCATATGTTTATGAGATTCAAAGAAAGTGCAAACTAAAGAAAATGCAAAAATTGTCAGCTTTTCTTAAACTTAATAGAGTATTTCGTTGGCTGATTGGGAGATCACTCTATATAAAGAAATATTTTTCAAAACCAAACTAGAATTTGTTTGTAGGATTTCAGAGATACAATGATTAATATCAGTCTCTTAAAAGTTCTGAGACGCAGCGAAGCGTTGCCGAACCTTCTAGTGTTAATTTAATTTAATTTTACTTTTTTCCCGATTTCTCTTTTTTGGAACTCAGTGAAACGTAGCTAGCTTTTAGAAATTATTAAAGAAATATTTCTTTTTGCTACAAGTAGTGTGATATCCTGCAATTAGCTTGCTTTTGTCTCATCTGGCAACCTTAGTTTAATATTGATTTTGTCCTTTTCCTGAAAGATTTTACCTCGATTTAATCAATTAGAATTTGACCCAAATTTTTTGAAAAAGTCTCACTCAAGATTTTCATTTCTCAATTAAAGGTATTTGATTCCAATTTTTTTGATTTTCTTAAATCTTACTTCATCTCTTCGTATTAATAATATCTGTTTACTGGTGGTCCCTCAACGGAACATTCTGAGCCTATCTGTTCTTTTTCTCCTTTTTGTATTTTCTTTGTTTCTTGAGAGTATCCTACCATTCTTTAACCACTTTCCATTTATTTTATATGCGAATGGATCCGAATTCTACTGCGTAGTACGAAATTGGTAACTCTCACTTGCCCAAAAAGCCTCTCTTGATAGACAATACTTTTGGTGCATTCGAAGGTGGTTCTGTTGACTGACGTTAACGCTAGAAAAGGTCAGCTTAATGTTCCATATAATTTTTGTTGAATGAAAGTAAGAATAATCCAATTAGGTGACACCAACTTTTTGACGCCGAAGTCTCTTTAATGCTAATTTTTTCTCTCCTCAAAGTAACAAAAATTTCTCCAAATAACCTAAAATTTTCTGTAACAAACTGTTCAAAGTTCAAGTAAAACTGCATTTCGGTATACAAAATTGCAATCTTCCTTTATCAGTTGAAAGATCAAATCAATCAATTGAATCAATTTGGTTGTTGATTACAAATTTTGTGTATCATAATTGTTTTTTGATACTCTTTTAGTACTCGTATTAATGAACATTGTAATACTTTGATACATTTTCGTTTTCAATTTCACTTCCATTTGTTTCATGTGAATTTACCACTACATTTGCAATAAACAGCTGCTTTTAATTCCACAACGTTTCGCACTAATACTGTACTAAGTACTGGTATCGGCTGATATGAAAAAAAATGTAGACTCACTACCAGTTTGTTCTCACAAAGGGCGCTTCTTCTTTGCGTTATTTTTTCTTTTTCGTTTTTTCTTTTCACTTGTTTATTGCGTTTCTTGCCCAGCTGTTTCAGCTCGGTTATTTTTTTCATAATCTCAATTGCTTTATTCAGCGTCCATTATGTACTCATATGTAGGAGTTTTGATAATTTTTTATTTTTTTTTTGTTTGATTTTTAGGTTATGTTTGCATATAATTTTTGTTATGATAGACTCAAAAGGGAAAAGTTTCTCTTGGTTGTATTTGCTTATGTTTAGTTTGTTACTAATTAAATATACAAATTTATTTTACATACATGCATAACAGATATGTTATGCCTTCACACATATACTATAAGTACATAAATATGAACTTAGAAAATATAAATGTTTTCAAGTTCCATAAAGAGAATTGCGTCAGACTACCTCTTGACGTATGTATGTTTACATTTGTACGGACTATATAAAAATATTTCAGTATAATAGAGTGTGCCAAAAGAATAATTTCAGATAATTTTTCACTCGAAAGCGCCATGGCTCTCCTTCAAGATGTGGTCGTTAGAAGATTTACCAGCTGAAAGGCTTCAATAAAATCAAACTTTTTTTCTACTTATGGCGGCACACTCTAATGCGCCTTTTTAATGCCCTTTAACGCCCATTTCTAAGCTTTCAAAGTTTTCTTTTGATAATCAATTTTTGCTATCTTCAGACTTTAATAAAATTTTTTGTTGTTGTTTGCATTACAAATGGTTTCAAATTGTTGTAATATCCATAGGTACTTACATACATATATAGCAGATATACATATATGTATGTATGTACATACATATGTATGTATGTACAGTTTGTATGTCTAAGCAATTTTACAATCGTCTGACCTATTTCTTAGTTTACATATTTACAAGCTCATACTGTATTCTAATTAAATATACCAACAACAACCACAAGCACTCAACGAACTTGATCACGTTTTTGTGTTAATATTACTTTGATAGTGTTTTGCCTTGTTCACGTGCTCGTGTTATCTATTACAACTTATATTTTTAGAAGTTAGCCTACTTAAAGTCACTGCAGCTGTGTTAATTATAACTTTGCTGCCGTTTACTTATATTTTCTGAATGAGAAAAAATTATAGAAATCAATAAGAAAAAAATTGTAAAGTTAAATAAAAGCCGAAGAACAAACAACATGAAAAAATAATAATAATTAAAAAAATTTAAAATAATTAAAAAAAATTTTAAATAATTTAAAAAAAAATTAGAAATAACTAAAAAAAAAGTTAGAAATAATTAAAAAAAAATAGGAAATAATTTAAAAAAAATGTAAACTAAAAAAATAAAAAAAAAATTGAAAACAAAATTTCAGTTAGGAAAATATGAAATTCAAATTAAAAAAATTTAAATAAAAAATTAAAAAAGAAATGTTTTTGAAAAGCAAATATGAAATTTGAATAGTAAATTGAATGAACTGAACTGAAAAAAATTGATAATAAAAATTTCAAAATAAATTAAAAAAGAAAACAAAATTTTAAAAAGCAATTAGAATAAAAATTTAATGAAAAAATATTGAATTTAAATTAAAACACAAAATATTATAAAAAATTCTCTCCAGAAAAAATCAATAAATAAAAGAAAAATAAAAAGAAAATAAAAAAAAAGTTAATACGGAAATTTGTAAATTTTAATTAAAAAAACTTTTGAACAAAAAAAAAAAAAATTACAAACACTAAAAAAAAATAAAAAAAAAAAAATAAAAAAAATAAAAAAAAAAAAAAAAAAAAAAAAAAAGTTGAAAAGAAATAAAAAAAAATTTAAAGAAATATTTTAATAAAATAAAAAATTACAATATAAATGCGAATAAAAATTTAATAAATAAATAAATTAATTAAAACGAGAACAAGAAATATAATAAAAAGTTCTCGGAACTGCTGAACGGCAAAAAAAATTAATAAATAAAAGAAAAATAAAAAAAAATTAAGAAAAAGTTTATAAGGTAAATTTAAATTAAATAAAAAATTAATAAATAAAAATGAAATGAAAAAAAAAATGTATTCGATTAATTTCCAACTTTTTATATTAACTCCCGTACATAAAACTATTTATTTACATACTTTGGTTTCCACTTAGTTCATTAAAGGTATTAAGCCGTCGGCGACAAACGTAGCCGCTTCCCTTCCATTGCTACATTTTCCTGCTTAAAATGATTTGATTGACTGCCATCAAACCTGTTTCCGAGTCGTGTTAAGAGATAAACGGCATTAAGTGCTTAACTTTTATAACAATCACTTCTTTCTCTAATCCATTTATCTGCTCAGTTTTCCCTGTCACAAAAGAAAAGTATTTCTTTTCTTCTTTGTCCTCCTATTGTTTATTGTTTCAAAAATTCTTTATCATACTAAAGGCCAATCCCTTATCGATTTATGTATTTCGCTCTCCAGTTTTGCTTTGTTTGTATTAAAACTTTTTAAGGATTACCCGCCAACCTGTTAACCAACCTACCTGCATACTCCACATTTGTTTGCAGTTACTCGACTTAAGTAAATCAATAAAGTTATCATATTCATTATTTATTTACAATAAATTGCGTGCACGGGTACACAATAACAATACATTTAATATCATAATTGTTTATTGTTGATAAACATATGTATCATCAACGACCTTAAATAAATACATAGTCTCATTGTCAAGACAATTATTCTTGTTTCAAGAATATAACGAGAGGGGGGGAGGGTAGATGAATCTAAAGCGTTTTTGCTGTGTGAATCCTTCAGACAATTTTGTTTATTTACATATTTTTTTGCATGCATATGACAAATAATGCGGTGGGATTGATAAAAGTTCGATGAGTTTATGTAAAAAACTCATATATTTGTAATGGTTTCCTTTTTATTTTTTTTTTTATTTTATTTCTATTTTTACTTTGTACTTTTTGTTTATTTATTTATTTATTTTTGTTTAAATTGCAATTTAATATTATATTAATTAAGTTATTATTTACACTTTTTTCTTATTTTATTTCTATTTTTACTTTTAACTTTTTTATTATTTTTTTTTATTTTTTTTTAAATTTTTTTCTTTTTTAAATTGTTTGTTTTTCTTTTTTAGTTTTTTAAAAACTGTTTTCTTATTTTTTATTTAAAATTATTTTTTAAAGTTTTTTTATTTTAATTGTTATTAAATTTTTTATTTTAATTTTTATTTAATTTGTTTTATTCTTTTTTTAATTTTTTTCTTGTTCTTATTATAAGAATTAAATTGTTCGCATTTTTTTCTTATTTAATTTCTATTTTTACTTTTTGTTTTTTTTTATTTATTTTTATTCTTTTTTAAATATTTTTTCTTTTTTAAATAATTTTTTTGTTTCTTTTTTAGTTTTTTTTAAAAACTGTTTTCTTATTTTTTATTTCAAATTCTTTTTTAAATTTTTATTTAAATTTTTTTTAATTAAAATTGTTTTTATTTTTTTATAAATTTTTCTTTTAATTTTTATTTTTGTTTGTATTGGTTTTGTTGTTTTTGTTTTATTTAAAATTGAACAATTTTTTTTTTAGTTTTCACACCATTTCAGGAAAATTACCTAATTTCTAGAAACATTCTCAGATAGTGTTAAAAATCGCAGTTTGATATACCAACAATCAAATTTTTCCGCTATTTTCGAAAATATTTTCGAATATGATGATCGTATTTTGTGACTTACCTAGTCCAGCTGTGATCATCAATATCAAGAACTGTTCTCAAGGTGCTTCTATATGTATGTATATTGAAAGCATTTTCTAACATTCCTTATCAAATTTGATTAGTACCAAAGCCCCCTTTGCTTCGTGCCATCTTCAGTGCAATTTTTCATTCGAATTTTTTCGTTCTGTCCAAAAATCAATAAATCCAAACGAGGGAACATGTTTCGTGCCAATCAAGAATTTATCGAACTGCTTTCACTCCCCACATTCTGAGTTATGTATACCTGTCAGTCAGACAGCAACAACTCAAAGCATTAACTGCTCCACCAAACAATTCAACGGTACATGCTTTTCGTGTTTTGTTGTTGTTGAAATTGTGTACATTAAATCTAGCTCCCGACAGTCCTATCACCTAAGTACGGTTTTAATGCGTCGCTCATCGTCATTTGTGCGCTAGGTAATTAGACATTTTTCCACTTTTCCTACGCTACAAATATTTATGACAGGTTTCTTTTTTGTTTTTCGTTTGGTGGCTCTCTTTGCTAATGACAGTCGCGTCACAAATTGCTAAATGTAAAAAGTAATTTTTTTGTAATTATAATTTTCGTCTTCGTTGCGCGTAGAGTTGCTGTCTCATGTTGACCTTTTAATATTTTTTTTTTTTTGTGTTATTGGTTTCAATTAGATGCTTTTAATTTTTATTTGATGTGTTGAAATTTTCCGCCTTCATTTCATATCCGTATTGTTGCATCAAAGTGAAATTTTTTTCATTGCCATTAAAAATTGTGCCGCTCTTGTTTTGTTTTGTTTTGAAAATTTTGTCTGCCAGTTATTTCATCAGCCATTTGGGTATTGTTTTTATTTTTCATCCGCTGTTTATTTGTCTCGACTTTCGTTTTTGTTATGTGCATAATAAACGTTAAAATTGTGAAATCTGTAAATGGTTTGAGTTACTTGCTTTAATGCAAATTAATTTTATGGCAACTGCGCGACAGATAAATATTTGCGGAGACGTTTTTCATGGACGAAAAATAGTCGAAGAGTTTGCCGTCGAGGTTTTGGAAGAACTTTTTTTTTTATTGAGATCCGAGGCTTACTCGATATAAACTAACTAAGCCCTCAGCCGTGAGAATGAGCTAATGCCCTCATGACAGCTGATTCCGAAATTCGTTTCGATTCAAAACTAAATCGAAATCGAACTGTAGATTACGATGTATCGGAATCGAATTTAACGGTCCATTATATATATAACTAGCTATATTAAAAATTTTCCGTTGTAAAATTCAAACCACCCTGATACCCATATAAATTTATATCTACCTCTCAAGCTCATTGAAAATCATTTTCTATGTCGCTTTGTCATCCGAGTTCCATTTGAAGTTGCTTACTTTGTGTTTTTTCTTATTTTTTATTTTGTTATAATTTTTTTTTTGTTTTTTTTTTTTTGCTGTTCACACATGTCACAGTCAACTTCACTCAACTGGAAAGAAATTCATAGCTCCAACGCCTTGGCGGCCTGTTGTTGTCAAGTGGTCTCGTAAAGCAGCTAACAGCTTGAGCTACTCATTTTCGCTTGATTACTCTTTACACAATTTCACTAGACTTTGCGCACATCAATTTGTGGAACTTTGACAGTCGAAATATTTGCTTTGGTCTAACACATTATATTCTTGCTAGCAAGTTGTTCCAGCAAAATAAGACAGGTCTAGTTTTACTTTACAAAATTTTCACTTCCGTTTTTGTTGCTCACTTTCATTGAGCATGTCAGGTTGTGTAAAATTGACGGTGTGTTGACAAAATGTTTTCACGATATTCTAAAAATAACGTCCTTCTAAGGCTTGCCAATGAAATTTTAAACCTTAAGTCCTAATTTATTATATATACTCGTTCTTGTGTATGTGCGTATGTAAGTATGAGTATTTACCGGATGCACAGTAACTTCCAGAGAACGGAGAACAGTCTTTGATGTTAGAGAAAATTTACAATTTTGGTTGGGATGGTTTCACGCTAGACCTCTTCTAGAAGAAGACACTCACAATTCAACAATATTTCTGTCTTTATATAAGGATTTTTTAAATTTTTCGATGGCAAATTGAAAAAAAAGTTTATTAAAAATGAACTGAAAGTGAAAAGGAAAAGAATTTGAAAGCAAATATAAAAAAATGAAAAGATAAAAAAAAACTAAAATAATAAGATAAAAAAAAAACAGAAAAAATGATAAGATAAAAAATAATGAATTGAAAAGATAACAAGATAAAATGAAAAGATCTAAAAATAAAAAGAAAAAATTTAATTTAACTTCCAATCGCCAAATGAAAAGAAAAAAAAAATGAAATCAAAGGATATACATAAATATGAAAAGATAAGATAAATTAATGGGTTAAAAAATAATGAAATGAAAATATAAAAAAAAAAAATGGAGGGATGCAAAAATTTGAAATCAATTGATCAAAAAATAAAATGAAGGGAAAAAAATTAAACGACGAAAATTGAAAATTTTATGGTAAAAAATGTTAAGAAAAAAAAAAAAATATTTAAATGAAAAAAAATGTTTTAAATGAAAAAAAAATATTTAAATGGAAAAAAAACAATATTTAAATGGAAAAAAAAATTTTATATATAAAAAAAATAGAAAATTTAAACGCAAAAAAATTTTTAAATGAAAAAAAAAATTGAATGGAAAAGAAAAATTAAATAAAAAAAAAAAAAAAATTAATAGAATGGAAAAGAAAAATTTAATGAAAAAATGAAAATTGAATGAAAAAGAAATATTAAATGAAAAAATTAAAATTGAATGAAAAAGAAATATTAAATGAAAAAAAAAAAATTTAAATGGAAAAAAAAAATTTAAAAAAAGAAATAGTTTAAATGTAAGAAAAAAAATTTAAATAAAAAAAAAGTTTAAATGAAAAAAAAATTAATTGAACAAGCAATTTAAATGAAGAAAAAGTTAATGAAGTCAAAGTTAATAAAGAAAATAATTTTTAAGAAAAAAAAGATTAAAATAAAAAAAATTAGATGAAAAGAAACTAAAATGAAAAAAAAAATTATTAAAAAAGAATTTTAATGAAAAAAAAAAATTACTAAAAAAGAATTTTAATGAAAAAAATGAAAATAAAAAAATTCTAAAGTAAAAACAAAAAGTGCTTTTCTATTTTTCGTGTTGAGCTGGAAAATGTCACTGCTGGCTAGAAATATAGTTACTTTCACAAACGAATTGGACATTTTATTATTGCACGCCTTCTTAGTGGGCATGGTCGTTCGCCGCCTTTTCATTTTCTCATCCAGTATGCAGTATAAACCTATTTACCACTTCAGTAATTGATTGTTCCATTTCGCCGCTGCGTGACTGTATTTGAAATCTTTTTCCACGCCATTGATGCACATGTCTTCATCCCTTAATCCACACAGTGGCGATGTTATGTGACCCTACTTTTATAGTTAACGCTTGCTATTTACAAGTTGCTTTTCTCTCATATAACATAATTTTTTTTTTATTACTTTTTTTTTGTTCACCTCTTTTGGTATGCAAATTGAAACAATTGAAGCCTTGTAACAAAAGCACTCGAGTCAACATTATTTATTGTCATGGGCAAGCGGCTCGTGTGTAGCAACGTCAACCCTCGTCAACATGAGCTTACCTAGAGCTGCACCCCATTGTCAGTAGAGTAACGTCAATAATAATTGTGTGTGGCTCTGTAGAAACTTATGGGTGCTGTTAATATTGAAAATATGATTCATTGATTGACGCAAATTTATAGTTTTAACAAAAAGTAGTTGCTAACACTAGAACAAGGTTCACAAATACGGAAGTGAGCAAAGATCAATTGTCGAGTTGAGTTTCGAAATTTTGATTGAAAGTTTGTATTTCCTGTTGTCCTGCAGGTATTTTATTGTTGGAAAACAATAGCTACTTACAAAATAATAGTCTCCCTAAAAAATTTTCAACTAATTTGAGGACAAAGTTCATGCTTGCCGCTTTTAAAAAATATAAAAAATTTGCTTTAAAAACTTTCAATTTTTTCCATGACGTTGAGCTTTTTTTTTAATTTTCTACAATTTGCTGTGATTCATATTCGCCCAGCTGATTGCAAAACTTAATAATTGAATTTTACACCAGGTGTGTCAAAATCAATTTCTGCTGTTCTGTCTGTTTTACCTGTTTAATTCGATATCGACTGAACTTCCTGTCACACCAGCCATTGCTGCTGACTAACTATCTTCGTCAGCTGCGTGATATGCAAAAAAATGTATAAAATTACACACGTTCAGCAAAATCATGGTTGAAACATTATACTTCAGTTTTGTTGCTGAAATTTGACTTTAATTAAAAAATTACTGCGCGGAATTTATATTAATTTTAAAATGAGTCAATAAGACGCTGAAAGGGAAGAAAGATTATTGAAATTTCGCATATTATATTTATCATAAAGAGCTGTGTGTAATTTATTCGATTAATGAGGCAAGTTGAATAATCAATTGATCCACCACTTTATAACTTCATAAAATATTTAAAATGTTGTTAAAGTGATTTCCCACAAGGAACACATACATATGTAGATGTTTTTTTGTCAAAGAACTAATTAATCGAAATTATCATTAATCGATTATTTGAGTCATTTTGATAATAGCATAATCCTTAAAAAATGTTTAAATAACATGGAATGAAAAATTAATAAAATGGCATTTTTAACACAAAAACAAAAAAATTTAAAAACAACGGAAAAATAAAAACAAAAAAAATAGTCAAAAAAAAATTGTCAACAAAAAAAAAATCCAAAGCAACGGAGAGGGCAAATAAATAAAAATATAAATAAAAGAAAAGAAAATAAATAAAAGAAAAGATAATAAATAAAAGAAAAGAAAATAAATAAAAGAAAAGAAAATAAATAAAAGAAAAGAAAATAAATAAAAGAAAAGAAAATAAATAAAAGAAAAGAAAATTTATAAAAGAAAAGAAAATAAATAAAAGAAAAGAAAATAAATAAAAGAAAAGAAAATAAATAAAAGAAAAAAAATAAATAATAAAAAAAAAAATAAAAGAAAAAAATAAATAAAAGAAAAAAATAAATAAAAGAAAGAAAAAAATTAATAAAAGAGAAAAAAATAAATAAAAGAAAAAAATAATATTTATTTAATATTATATATAAATAATATTAATTTTAATAATTAATAAAAAAAATTATTAAGAAACCCAAAAACAACAATAATTTTTCGCTGCAGAAAAAATTATTAATAGGTCTATAGCTCGTACCGAACCAGGATACTATAAATAAAAGAAAGAAAAAATAAATAAAAGAAAAAAAATAAATGCAAAGAAAAAAATAAATAAAAGAAAAAAACGTAAAAGAAAAAAAAAATAAATAAATAAAAGAAAACATAAATAATTTAAAGAAAATATAAATAATTAAAATAAAAGAAAACAAAAAAAAATGAAAGAAAAAAACAAACAATTAAATAAAAAATAAACAAACAAATAAATAAAAAATAAACAAATAAATAAATAAATAAAAAAAATTTAAAAAAAAATAAAAAAAATAATAAAAAAAAAATAATAAAAAAAAATTAATAAAAAAAAAATAAAAAAAAAATGAAAATAAAAATATAAAAAAAATAACTAAATAAAAAAATTTTTTTAAATAAAAGAATTAAAAAAAAAAATTTATTTGTTTCTTCGATATTCTAAAAAATGTTTCTGAACTGATACTAATCCACTGTTTCCTTTATTCTCTATTTTAATAATCGGTCCGTCACTGGACCATCGCAACCCACCCAATCTTGTTTCACGGTTTTCATGCTTATACTCTATGCATCAAGGCCTTGCAAAAGAATTTCTTATCACAGCATTGGATAGAACAAAATTAAACTGGTTTAATAACATTTTTGATTAGATTTTCCAGACGTTTTTTTCCGTAGAGACTCATTTGACAAACTTTGAAAGTAGAATTAGTGTCAGAGAGCGACAATATATGTATATAAAGTTCTCATTCTTTTCTTAGACTATACGAAGTATCCTTAGTTTATAGGATATAAGCATATAAAGCCAAAAAAAAAAAAAAAAAATCGTAATGTTGTAAAACCAAAAAATTTATATTTTTCATCGAGTCCTTGTTCTATAAATAATGCAAGGCAATATCGTTGCTAGTCATTGAAACAATCTATGCGCTTTGTTCAAACTCATAACAAACAAATTAACTATGCACATATGATTTAAATTGGAAATTTACATTTTATTTAGGCTAAATTGAAATGGTCATGAATGAACCAAAAGTACCTCGATGTACATTTGAATACGAAACGAATCAAAAAGTCATTGTACTCGATTTGTTTGTTGCAAATAATAAACAATCGAAAAAAGAATTGAAAAAGGAAAAACAAAACTTAAATGGAAGCCTTAGTCGTGATAATTAAAGTCACAGACAACGCGTCAACCAAATAGCGAATGTATAATGTGCGACGAGGCTATTTACTATGGCAATGGATTCTATGTATAGCTTTAGACTAGCTTTTACTGAATGCATACATATGGCATATAGACAGGCGCTCAATTCTAAAAATACATATACACATTTACTCTGCGCACAATCAATCTCTTTCCTCATTTTCCCGAATTGATGGAAGTATCAATTAAATTAAATTAAACTAGCTCAAGTAATCGCATAACGCTTGATTGGGTAAGCGATCGATAGAGAAGAGAGAAAATGTTTTGAATTAGACATGTAGCGGAGCTGAAGTTTACTGTAAACGAAATCGAATGTTTTAAATTTTGATTTATCGGGAACAGAGTTTGAGTGAAAATGGTGGTTGAAGAAAGGTGAAAAATCTACTTCGAATGCTTTATAGATGCTTGATACGCCGTAGCTCTTTTCAATTTCAATATTGGTTAAGCCTTTTGAAACAATAGAATTGCATCAGAAATTTGTTGTTGCAGTAATACAATCAGCCAGACAGTGAGTAAATAATATTTCGTCAGCTCTTTTCTGCGTGACCTACAGCTATTTTAATAATTTCACAAAAATTGCAGTATTTGTCAAAATTTTCAGCTGTTAAAATAAAAATAGCAAAAAGTGCAGAAGCTTTAAGCTTTTGTTGTTTCGTTTTCACTGTACTTAGCTTGTTTATTAGCAAAAATATGACTTTTCATGAAATTTATTATATTTTAAAAGCACGCGTCAAAAAAAAAGGCTTGAATTGTAGCTTGGAGTATTATATTGCGTATACCCTGCGCTCGTATCAAAAATGATAGAAATACCACACAGCTGTGAGTTACACAGCTGTAAGAATAAGGGTGGAGAGTTTCTATTTCAATTTGTGTTTTGAAAGATTTTCATCAAAACAGCTGAACTTACATACAACCACAAAGAGGGGAAAATTTCATTTAAGGGTTGTGTTGAATAGTCATTACTGCCTTCGCCATTGTTAAAATGTTTGGTGTTGAGTTCATTGCATTACCACCCGGGGAGAGCACATGAACCTTATTCCTCATAAGTCAATATTCGAACTCATTGGAAATGGCGTCTGGCTGTGGCTTTAGGGATTTAAATAGAATTTACATAATTTGTAGTTATTGGAGGTCAAAGGGTGAATTGGAAGAGTTGCATATCTTTGTAAAAAAAAAAAGAAAAGAGGCGAAGATTAAAAAGAGTTTTAAAAATAAAGAAAATTAACAAAAATTTGCGAATATAATTAAAAAAAAAAAAAAATTTTTAGATTATGAAAAATAAATATAAAACAAATTAAAAAATAGAAGTGAAGAAAAAAAAAATTTATAATACATATATTAATAAAAAATAAAAATGAATAAAAAATTAAAAAAAAACTGATAAGAAATAAAAAAATTATATAAAAAAATGTATAAAAAATAAAAAAATTAAAAAAACCAATAAAACAGAAACAAATAAAAAATAAATGTATAAAAAATTAAAAAAACTGATAAGAAATAAAAAAATTATATAAAAAAACAAATAAAAAATATAATATCTAAATAAAAAAATATGTTTAATAAATAAAAAAGTAAAATACAATAAAAAAAATACAATAAATAAAAAATAAAAAAAATATTAAGTTAAAAAAAATGAAAGATAACAGCAGTTAAATAAAAATTTAAATCAGTTTAAAAAAAATAAAAAAAAATATATTATTTATATTAATAAAAAAATAATTCAATAATTGATACATAAAACAATTAACAAAAAATAAAAAGTAATAAACACTAAAAAAAATAATAAAACATAAAAAAACTACTAAAAAATAAAGAAAATTAATTAAAATAATGAAAGAATTAAAAACCAAAAAACTAATAAAAAAATTAATAGAAACTAAAAAAGATAAAAGAATTACTAAAAAATAAAGAAAATTAATTAATAATAATAATAGTTTTAAAAATAAATACAAATAAATAAAAGAATTAATATAATTTAAAAAATGTATACAAAACTATAAAACTGATACAAAAAAAGAAATAAAAATTGATATAAAATTAATTAAAAGAAAATTTGTAGTTGTTCTTCTTTTGATTATTGGCCTAGAGCTCGGAAATTTTACTAATACGTACAATTTAAGGCCGTAAACAACAAGAATAATTAAAAATTAATGAAAAAATAAAAATTAATATAACATAAAAAATAAACAAAATAAAAGCCAATAATTAATAAAATTTAATAAATTGATACAAAAAAATTTAATTTTTTTAAATATAAAAAAAAAATAAAGTAAAACCAAAAAGAAAATAAAAACAGTAAAAATAAAAAAAGTTTGAAAGAAAAAATATAAAAATTAATGTAAACAAGAGAACCATAATTAAAAAACGTAAATACATATGTTTAAAGTAAATATATTATTTCGTTTAAATAAAAAATTAAAAAAAAAACTATATCAAAATAGTACTGTTGCAGAGTCGACTTATGTATATACAGTAGAATCGCGAAAAAGTTAACCAAACCGTTCCAAGGGTGTTTTACTTTTCCGAAATATTCACTTTTCCAAAGGGTTCTCGAATTTGAAAAAAAAAACACGGAAATAAACATAATTTTTGGAATATAATACGTTCAATTTATTTGCATGACTCACTTTTACTCGTAACAAAACAGAAACTTAGATTTAGTTTGTACTTTTTCACATTTTACATACATATATGTACATATTAATTTGTAAGGGCTGGTTTAAAGAAGCGGTCGAGACGTGTTTGTTTCTTTTCTTTTGTGTAATAGCTCCTAACAATTTTCTTGCGCATATTAATAAGATCTGATATCTGATTTGCATCGATTTGCCAATCGATTTCCACGAATACCTTCATCGATTTTTCTTAAAATCTCAGCTTTTTGATGCAAATTTAATCTGATTTGCAATGATTTTTTCTGCTTAGTTAACATTTTTTAACACACTAACTATACACAACTCACAAGCTCAAACGTTCATGACAAACTACGTATGTACCAACCAACACCGACAATAATTTTTTACAGACAAATTCGGGGAATACATAGCAATAAGGGGAATACCCGAGCTTTTTTTTCTTGCCAAACAAACGGTTGGGCTTGAAAAAATAGATAAGCTCGAAAAAGTTAACGAAAAGTTAACTTTTTAGAGCGGTACGTGGACGCTCAAAATCGGTCAACTTAGCCGAAGGTTTAACTTTCTCGCGAGTTAACTTTTGCGCGATTCTACTGTACTTGTATTACTGACATTACCGTAGCCCAATAACTTATAATCTAGCTCAAACTGCAGTTATGCCTTTATGAGTTAAGACGAATTACGAGCTTAACATGTTAATAGTTCGTGTTATCAACAGACAAAGTGTTTTTAAATACAGACTTTTTTTTTTTTTTTTTTGCATTTTGTTGCTGATTTGTCGGCGTGATTTGTTGTGATAAGCAAAATAAATATTTATGCGCATAAAGACAATTCTTTTGAGAATACATTTGCACATATTAAGTTTATTTTCTAATTAGTAGACTTTAGTCTAGTCGGGTGTAAAAAAAAATTTCCGCCACAACAACAACTGTTACGACTCTCCAATGTCTAATGAAATATGTAAGTGCGCTAATGAACGTCAACTGTAATTAGACACAACTACTTTAGATATCTGGAGTGATAATGTTTGACGTCGTAAGTGAGTTACGTCATTTCTACAATTTTAATGAATACACTCAACTAAATACTCACGAGTCATAGCCAAATCAATCGATATTGACAGACACTCCAGCGCCGAATTTAGTTATTGAGTTATGCAAGAAAAGCAAATATACATAATAGCTTAAGTAACATAAATAAAGATAATAATATTATTTATTAGGGGTTGTAATGATTTCGAGCATGTCACTCTAAAGAGGGACCTGTTTCAAGCCAAGTTGAAGTAAGGCAATTTACCATCCCTTACTTTACTCCTTAAGTTTGCCATACATATATGTATAGCTTTGTGTACCATCCCATTTTAAGAAATCGGTCATACCTTGTTTGCTGCATAACCATACCGTAATTCAAAGACTTTCGGTTTTTTCAACGGTGAAATCATACATACATAAATATATTTAAAGCCAATGAGACATTTTCACTGTCACTACAAAAATGTCAACAAATTAAATGAATGTACAAAGTATTTGCTAGGTATGTATGTTTGTGTTTCGTCTAGCTGCCCTAACTACCTGTTATGTTGCTGCTTGGACTTTGGCAACATACATATGTATGTTTACATCGAGAGTGATGTAAGTCTTATTTTGAAAATTTTATTTTTGTCTGGCACAACCTGTTGCTTATGGGATATTGTCGGCTGTTATAAAAGCATTGAATTCTATTGTAGGCGATTTTTAAGCAAGTTTTTCAATAATATTGTGCAATATATTTCAAAAATATTGTGCAATAAATAAAAAAAAAATCTCTAGCTCAAATTTGCATATGGAGCAATGACGACTTACAAACGAGTACTTAACTAATTTTAAATTTTGTCAACTACGACTTGTTTTCGTCAGCTACAACCTCGATTTCCCATTTATTTCAATAATGTATTGATTTCAATAATATTGTGCAACAAATCAAAAACAAAAAATGTCAAGTTTATTTCAATTATATTGCATTTATTTCAATAATATTGTATTTCTTTCAATAATATTGCATTTATTTCAATAATATTGTATTTCTTTCAATAATATTGCATTTATTTCAATAATATTGTATTTACTTCAATAATATTGTATTTATTTCAATAATATTGTACAATAATTTAAACAATTTTTTTTTTTTTTTTAATTTCGAATTTGCATATCTCCAAGCAATGACGATTTACAAACGAGTACTTAACTAATTTTAAATTTTGTCAATTGCGATTTGTTTCCGTCAGCTACAACCTCGATTTCCCAAAAAAGGCTATTGCCCACAACAAAAATACATACCTAGGTGACACTTGTTTGTTGGCATTTCATATTGGCGCCTCTTATACAAGGAGCTGTAAGATTTTGTGCAACAGTTTGCTTACTTTGCCGTAAACACAAAATGCAAATACATGTTTTTACAACTGCTCTAAAAATTTTAGTAGTACATAAATAGATTGGGAACTGGTAAAAATTATAATTATAACGATAATTATATAAAAGCGAAATTAACCTAGAAATATTTAATTTTATTTGTGTGCTATTAGGGAATCCCTTCTCATCTTCTTGTTCTAATTTTTATTCCTTCTGACTCTAATTTTGAACCTTAAAAACACGCCTAAATCCTTGTGTGACACGAGTATGCCATATTTAACTTCCGATTCTGAAAAATCGACGAAGTCGATTGACTGGTTTGCTCTCACAAAAATTTCGCTTTTAATTTTATTTATAAATTCCGTTTACGCCCTACTAAGATTTTGACCACAACTGCTAACATTTGTTTTGTTTTTGCATTTTTTCCCAACTATCTGCATTTTTATTTGTTTTCGAGCTTGTTTGTGTTTTTCCAAATCTTAGCGCTAGCGAAATTTTAGCTCAGCCACTCTAACGCGTTTATTGCTTAAATATATTCGGTCGATATGCGGTTATACATACATACTATGTACATATTTTGTTTTTTGTTTGTTAGAGCTATTTTTGTTTACCAGCTCAGCTTTTAGCCTATTTAAGTAGTTTTCTATTCGGTTATTTATTTAGCTTTTTTATTTGAATTTACTTTGCGCAACAAAAGTGCTAAATGTTGTGAAAACTTTCATTTTTTTTACTTTGGATTGTTGAGAAATTGGTGCACATTGCTGATGTAAAAGGCGCCTAACGGTAATAAATCTCTGTAAATGCAGTTGAGTCGCTTAAAACAAGCTTTTCTCACATCTTCAGTAAAAGCTCACCACTGATTCTTGATATTTTTTTTTTAATTTTATTATCGCTTTACTTTACGGTTATTATATTTATCTGTTATCTTTTACAATCTTCTCGCTTCCCTTACTATTAACAAAGCAATATTTTTTTTTGCTATTTATTTTGCTGTTGGCTCATCACGTCATAGCTCGTTTATACGTGCTTAGTTCATGATTTTTGTGGTCGAAAACAAAAATTACAAAAAAACATTTTTCATACCAAAAAAACGCATGGGTTCTTCCAGCGAAGATGACATCACAGAAAGTGAACGAACTAGCTAGACTTGAAGTGGTGTAGAAAACACTACATTTTGCGTAAACTTTACTTCTTCCTCTTTTTTATACTATTTTCCCTTTTTTTTTTTTTTTTTGTTTTTTTTGTTTTTTTTTTTTTGTATAATTACCGTTATTCAAAGCTCAAAACACCTAGTTTACTGAATTGGTGAAGCATTTAAAATAAAAGTTGTACACTTATTCCATAACTATACATGATTTGAGTTGAATTTTCTAAATATATAACTAGGGTTGCTATTTTCTTGAGTTTGATTTGATTGTT
Organism: Sphenella marginata; assembly: GCA_951509765.1. Taxonomy (NCBI): domain Eukaryota; kingdom Metazoa; phylum Arthropoda; class Insecta; order Diptera; family Tephritidae; genus Sphenella; species Sphenella marginata. The sequence goes on along the minus strand of OX608079.1, from coordinate 16,497,537 downwards.
GGCTCTTGCCAATATTTTAGATTAAAAATAGTTAAGCATTTTTTAGAGCAACTAACTGACCCTAAAATATCAATGTAAAAAAGATTTTTTTTTTTATTTTTTTCTTGTTATACGAAAATTATTTTATTAATGACAAAGCAAAAACAAATAGGTACTCAAATTTTTAATTTGAAAGTTTTGTAATTTGCGCAAATTTTACGACTTTTACGGGATTTTTTTTAAAGAAATTTTTTTGTAAAAAAATGTGTTCTTGTTTTTTTTTCAATATTTTGTGTTTAATAGACCGATAAATTTAAAATTAACATGAGATAACAGCACTTTTGTTAAGTTTAAAATGCATGTCAACTAAGTTTTTGTTATTGAAATTTTATCATTGAAATAAAAATAGTCGAATAGTGAAAAGTAAATAGAGAAATTGGGATAGTGGGTGCAGTGGACCCACAGTTTCAACTTAGAAGTTCTTTTTATGTAATAATAAACCATCCATTTCTTATTCCGAAAATCCCTGGATTTGTAAGAAAGAGAGCATGATTATAACAACAGCTGCCGGCCCTTGCAATGGTTGGTAAAAATAAATAGAAATACGATTTTAACTGACAGAGAATCTATTGTTCTGATAACCTAATGGCTAACAGAACATGTCAACATTTCCTTGATGAAGAAGTTTAACCTACGCAAACGATCTATAAATTTTCCTTTTATATTCTAATAAAAATCTTAGTAATTATTTTAAAATAAAAAAAATCAGTTGCATTAACAAAATATAAAAAAAGTCTTTCTGGAATAAAATTTTTTTTTTTTTATAAAATAGACCTCTACCCAAATTCTAAAAAAAAATTTGTTTTTCCAACGCACATGCTAACATTTTGTTAAGTAGGCATACACTTGAAATTCAATGAAAAAATTAATCTCAGCTCCTACTTAACCAGATACAAATAGTTTATATACACTCATTAGCGTGTTAAAAAAGTGTTTCTTATTGAACGAAGGTATTTACATATCTACGAGTACACTGGTTCTCTACTCAAGTTACTGATCGTCGTCTCAGTTAGCGCACGTGTAAATTTAATTGTTAAAAAAAAATTGATTGTAATATCTGTAAGACGTGTTTAATCAGTTAGTTAGTTGTGGTGAGAACAAAAGCGCGTTTATTTTTCTCACCTGCGCCCTAAGCAAGATATCAATTATCTTAGCAGATCTAATAAGATAAGCGCTGCTAACTTTTAATTTTGAAATACTCGTGAAGTATAAAAAATAATTGTTACGGCTTATCTCCAGTTCATTATTTTGAACTAGACCGTTTTAGTTAGACTTTCAATAAATTAATATCATACATTTTTATCGTCGAATGGGAATATCTAAAGTAGTGCTGTTGGCTTGGTTTTAATATTTAATGGTTTTGTTTCAATATCTCAACCCGTTCCGTAGTTGAAACAAACTAAACTCTGACCATTTTCAGCTGCAAAAGAAATACCTAGACATACAAATTTTTGTTGAACGCTAATGAATTTCAACATAAATTAATAATTGTCTGTTGTTTGGCCTTGAAATTTAAATTGTTTTCGATGATTTGACTGTTTTACAACATTTTTAATTTTTTTTTTTTGCTAACAACTTGAAAAATGTTGTTGTATGGTATTTCTTTTTTTTATTGCTATTTCCTACTTCAAATAAACAATTCAAACGGAAGCTTTAAAGCGTGTTTCGTTTACCTTTGTTCATTAGTTAGCCAAATCACGATAATGCCTCAGTTTTGTGAATTAATTTTTAAATAATTTTTAGACGGTTTTCTTGCATATGTTTCTCGTTATTTTGTTCTTTAAAATAGGGATTAAAACTTGTATCAACAATTGCTATTTATTCATGGCAGTTACAATGACCCAGCAAGGACTGATTAGTCACAATTTTGTTTTTCTTTTTTGAGTTTAACTAAACTTCACCTGTGTTTTATTTGTTGCTGCAAAATTAAAATAAACATTTTTAATTACACGCTTAAGCAATGTTTGTTTTTTTTTTCTTCTTAAGTCTTTGTGTTTGTCGAAAATGAAAACGCGTTTAAATGCAGTGCGCAGCAAACGCTTAACCTTTGTTTTCAAAGTCACTGTACTCTGTGGGTTGGTTTATTGCACTTTTGTCTATGTTTGTCATAATTCAAGAGCCAATCAACCTTGTTTTTATTTATTTTTAAGCGCTGGTTATTTTCAAAACTAAACAAAGAACAGATTTTTAGTTTTGCTGCTTTGTTTTGGGTTTCTATTTCTTTTTTGTTTTTGATTTTTTTTGCTTTATTTAATTTGGTATAATGTTGTTTTTGTATTTTTAATTTGTATGTTTTAAATTTTTTTGGCCAAATTTTTTGTTTAAGTTTTGTTATATCTAAAAAAATTTTTTCTACATTTTTTTTTAATATTTTCTTTACATATTTTTTTGTATAGTTTTTCTTCGTATAATTTTTTTTGGTTTTAAAATAATTTTTTAAAATATCTCTTAAATAATTTTTAATAAATATTTTTTTGGTTATACTCTTTATACCTACATATATTTTTGAAATTTTTTTTCAAACATTTTTTGTTTAAATTTCTTACATACCTATGTTTTTATATTTCTTTTTTAAATTTTTTTTGGCGATATGCATACTTCTTTTGCCTTTATTTTTTTTTTAATTTTTTTAAACTCTTTTTTGTCGATATTTTGTGTTTATATTTTTTGTTTATATTTCTTTACATATGTATGTTTTTATATTTTTTAAAATATTATTTTTTTTGTGTATAATTTATTTGGTCTTATATTTTTTTGTCCTTATACATTTTTTTTATTTGTTATATTTTATATTTTCTGTATATTTTTTTTTATATTTTTTTGTTTTTTTGTATATATATTTTTGTTTTTTTTATGCATACATATGTATGTACATATTTTTTTTTATTTTATTTATATTTTTTATTTTTTTTTTAAATATTTTTTTGTTATTTATATTTTTTTAATATATTTTTTTAATTTTTTGTTTAAATATTTTTTTGTTCTATATATTTTTTTTAATATATTTTTTAAAATTTTTTTTAAGTTTTTTTCGTTTACTTTTTTATATTTATTTTCTGTATGTTTTAGAATTTTATTTTGCCTATAGTCTTTTAATGGTTTGTCTATAATTTGTTTTTATTTTTGTTCAAATAACTTTTGCGTTCAACACCGGTTTTTTTTATTCCTTTATTCTTTTCTTCGTTTTTATATGCCATATTATTTACGTTTTTAATCTCATTGTCGTTTTTGAAATATTTTTATTTTGAGTTATTCTTCTCCTTTGGTTTCTTGCCTTATTTCTTGGCTTTCTGGTTCAATTTCTTTTACTTAGAAATATTTTATTAAAAGTTAAACCTGACGATTGCTTGCGAAACAATTACTTCACACCTTGAGCCACTGAGCTAAGTTTGAGTGGCAGCCTGAAACCTAAAGCCTTTGTTCATGTCGTTACACAACACCAAAAGCTCAACGATTTACTTTTTATTGTTACAAAATATATTCTCGTATATATACATTCGTATAAAGTGCACTCAATCCACGCGCTTAAACCTATAGAACGAGCAAATAAGTACATTAAATATTATATCACATACTTTGACGCGTGATCATGCACTTAAGTGCCAGCTTGCATTTGCATTTCAATATTTACTATCAAATTATTATTTTAAATAGTATTTACACAATTTCATTTGTATTTACGTTATTATAAAATTGCTGAATTTTTCTGCCACGTGTGAACGTTAAAAGTCGTTTGTTTGAGTTTTACTTATATGTATTTATGAAAATACCCAGCGAACCAAATGGACGAAGTTGATACAATATGTGATGGATATGTTGGGTATATTTCAAGATAGGCTCGCAGCTATTAATCGCTTGAATATTTATTTATTTTCATGCAATAGTTAATTTGTGATGTGCGTACAAACATGTGTACATATAGACAGTTCGACAAAGAAAATCTCAAAGAATGGTAGATTTGGCAACTCATTTTTTTTATTTTTATTTTAAAATAAATATTCTAATATACATTTGCGCAGTTATTAGCCTATTACAATTTCATTTTATTTACTACAAATTATGAACTAAGTTTTATTGCCACCACTGTGAGTAAAAATATTTCTATGTTATAAAAATTTAAGTTAGACATCTAGCAATACATCCTTGAAATTTTCAAACAATTCTATGCAGCAGTTTTTGAGTGATGTGCGTACAAATATAAAAACAGACAGACATAAATTTGAATAATTGCCGAAATTTCTCTGTTGAAGAAGTCTAGCAGTTTCCTAAATTAATCTTTAAGAAGAGCTATGACGATTGTATTGTACAACTCGACTATCGACTCGTCTACTAATAGATTGCTTGCTTCTCTGCCTGCTTTTACCAGCTTCAACATCACAATCACTATCCAATGCTTATACTCAAGTTGCTCAAGTTCCATATGCAAACGCTCCAAATAGCACTTAATGGCTCAATCAACACAATCCGTACCATTAGCTGCGGCCAGCTGGTGCTTGTTTGTTGATGCTCTCTGCACTTTGTTGCATACAACATCCGTTAGTTAAATGAAAGTGTGATTGTGATGCGCTGATTGCATTCCAACTTCAACCCTGTCTCACTCGGTTTTGTACGTATTTGCCTTATCCCCTCTACCGCTTTGTGTTGGTACTCTAGTATTTTTGTATAAACAATTCGTTTTGTTTTGTTTTAAATCTATTTTTACGGAACAAATAATTTGTGTTCTTCTTCTTTGTGGTTCATTTTTGTTGTGTGTGTGTGAAAGTTCAGCAACATATTTCCTTGTCGAGTTGCAACGCCTCGTGATTTTCACACTTCTGAACTTTGTGACCTCAACAGATTGGTTTTCATTTGGTACGCTTTGGTGCTGTAGCTGATTGCTTCAACTTGCATTTATAATTTTTTACTTTAGAAATTCTAGTAAATCTAATTATTACAGAATCTAAATTGGTACCAAGCAGCTCTGCTGTTATTTTCTTCGTATGTGAAAAATCTTGTGCAATGATAAAAATCGTCGAATAATCTTTACACATAATAAAAATGCAAACACAATTCAAAACAATAGTTTTTAAAATTTTTGTCTGTTTGTCTGCATGTTTGTTCGCGCATCACTCGTAAACTACGGCAAGTAATTAAATGAAATTCGTAGTCAAGTGAGCCCAGTTGTCTAACTTAAAGTTTAAGACTCTTTTTTTAATGCAAGAAATTACTTTGTTAATAATAAAAGTTCGCTTGACTTGGTTTATTTCGCACAAGGCACTCATGATCTAAAAAAATGTTTTTTTTTTTACTTACCTTCAAATATCTGTTTAGAAGTAGTGTTGTAGAAGGCAGGCTTTCATGCCACTCGGCAGCTTTTAAGTAATTGTTCAAAGTAAACGATTATGATATATCGACTTAAGCTATTATTCCTTATAAAAAGTGTTACATTTTTCTATGCCAACTAGTCATTATTCATAAACAAAAAAAAAAAAAAAATTCTTTGCAAATCGATCACTTATTTAAACTCTATGGCCATGTGTCTACACTATTCTCTATATACCACTTCCACCTTCAACTGTGGAAAAAACTGTCATGTAAACATATGTAAACAAAAAGGAAAAACAAAATATATTTATAAAAAACAAATTAAAAAAATCATTCATGAGCAATTTTTGTGGTTAATAACATATTCATGGTCAATAAATAAATAAAATAATATTATAAATACCTTTTATACCTTTCATGAACATGAAATGGTATTATAACTTTGGTCCGATGTTTGTAAGTATGAGAAGAAGGAGAGATAGACCCACTATTAAGTATACCGAAATGATCAGGGCGATGAGGCGAGTTGATTTAGCCATGTCCGTCTGTCCGTCCGTCCGTCCGTCCGTCCGTCCGTCCGTCTGTTTGAACGCAAACTAGTCCCTCAGTTTTAGAGATATCTCGATGAAATTTTGCAAGCAGTCGCCATTTTGCTTAGGATTAATCATTTGTCGGAACCAGCATGATCGGACCGATACAAGGCATAGCTCCCATACAATCGATTGTTCCGATAAATGGGTTTTGGCCTATAACTCTTGCAATTCAAAAGCTAGGAACGTAAAATTTTGCAAGTTTATTACATATTGTATTTGTAACGTGTGTAGTGAAAATGACTCAGATCGGACCAACATGACATATAGCTCCCATATAATCGATAGTTTCGATAAATGCGTTTTGGGCTATCAATTTTGCAGTTAAAGAGCTAGGAACGTTAAACTTTGCACGTTTGCTACATATTATATATGTAACATATGTAGGCAAAATCAGCCAGATCGGACCAACATAACGTATAGCTCCCATACAATCGATTGTTCCGATAAGTGTGGTTTGGCATTCATGAAAGGTATAAAGCCTTCGGCACAGCCGAACACAGCCCTTTCCTTACTTGTTTTTTTTTGTTTTTTAAAGAAGCAACAGTTTGTTTTTCAGTTCTAGAATGTTTTTTTAATATTACGTACTCAAATACCAACAAAACCGTATATAAGCAACAACGATAAAATATGTCCTATATTTCAAGCTAAACCTCCAGCTTCTATCCAGTGAAAGCTCCAGTTAATTTCATGCAGTACTTATTTAGTCATGCGCATACAAACATTTTTACGAGCACACTACTTTAATTGCCAACACTGTAAGCAGGCGAAATAAAATAAATTTTCGGGGGGTTTAGAATTTAAGTTATACAGCTAGCAGATTGTTGGCGAAATTCGGAGTCATTTCTATGCAGCAGTTTTTGTGTGATGCGCGAACAAATAAATATACATACATACATTCAGACAAAATATTCGAAAATCCATTTTTTTATTGCTTCTATTGATCGAATGAACACCGTCTTAGTAGAGGAAGATCAATGGGAAAAATAGAGTTAAGAGGGGAAGAAAGACGTAGTATAGAAGAATGTGATATGAGAGTAGATAAGGAGTTGAGAGAGGAACAAAATGATGGTAGGGAAGAGAGAGATAAGGAGGGGATAAAGCACACGACAGGATTGCCATAACCTCATTTTTTAATTTTTTTTGTTTGTTTATAACTTAACAACTTTTCTTCTTTTAGCTTCAATAAAAAAAAAAATCATAATTTAACATTGCTCATATTAATTCTTCATTTTTATTTATATAATTTCCTCAATACAGAAAGTAAGATTTCTAAACAAAAAAGTAAAAAAGGATACATAATACGTAGAACGTAATACGCAAGAAAGAGAGCGTAGCATTTAATGCGAGAGAAGCAAAAGCATAATCAAATTGAAATATAATTTGTACAAATATTTAAATACATTGTATTTATTGGAAAAAAAATTTATAAATAAAAAAGAAATTTATAAATAAAAAAAAATTTATAAAAAAAAAATTTATAAAAAAAAAATTTATAAAAAAAAAAAATTTATAAAATTTTTTTTAAAAAAAGCACAAGATTTTATTATCGTAAAAAAGCTCTGAAGCTCCACATAATAAAACCATATTTGTGCTTTTGTCTTGCTTTAAAATTTTAAAGGGACACAAATAAATTTTTTTACAAAACTCCAGTTGAGGGTTTTATTTGTTTGTTGCTTGCAAATTGTCTATTTTCCATTAAAAATTGTGGAAAGGAATTGTACGAAGGTCCTTTGAACAAAAAGTGGTGCGCTTTTAAAGCTTTCACACCACTGTCATTGTGACCGCTGTGTACGACACAAGTAGCAAGCAAAATACAAATTTTATTTTCGGTCGGTAAGAATAACTAAATTGTGTAAAACGTTTTCATAAATATTTGAAAATTGAAAATTCGTAGCAAACCAAAACAATACGAAGACTTGACAAATACGCGCACGAGCGAATCACCGAAATACGAAGAGAAAGAGAGAGAGAGGGAGAGGCAGAGAGAACGAGCGCCGACAGTCTTAATAGTGGTTTGTGTAGCACAATTTAGTTTCTTACTTTTTTTTTGGAGAATTCATACTTTTTGTTTGTATTTTCGTAACTGCATTGTTGTGGAAAAACGAGAGTGAAAGTTTTTTAAGCTACAGATTGAGAGAACGCACACATTTAAAAAGACGAGCAAACGTTTTTTGTGGCGCTTTTCGCTGATATCTTTGTATTAACCTGCCGTAGAAGAGGTAGCGTAAGCTTAAAAACTAAAAAAAAAAAAAAACAAAAGAAATTCTCCAATTTTGGCTGAAAATAAAATCAAACAAATTTTTTTAAATTGGCCTAATACCAAACAAAAACAACAAACATACGCGCAACAACTACTTTTGAGCATTGCAATTTTAAACAAGTATTAAAAAAAAAACAAAAAAACTTGTAAAACAAAACGCAAAACATTTCTAACCTCAAACAACTTCAATCTCTATTGTTAATTCCCCAACAAACGCGCAAACTTTAGGTACTAGGCCAGCCCTCACAATGTCTGTCCCTGTACGCTACTCTGCTGCCGCCAATTACGCCGTCGTTGATAATTGTGGTTTGTCAAATACTCTACAACAAGAAGAGCAATACCACCAATACCAACTGCAACAACAATTGCAACAACAACAGCAATTGTATTGCCAATTTGTCGGAAATCACAACGCTAACGCCGCCAACACCACTAACGCCCATTACAATAATAACAACAATCAACATTTGATTTTGGCAAGTGAGTGTAGCAGCAGCAGCAACAACAACTACGTGAATAACGGCAATTTTGTTAACGGTTTTGACGTGCAGCAGCAGTTGATGCAGCAGCAGCGGTCATCGATGTCGTCGTCGGTTTCGCCAGCAACTGGATTATTGCCTGCCAACAACAACGACGTCAACATTAATACGCCACATCAACGCCGCTCCATCAACAACAACAACATGAATAACATGGATAACATAAATAATATGAATCTCTTGCGTGAAGCAGATGAAGAAGCAGCAGAATATCATTTGCATAATTCATTATCGAATGGCATGATGAGCGCTCGTAATGATGATATTGATGATGATGATGTGGATGTGGATGTGGTACCGACGTCGGCGGCGGTAGCAGCAGTTGAAGCGAATAGAAGCGGTAGTGTAGCAATGCATGCTGTGGATGAGGATTTAGATGTGGATGATGAGTGGAATATGTCTGACGAGGGCCGGTATGGGACACCGGGTGCTGCTGGCTTGGATTATCAAAAATATGAGCTAGAGCAACAACAATTAAAACAACAACAAACACCTGCTAACATAATGAACCAACCAATGGAGTCTTCGTTAATGGACAATGAGAATAGGAATATGAAATTGAATATGAACTCGAAAATGAATAATTGCAAAAACACTACCAACAATAATAATAAAAATAATATAAACGATGCCAGCAGCGCCACGGAAAACAAGTCGAAAGTCGAGGATGAGTTCAGCAATTTATCGTCGGACGAATTGTATCGTATGTTGAATGAGTATAACGTATTGCAGGATAAATATCATACTGTATTGCTATTGCCGAGAGAATCCAAGGTGAGTTGATGACAAATGATAATAAAAAAGAAGTATGGTTTTCTGTTCAGTATCTAACTTTTGTTCGAAAAAAATTTTGCAATGTTATTATTTTTATTTCGAAAAAATGGCAACCCTTTTTCAAATGTTCCCAATATTTTACTTTCTTTAGATTTTGTATTTAATTTATTTGTTTTTTTTAAGTTTTTAAAAAATATTTCATTGTAATAAATTTTCTATTTTTCAAAAAGATGGCAACTCTGTTAATAACTTTTTTTTGTCGATGTATAAATATTAATTTATTTTCTTCTTTACAGCGTGAAGTGACAGCCGGTGGACGTGATGGCTCCGCGTATGTTTTACGTTGCCTTAAAATGTGGTATGAGCTGCCCTCCGATGTATTATTCTCAGCAATGAGCCTAGTTGATCGCTTTCTGGATCGTATGGCTGTCAAGCCGAAGCATATGGCCTGCATGAGTGTCGCTTCATTTCATTTGGCTATCAAGCAGTTGGGATTAAAACCAATACCTGCGGAAGAGTTAGTAACTATTTCACAGGTAAGCCTAAACGAAATGATGCTACGAAGAGTAAAGTAGAATAAAAACAAAGTGAAAGAGAAACAAAAATTAAAAAACGGAAATCAAAAAACATAAACTTTAAAAAAGTAAAAAAACAAAAATTAAAAAGAAAAAATAAAAAAAATATACAAGAATTAAAAAACAACAAAAAAGTAAAAAAATAAATAAATAAATGAAACGAAAAAAAAAAAAAAAAAAAAATTAAATAAACAAAAGAAAATAAACAAAATAAAATAAATCAAATGGGTTGGGGTCGAAATTCTGCTTTTTTGGAAATTCTGCATTCATAATTCCGGAAGTCGAAATACCGGAAATCAAAATTATGGAAGTCAATATTCTGGAATACAAAATTCTGGATAGCGAAATTCTAAATTGCAAAATTCTGTAAAGCAAAAATCTGAAAGGCAAAAAAAAGTGCGCACTTTTTTTGTTATCAACACGCATTTTTAATCATAAATTACAGAAGTTTGCCTTTCTGTAATCATATGTATGTTTTATTGCCTAGTAAGTAGTGTTTTTTACAATTGCATGAATGTATTTGTTATTGTTATTGCTTTTTTGGTTGTTGTTCATTTACTAGGCCTGTGCGATTAATTGATTAATCAAAATTTTGATTATTCATAAATTCGATTACTCAATTAATCGATTAATTATGATTTTTGATTAATCAAAAAGGGTGTTTACTCGATTAATCAAGATTTTGATTAATCAAAATGAAATTTAATTGATTAATCGCCTTTTTGATTAATCGTTTTTTGAATAAAATGATTAATCATATAATAAAACGGCTCAAATTTAGAAGTTCCTTAATACTTCAACCATTTGTTGCATCTTCGACATTTTGCCCATTCGCGATCGGACAACATCTCAAAATTTTCTAAAATATTTTTTATTTTTGAATATTTGAAGTATGTTTGGTTTTTAATTTTTCTTATTTTCAACTATTTCAAGGCAAACTTTCACATAAAAAAATGAGTAAATTAATCAGTTTTTGATTAACCATTTTTGAAAATACTCGAGTAACACTCGTTTTGATTACTCAGAATTTTGATTAATCAAGTAATCGATTAATTGAAAATTTGATTAATCAACTTACTCGATTAATCGAATAAAGGCACAGCCCTATCATTTACTGTTTGGTACTACCATAATGATTTAGTTTACTATGTATTTTGGAGGTTAGGTTTTGTTTATGTTATATTATTATATATGTATATTATACATTGTATAAGCAAATTTATATAAAATACACGGCTTTGCTCAAATTTTGGGTAAAAAATTTCCAGAATTAATTCTGGAAAACGTAAATTCCGGAATTATGAAAAACCAGAAATTTGAAATGCAGCCAAAAAAAGCGAAGGAAGTGCGGAATTCCGATTTCCAGAATTTTGTCGACCCAGAATTTTGATTCCGGAATTTTGACTTCAGAATTTTAATTTTAGAATTTTGACCGTTTCCCGAAAAAAATATTAATGAAAACAAGTTAATTAAAAAAAAATAAGAGTAAAAATTAATTAAAGAAAAAAAATTAATTAAAGAAAAAAAATTAATTATAAAAAAATAACTATAGAAAAAAAAAATTAAAGAAAAAACTTAATTAAAGAAAAAAAATTAATTAAAGAAAAAAAAAATAAAAGAAAAAATTAATTAAAAAATAAAGTTAAATAGAAAAGAAAATTAAATAAAAGATAAATAAATAAAAAAAAAAAGTAATAAAACAAAATTAATAAAGAAAACTTAAAAAAATAATTAATAATAAAATCTATAAAAGAAAAAGAATTAATAAAAAAATAAAAAAAAATTTTAAAATATAAAAAAATTAATAAGAAAACATTTACAAAAAAACTTATAAAAGAAAAAAAATTAATAAAGAAAAATCTATAAAAGAAAGAAAATTAATTAAAGAAAAAAATCATTAAATAAAAATATTATAAAAGAAAAAAAATTAATAAAAAAAGTATGAAAGAAAACAAATTAAATAAAAAAGTTAAATAAAAAAAATTAAATAATAAAAGAAATTAAATAAAAAAAGATTAAATAAAAAAGAAATTAAATAAAAAAGAAATTAAAAAAAAAAATTAAAAAGAAAAAAAAATTAAATAAATAAAAAAAAATTAAATACATAAAAAAAAAAAATATATAACAAAAAAAAATAAAAAAAAAATAAATAAAATAATAAAAAAAAAAGAAATAAAAAAATAAATAATAAAAAATAAAAAAAAATAAAAAAAAAATAAAAAAAATAAATAAATAAATAAAAAATAAATAAATTTAATAAAAAAAAAATTGATGAAAAAAATTAAATAAAAAAAGAAATAAAATATAAAAAAAAGTTGAAAAAGAAAAAAATTAATAAAACAAAATTAATAAAAAAAACTTATAAAAGAAAATAATTTATAAAAAAAAAGCTTATAAAAGCAAAAAAATTAATAAGAAAAATATTAAAGGAAAATGTTTTTTAAAAAACCTGTTAAAGAAAAACAATTAATAAAAAAAATCTATAAAAGAAAGAAAATTAATTAAAGAAAAAATCATTAAATAAATAAATCTCTTCGTAAACTGAAACAACTGTAATGTTAACAGTAGCCCGTATCCATAAATTAACCTTTTTTTCCTCTCTTCTCTCTTTACAGTGCGGTTGCACAGCTGGTGATTTGGAGCGTATGGCTGGTGTGATTGCCAATAAATTGGGTGTCCAAATGGGCACCAAACCGGTCACTGCCGTTACCATTTTGCGTGTCTTCTATGCTCTCTTCCGTAATCTAGCCAAGGAGGTGTGCGAAGAATTCTATGAATTCTTTTTGCGTATGATCAAATTGGAAGATTTAGAAAATCGTTTGGAGAATTTGCTATGTGATGTAAAAACCACTGTTGTAACACCATCCACTTTGGCATTAATATTGATTTGCTTGCATATGGATTTCCATATTAAGGCGTCATATAAACGTGAGCGACCCGAATTGAAACCCGTATTCGAGTATATACTCTTTTTGCAACAATATTTGCGGGTAAGTGGTTGCACACAAATTGTTGTTGTTGTTGCTAAATAATATTAATTTCTATTAAATTTTTTTATTATTTATAGATTCCGGATCGTGTATTTAGTTGCGGCTTCACCATTGTTGCTGACATTCTATCACATTACAATGGTCAGAATAAGCAGCCGTATAAGCAACGTTTGGTTTGGAAATTATCGAGTCGTACAATGAAAGTATTACGTCCAACCAATCGTTTTTCTACCGATCTACCCACTATCGATGAGGGTCAAGTGAATGTCATGGATGATGGATGCCGTTCTAGGTGAGTTTGTTGATAAATATTGATGTGGTCATTTCAAATCGTTCTGAATAACGACTTGTAGTTTTCGAAATGAGATGTTTTATATACTCAAATCCATCTGAAACATGTCTAAAAATGGAATCGAAATGTCTATCAAATGCTTTTGCATTCCCATTCAAGTTCAAAGTAAACTTTTAGACTCAAAAGTTGGAGCGCATAAATTTAATTCGTGACTAACATTTTTTTTTTCACTTTTGAAAATTGTTTATTTGTTGTTTATGGCGTTTGTCCATGTATATGTATGTGTGCATGTCACCTTACTTCAACACATTTAGAAAATATTTTGGTGAATATTTGTTATGTGCGAAAGCATATCATCAGCCGATATGTCATTATGTAGTACGTACATATGTTGATGGGAAATCATCCGTCTGTTTCCGAATTGTTTATACATTCGAAAGAAATTACGTACATATATGTACTAGATATACATACAACATACATAGGTAGCACATATGTACATACATACATTTATGAACATGTTTTCAAGTTCTTTGTTAGCTAAAATTTTATTTTCATGTCGTTATCTACCAGATAAATACAGCTCTTTGTTTTTTAATGATAGGCATCCAGCAATAATAGAAATTGAGGAAAGGAAAGAATTTTTTACCTTCTATTATTGTGGACAAAATTTTTATATTTTGTTTGCGTTTTTCATCTATTTTTGATGTCTTTCTTTTGTTTTTGAAATATCTTTGTTTTTAAATCTGTACACTTAATTCTTTTTGTTTTTGTGACATAATTGCGTAGGTGCATATTCTATATTTTGTTTGCTGACCATTATCTTTTATCGCTCAAACAAGTTCATTGCACTCAGCAAGTCACTATCTAATGTTTTAACTTTTCTCTTTTTTAATTTTTTACGCTTTCTTTCATCAGGTTTTTGTTTTTAACTTTTTCTTAAATTTTAAATTTGTTTCCAATTTTTTTTTTATTTAATTGTTGATGGGTTATCACACTTAGCTGATTGTTTGCGTCATTGCTGTTTTAATAATATTTTTAAATGGTCTAGTATGTTTTGAAGGTCAAGTTCAAGGATTAACAAAATAATATTTTTTTACTGAAATTTGTTTCATTGATTTTTAATAGAAAAAAATATCCATCAAATCGAACAAGAAGAAAGCTAGTTTAATTGCTACATTGGATTTTTTTCTACTCCCTTAGTTCTTGATTTTTTCGATTAACTTTAAAATAGCTTTTTATTTATTAAAAAAATTTTAGAAAAAAAAGTTTTTTATTACTTTTGTTTATTTTATATTTAGAAATACACAACAACGGTAGTACTTATTACGATAATCGAAATGTTTACGTTCTGTCCAAAAACAGTCTCATTTCAGGATCGATTAATTTTTCAGAACCGGTTACTTTTCGGAACCGAATACTTTTAAGAACCGATTACCTTTCGAAATTGGTTACTTTTATGCGAACTAGAATAGAGGTCCCACTTCCCAACCGGGTTTCTTTTTTGGATTCGGGTACCGGTTACTTTATCATTTTTGTCTGATCACTTTTTCGGCATTGCGCTAATTTTGGCCTAAAGCTTTGAGTTCTTCTGCACTGGTTACTTTTTAGGTACTGGTTACTCTTTAATGTACTGGTTACTTTTTATGTACTGGTTACTTTTATTTTACTGGGTATATTTACTGTTGTTTTCAGTTTACCCGAAATAGCCCATTGCTTCTGATTGAATTTAGGGGCCCATAACCTTGATTTGAAGTGTTTTACAATCAAAATTTTGTAATATTAATTAGTCATTTATCTATTTACTAATTGAATCTTACCCTTTTTTTCTTACAGAACCGAAAGCATCAGCTCTGAGGAGGAGGAAGATTGGCCAACATCTCCAATTATTCCAATTTTCGAACAGTGTTAATACAGCGCACATACGCAAACCAGGATGCAGTCAATACAACAGATTTTTGCTTACGAACTCAACAAACAACTGCAGGATATATATTTGTCAGTTAAGATGGTTAAAGTATAGAAGAGTAGGCAAAAAAATGAGGAATAGAAAAAAAAATTGTTTCACAAGGAGACCGAACGTTATTGTATTATGTGAAGTGAAGAGAGATATTATTAAGTTGTGAAACGCTAACAGCAACAACATATCCTGCATACAAAAACACAATAACACATATTTCCGTTCTCTGAAAATAATCAAAAAAAAAAAAAACTACGTTAGCAACTGAGACAAGAACTATCAACCTACATTTTTTTTTTCATCTTAATAACAACACCCAACTCTCCACTGCGATGTGTGTATATTTTGTTATGCATCATAATTACGGAAGACTTTGAATTTGTTTTAATTTTTTTCTTTAAATGCCGTATATGTATGTTCAAAATTACGTAAGCTAAGCGAAAGAAAAAGATGAAGAAAAACCCAATTTCAAAAGTGTTATGAGCGGGCGCGCATTTGTAGGGAAGATGTTTAATTCTATTTCAAGTCTTCAAAAAAAAAAAACACACAAAAAAAAAAAAAACAACGAAAGAGAAATAAAAAAGTTTAAAAAAGAAAAAAACTAAAAAAAAAAAACAAAAAAAAAAAAATGTAGCGGACCATCATGCAAAAGATTGATGCCGTTCCAGCGCATTTTTTCGTTGGAAAACTGTGTGCTGTCTTGACGTTGATATGCAATCTGAGCTTTTCAGGTTTTTTATCTACGAAAATACAGCGCACAATGCAAATGAAAGGGCGGCAGTTGTTTCAAAAACTCAGCATGCAAGACAAACATACGAGCTGTCCAGGCGCTAACGCTAATTTGAACTGCGCATGCCAGTTGCTATGTTTGTGCATTGCTGTCATGCTGAGGATGCGTTGAGCATATTGCCGCTTAGAGTGGGGAAAGCATTTTAAGGTTCGCTCACGCCAACATAAACAAATAAAAAATTTTATAAGAAAATAAAAAAATATACAAAAAATTTCGAAAGAAAACAAAAGTTTTGCAAAAAAAAAACAAACCCAAACAAAAAGGAAAACTATTTACTTTAATTAATTATAAACAACAAAAAAAAAAACTATCAATATTCAAATTCTGTTTTATGTTCACCCAATGTTTGTATTTTCCTTTTATTATAATAGTATTTTGTTTAATTTCTGGTAAAATAATATGAAAATATGCATAAACAGAAAAATATTAAATAGCAGAACGTAAGAAAACTAAAATAGAAAATTTCAAAAAATAAATGTACTCAATAGATTATACACATCAAAGCAAAAAAAAAAAAACAAAAAAAAAAACTACATATTAATACTGCAATATCAAGTCAAACCTGTAAACGTGTAATGTTACCTTTGTATACAACAGCAACAATTCAAAAATAATTAAAGACGCAAACAATTTTTCAAAAACTTTAAACTTACCGTTTTATTCCGACAACTTTTTTTTTCATGTAACTTAAACAAAAACTGTAGCGAGCAAAAACAAAAATTTAACAAAATTTTTTTTTTTTAAATTAGATTAAAAAGTGCAAAAATATTTTACTAACATTTTCGAAAACAAAAAAAATATATATATCGTTTTCACACAATATTCTTAAAGCCGGACATTTTGTAATTTTATTTTAAATTGATGCAACTAAATACATTTTTGTGTATAAAAACTGCTTTTAAGTAACTAAATTTGAAAAGTTTAAGAATAATGAAAATAAAACGTTAAACTTTCCGGCATAAATTGTGATTTCTGGTAATACAATAAATTATGAAAAGTGAAAAAAAGCTCTTAAAACTCCTTTTTGTAGTAGCACTGCCATCTATATGTAATAAAAGCATTCGAAAATATAACTTTTGAAACACAATTTATGCAGTACATACTATATGCTGCAATAGTTGCATGCATTTTGATAATTTCGAAAAATCATAAAATTTCGAAAACGAAAATTCGTAATAAAAAAAAATATATATATACTATAAGATAATGAACAAACTAAAAGCGAAATATATTTTTAAACTTACAGACAAATACAAAATTACTAATTATAAAGTACTGAAAATTGACATTTATAAAATCTATCCACTCTGGCTGCTAGTACTTTTATTTGCAAAGTTAATCAAGCGTGAAAATGAAAGAACTTATTATGTAAATACCCATTAACTCAATATTCGGTACGTAGCACTGATCGTACTGAATACGCTAAATACTTCGTTGCCTATATGCAATACCCAGCCTTGGCTGAGTTGCATTAGCACAACATTCTTAGCTGAAAAAAAATTGCTTGCTTGCTCAACTCTGTACGTATTTGAAATTAGTAACGCGTGTGATTTTGATTTTCAAAATCATGCCTGCACTTTCTATATATGTATTTCTTATAGAGTTAGAGACATTTTCGAACTTCGGCGTAATTTTAACTTGCCCTAGTTTCATATGTGATGCATGGAGGGTTATGTGCTCTGAGTAGAAACGCTTAGAGTCTCTCGATTTTGAGCTAGGGGGGAGCGAGAAACAAATTTGTTGCGATAAGCCTAGTTTTTTCGAAAGCAAAGTTTCAAACTCGATGTTGTTTAATTCCCATCAAGGGAAATTTGAAAAGTTGATCTCGTTTAGTGTTAACATACACATCATGAGAAACAAATCGTGATATTCGAAATTATTTTTCGAGTTCGAAATTTTTTATCGAGTTCGAACTTTTTTCGGTTTCGAATGAAACCCTTTGGTCTTTCTTAAGTTCGAAAATGGTTTTTGAATTTGCTAAGGTGTATACCTAGAAACTTTTCTTCGAAAGGTAATGTGTCCTTATCAGTTTGAGACTTGATCTACGGCTTGAGCTAAACAAGTAATAAGTTCAGCTTAGCAGATCTGTTTTCTTGTTCGAAATGCGTTCGAATAATTTTCGAGTTCGAAAACATTTTCGAAGTTATGTTCGAAAAATTACGACTTGCTCATGCGCGCACAACAGTGTTTTCCCCTAGCAACAAAAATAATTTAGTGATCTTTTGTTTTAATTTTAACGCGTACAAACTATATTTGTATTAGGTATTTTTTAGAATTTCTTTTTTGTTAAACATTTTATTATTACTGTTAAGTATTAGATTCACACACACACACACACAAAATAAAGCAAGTGCAAGTGAACAACACTTTTTTTAAAACTTGAAAAAGTTTAATATACGAATTTCGAAATTCGAGATTCGCTCGAATAAATTAATAAAACTTTAATGTGTGATAGAAGAAGTTAGAGAGACGAGTGAAAGGAAACCAAAAGTTATGCGCCAAAATTTTTTCAAAATTCTTATTTGTAGTAAACAACAAGTAAAATGTAAATGTTTTCATTGATATATTTCGCAAAAGTTCATTAAAAAAAAAATAAATAAAAATAAAAATATCGAAGAAAGCATAAAAGCAAAAAAAAGCGAAATTAGCAAAGTGTAAGCAGCTTTTACAATTTTAATTTTTATGAAATACTTTTAATTTGTATACTTTTAATATGTCAATCATTTCACAAGAACAACAAAAAACAATACAATGTTTATTATTATATTTAATTTGCAACAAAGAATGAAATTATGATGCATACAAATAAACACAACAAAAAAATAAAAAATATACACAAAAGTGGAAACTAGAAAGTATTTACAAAAAAAAAAAAACAACTACAATAACAAAATTTTAAACTTAATTGTTAGCTGTACATTCACTAAAGCAACAAACAATACAAACATACACATGCAACTCTTATACCAACAGAGTTATGCACACCCAAACATGTGTGTAGTTGCGCGAATAGCAAAAAAAAACAAAAAAATTAAGAACAAAGCATTCAAAATTTAAGAAATTGAAAATTTTTTATTTTTTCTATTTTAAATACACATTTCGAATGTTTTTATTTTATTTGTTTTTTTTATTTTTAATATTCCATTTTATTTTTTTTTTTCATTTTAATTTATTTCACATTTCTTCTACGTAGTTTTTAATTTTAATAAGTGCAAAGTTGAAAAGAAAACCTTATAGGCAGTATTAAGCTGCCTCTAAATAATTGTAAATACCAATTTATAATAACAAAAACAACAACAAAAAAAAAAAAAAAAAAAGGAACCTGTCTGCACTTATAGCATAACATAGCATAGCATAAGGAGCGCGCATGCACTTATGTAAAACAAAGCATTTTTTTGTAATCATGTGAAAGAACATACATACATACATACATACGTTTTTATAAGAAATGTTCGATATTTTCTCTTTTTTGATTGTGAAATCGTGTATGAATGAATTGAATAATAAATGCGTGTAGTTGACATTTTTGCTTATCATTTTTGATATTGCAGAATAAAACTTTGCAAATGCAAAAATAAAAATAAACACAGATTTTCTATTTATGAACAAATTTGAATACAAAAATTGTAGTGGTTCAGTCGTTGAAGGCCAAGCTTCTTTACCTATCTGACCTACGGTTCCCCCCATAAATTCAGAAAACTAAAATTTCAGAAACTCATTTTTTCAGAAAGTCAAAATTCAGAAGTAAAAATTCAGATCTAAAAATTCAGAAACTAATGAGACGGCAGAAAAAAATGAAATTTTGCGAAAATTTCTGAATGTTTAAATAGGCTACTTTGCCAAAGTACCTTACAAATATTTATAGCAACTCCTATTTAAAGAATTTGATTTTGAATTCTAAAGAAACAAAACTGGTCACCAAATTGTTAATGCATAATTGCTTGTATTATAACGCTAAACATACCGGCACAAAAAATTATTTAGAAATTATAAAAATAAAAATTTAGGTCACCAATGGGTTAAGGCATGGCGTTTAAAGGGTTAAAACGATTAAAATCCACTACTTGAGCCTACGTCAAACTATTTTGATGTGAAAAACTTGATTTAAGAGTTAAAAGAAAATTGAGGTCGTCAATGGGTTAACGTATGGCCGCTTATGGGTTATAATTATAAATACATATTTACCAATTAAGTGTAGCACAACCCATTCAAACCTAACCAAAAAATCGTTCATAATATCGTTATAAAAATAAAAATGTAGATAATGAGTGGGTTTCTGAATTTTTGAATCTGAATTTTTGGTTTCTGAAAAATGATTTCTGAAAAAAATTTTCCGAAAAATTGTATTTCTGAATTTTTTCTGTCTGAATTTAAAACATTCCCCGCAGGTTTTTGGGAGTTTTATCTAATTGACAGTACTTGGGCGGATATTTATGCCCGATATCTTCCGGCACTCCCTTGCCGTATTGGCCGAATGTCGTTGGGCAGGAGACGATGGGTAATGAGAGGTGAGAGGCATCACATCCGTAGATCAAACATCGAGTTGCTTTTTAAACCGCCTAACCCGCAGTGAGAGGAGTCATTCCCTCTATTTCTTCGAAGAGCTTTGTTTGTTTGAACGTATCTAAAGTTAAGTGCGCCCGCAAGTTATTATTTGGGGTACCACTCTTCAACTTTTCGTATTTCAGGACTGGAAAAGATGGATAGAGACGACTTTAAGACTTGCTACAGCATCTGCATAGTTTATTCCTACTAAAGCCGCGTCTATGTACCGAAATGTCTCGGATTGTACGGGACCATGAGTGGATCGCACGCAGTGGATGACAAGGAAATAGAAGTACTTTCGAAATAACAACAACAAAAGAAAGGTGTCTGGTAGTCGAACTTCACTCAAACGTTCGTGTCGTAAGAAGTCTGTAGTAATATCGAAACTTCAGGAAGTGAAGTAACGGAAAAAATTTAAATTCATTGTGGGTCAGCTTTGTAAAAACAGCTGCTCGTTAGAGCTTTCCTGTGCATAGCCAGCTTGACAGCTTCTCTGCTGGTTTGTCCCGAATATTAAAACTTTAGATGTGTCTCTTTAGCCTCTGCCCCAAGCCCCAAAACACAAAAGCATGACCTTTCCAATGAAACAGTGCCTGTCTCGTTGTTGTATTAATAACAAAAACACGTAAGTAGCCGAACAGACAAGCTTTTTTGTAGGAGAACGGCATGGGCCGTGGGAGAAATTTCGTTGAAAAAAACATTTTCTAAATATTTCTCTGCACTTTAATTTGAGACTTTTAAAGTAGCAGACTTACATCCCTATTGCGAGTGTCGATGTGCTGTTAGAATATACTTTTTTCGATTGAGTCGACTGTATTTTATTTTGGTATTGTGTAACTTGATCGAACAAAAGTTTCAGATTTGTATTCTTCATTTATAGCATATCGATGAAGTATTCACAGTTTCCCATTAAGCGATCGTTTCGACACTCGTAATGGCGCGATGATCGCTAATCGCTTAGTAGTCGATTATCTTTACTTGTTCGACACTCATAATAGGGATGTTAGACAAAAAACAAAATGGGCTTAAATTCGTTATAAATATTTTAAGCTAATTTTTCATTTATTATTTACTTTTTTAATAATTTTTTTATGGGTTTAAAAATATTAAAAAAACATGTGATGGCAACATAACAAAAACAACAACATACTCGTATATACATATGCATTGGTGACAATTTTAATGTAAAAAGTGGTGATATTGAATTAAGAAAAAAATAATGTAACAACCAAGCAACTAACAACAACAATCATAACTTTTCCATTTAAATATTTTTTAGCAAAATCTAATGCAATGTTGCAAAATTCAAAAACTAGTGGTGACAAACTATTGATGGTACTCTCGATTAAATGTCGATAGCGACTAACATCATTACTATCGTTAATCGAACATGCAAAGAGTCGATAATTATCGATAACAATATTGCTGCAATTGTTATAATATCGCTCTAACTATTATCGATTGCATTCCACAGCGGGAAGTGAGATACCCTTCCGATAGTTTGTCACCACAAATGAAAGCTTAACAGCCACGATATATGAAAATTAAGATGATATTTTATTCGGTCCAATAATTAGCGAAATTATATAGTGAAGTTTAGAATTTTAAATATTTAAAATAATTCTAAAATAATAAGTTCTTTCATTTCAACAGCAGCCAGCTTTTTTTTGAAATGCACTCCGATGGTAACACTTTTTGTTTCGAAACAGGCCAAATTTCCGATAAAGATTTTCTTAACTACAATTGTGCGGGTACCGACAACATTTTTCAGAGTTTTTTTTCTCTTATTCTAACTAGTTTGAAATAGAGTTTACTCAAAAATAATTTTTTTCCATTAAAAAAAGTTTTTAAAAATTGTAAAATACACAGGCATAAACATACTTTATCTTTGCAGTGGAGACTAAAACATACATACATATATTTACATAAATATATAATTTTATTTTCTTAGATATAAAACTTAAGACTTGAAATTTATATCAAAAAAGAGTAATCGTTTGTGTGAAATATGAAAAAAAAACAAAAAAAAACCAAAAATGTATTGACAACGTTCTAAGTATGCAAGTTGTGTGATGATACAATAAATCAATAAATATAAAGAATATTGAAAAAAAAAAAATTATTGTAATACCAATAAATAAAAAAAAAAGAAATAAAATTGTATGCAAATGATTAAATAAAATTTAATAAACCTGAGTATTATGTAAACAAAAAAAAATTAGTTTCATTTTACGAAGAAAACTTTTTTTCTGTTTTCTTAAACTATAGTCGGTTAGAGAAAACCTAATTTCCAAAAAAAAGTGCAGAAATAAGCTAAAAATAGTTTCGAAATAGCTCACAAAACGAGGATGAACTCAAACTGGGCCAAAAACGTTTCGAAAAAAGTCCATAAATAAAGTACAAATATTTTCGAAATAGCTCACAAAACAAGGATGAACTAAAAATGGCCAAAAACGTTTCGAAAAAAGTCCAGAAATAAGCTAAAAATAGTTTCGAAATAGCTCACAAAACGAGGATGAACTCAAACTGGGCCAAAAACGTTTCGAAAAAAGTCCAGAAATAAAGTACAAATATTTTCGAAATAGCTCACAAAACGAGGAGGAACTAAAACTGGGTCAAAAACGTTTCGAAAAAAGTCCAGAAATAATCTAAAAATAGGGTGCCCACCATAAATTCAGACCGAAAAAATTCAGAAATACAATTTTTCGGAAAAATTTTTTTAGAAATAATTTTTCAGAAACCAAAAGTCAGAAGGAAAAATTCAGAAAACTTTTTTCAGAAACCAAAAATTAAGAATCAAAAATTCAGAAACACATTTACGGCCATGCATTAACCCACTCGTTATCCACATTTTTATTTTTATAACAATATTATGAATGAT
This sequence comes from Sphenella marginata, assembly GCA_951509765.1. Classification (NCBI taxonomy): domain Eukaryota; kingdom Metazoa; phylum Arthropoda; class Insecta; order Diptera; family Tephritidae; genus Sphenella; species Sphenella marginata. Next base: position 16,473,995 of record OX608079.1, on the reverse strand, counting down.
TTTTTGGTTAGGTTTGAATTTGTTGTGCTACACTTAATTGGTAAATATTTATAATTATAACCCATGAGCGGCCATACGTTAACCCATTGACGACCTCAATTTTCTTTTAACTCTTAAATCAAGTTTTTCACATCAAAATAGTTTGACGTAGGCTTAAGTAGTGGATTTTAAGCGTTTTAACCCTTTACACGCCATGCATTAACCCATTGGTGACCTACATTTTTGTTTTTATAATTTCTAAATACATTTTTTGCCGGTATGTTTAGCGTTATAACACAAGTAATTATGCATTAACCCTTTGGTGACCAATTTTTTTGTTAAGAATTCAAAATCAAATTCTTTAAATAGGAGTTGCTATAAATATTTGTAAGGTTCTTTCCCAAAGTAGCCTATCTAAACATTCGCGAAATTAAATTTTTTCTGCGGTCTCATTACTTTCTGAATTTTCCCTTTTTGAATTTTTACTTCTGAATTTTGACTTTCTGAAAAAATGTGTTTCTGAATTTTTGTTTTCTGAATTTATGGGGGGAACCAAAAATAGAGAAGTCTATTTAAAAAAAATAAAGCCTTCGAATTTAAACTACATTGAACCGTTGCTGATTCTTAAGCTGTCTGACTAAGCGACCCTGTAATGCAGTAAAGTGTGCCAACGGAATGCTCCGGTCATTTACGCAACGAAACTTGAGCGTGTGGGTAAACACAGGCAAACAAATAAGTACACATATTTGAGAAGCTCATAAATTTGCATACAGATTACGGATGGCAAATTTTTCGATTTATACAACACCGAAATTTTCGGTAACTGATTTTCCCGGGATTAGTTGAAAAATTTGGGTGTTTGTTATTTTCCAAACGGGCTTCGATATGTTACTGAAAATAATTAATAAATAATTGGTTTGCTAATACTACTATACTGAGTACCTACCATACATCATTAGATACCTTTTGGGGCCGATAACTATTAGGCCATCAGAAAGATAAAAATTATTATTCCCGACCTTGAGCTCAAAATATTACAAATCAACAAACAATAACTAAGCTTTGAGGAAAAAAACCCCGGCACCTAAATAAGTACTTCACTCCGGGATTGACATCCCCAGCATAGATACCTACATACATACATATGTCCACACATACCGATTCACGTTATGTAGGTAGGCTTGCCATCGTTAACAGTTCATCAACGACACTGTGGCTGTATGATTCACATTGATAAAAAGTCCAAAAAATATATTTTTTTTTCAACGTCGTGTCCTACTTTTAAATTTTTATTGACTTTTTAGTATCACTTTTGTTTGCTTCTATTTTGCGTGTTTTTTTGTGTTTTGTTTTAACAGAAAACCAAAAATTAAAAACCCAGTCAGTCAGTCAAGATGAGCAAAGCTTAGAGAAAAATGGCGAATACATATTTAAAATTAATATTTTTGTTTCTAAAATGTTGTTGTATCACATGGAAGCAAGTTTGTAGAAGCAAAATTAAGTAAAAATAAAACAATAAATCATGCAAACTTAAGCTAAAATTTGACAAGAGCATGCCCTCGAGTATGATGACTGTACTTCTGGTATGGAATTTCCTGTCAAAATTGTAGCTGAAATATTTGGGTTTTTTTTTAAATTTCATTTATGTAGAGCTTTTTAGCTTTTCATAGATTGAGTTTTGTATCCTCTGGGCTATTTTGAACAATTCATATGAACTAGCCAGGGTTCGAATGATGCGGGGACTTTTTCGGAAACATTTCGGAATCGGTTTCGGAATAGTTTTCCTGACTTTTTCCAAACTTTTTCAAAATCAGAAAAGGCAATTCTGGTATTATTTTCGTCAAGACCATTTTACGCTTTTTTCGGAATATTTTTTAAAATTTTCGGGATTAGTTTTAGATTTTTTTCGGGATTTATTAGGGATTGCTTGCGAAGGCACTTCAAAAAAATTTCGAGATTTTTTTGCCGACGTTTTGGGACTATTTTCGGGTATTTTTTGAGTTTTTTTTGGGACTTATAGATTCTATTTCGGGATAAGTTCGGGATTGTTAACGTCATATTTTCGGTTTCATTTAGAAATGTTTTTGGGACTCTATTGCAACAATCTCCGGGATTTTTCGGAGTCATGTTAACATAGTTTATTTGTTTTAGGTGACTTCTTCGTGATCACTAAGTGGATAAGGATGTTCCTATAAAAGTGTCAAAATAATCCCCAAGACCAGTCCGAAATAATCTTTAAAAGTTTTCGAAAATTTTGAAAAACGATTTCAAAACGGTCTCATAGAGGTTATTATATTTCGGGATTGCCATCGTGATATTTTGGGGATCTTTTAGAAATGTTTTTGGGACTCTAATCGAACAATCTTAGGTGACTTTTTCGGGATCACTAAGGTAACTATACAAGGATGTTATTTCAAAAGTACCAAAATAATAGCCAAATCAAGTTCGAAGTTATCTTTAAATGGTCTCGAAAATTTTGTAAGACGAAATGGTATCTATCGAAAATTTTGGAAAACGATACCGAAATGATCACTAATAAGTAAGAAGTTAACGTTCATAAAGTATGTATAGCCAAGTCTTTTAATGATATCTGTGCCATAAAGTTAATAATTTGAGTCTAATTCCATAATGAATTTTGGTTTTGCAAAAAAAAAAATGCTAAAATAGGGATGTACATTTTTTGGATCCCGGAATTGGATATTTGTCATTTTCCAAAAGTTTAGTTTGAAAAGGTGTTTGTTATAAAATGTGTTGCAGTATTGTATTGAGTAAATAAATTTCAAAATTTCGGTACTATGTTAAAAAATATTGAGTGAATAAATTCCAAAATTTCGGTACTATGCTAGACCCACAGCTGCTCGACACTTTAAATAACAAAATCAACAAAGAAAAATAAAATAAATAAAAATACTGCTCGCGGGATTGTACGCAATTAAAACTAAAGACTTAAGCGACGAACTTTTTTTTTTTTTTTTTTTTTTTTTTTTTATTATTATTTTTTCCCCTTCAAAAGCAAAAACCTATGTATAAAAAAAAAAAAACTAAGCATAGGTAAATGGATTTTCCAATGTATGGGGAATTCTCTCAATAACGCTCAGTTTAAACAAAATCCATAGCTATTATTTGTGTGCGCATGCGCAATGAAGTAAATAAAGCGCGCAAATAAACATATGTTTTTGTTTTGAGCTAATAAGCTTAATTATTTCCAGTTAATTTTGCCAAACAATAGATGTCACCTACTAATGACCGTGAAAATGTTTGAGTGCAATGGGTGAAGGTAGGTCAGGCAAAGCGGGCGCAGTAATTAAAATTTGACATGCAACAGAAAGTTTTGTTTAACAAACAATAAAATGTAGTAAGCAAGTTGTTATTGTTGCATTACATATATAGTGTGAAGCTTATGAAAGATATACACACATACATACATACATCTACAAATATGCAGTAAAACCCCTAAGGGCACACCGTTGTTTTATGCTCAACTCTACACGCCCACATTGTTTTGTGTTTTTGTTTTTATTTTTTTCATTGGAAAAAGTTGAAACTTACGAAAAAGCGCAAATGTGGGAACTTAAAAAGTTAATAAGCAATACAAAAACAATAAAGAATGTGTAACAAAAGTGAGAGTAAAAATTGACAATACGAAACGACGGTGTGCCATATGGTATAATTGGTATAGCAAATAGTGACTACATTTGTATGTTTGTATGTGTATTAATATATGGAAAAGTGTAATATCCATGCGGAATAACGTGTGACTAAACTCCAAAGAGAGCGAATCGCGACTAATGCTCTTAGTCTACAGTTGGCTATAATTCAATATGCATAAGTAAATTTTGATTTGTGTAGCATACTTATAGGGGTGTGAGTCGATTTATCTTTTTATAGCATACTTATAGGGGTGTGAGTCGATTTCTCTTTTTATAGCATACTTATAGGAGTTAAAAGTATCCGTTTGGGTTCAAAATGGATTAGTCCTTTTGTACCCGTTCATGCATAAATCGATACAATTGGTCTCTTCTTATGACATGTTCAAACAAATGTGAGCAGTTCAGCTCATACAAAGTGATCCGAACTGACATCCTCCTTTGCGACTCATCCCGGATACCTCCTAAGCTAATAGCATTTTTTGCAGGGTTAACGCGAAATACAATGACGGCATTTTCGCAATTTAAAAGTTCGGATATAAAATTACTCTCACTTTCTGTGAAGAGAATTGAATTTTTGTGTGAAAAAAGTCAGTGACGAATAGCCAATGCGGGTAAGCAAAGATTCTGTACTTTTTCAAAGGCAAAAAGAAATTTGTGCCGAAAGGTGTGAGTGCGAGGAGCTTAAGATGTAAGATGATAAATGGGCAAGAATTGCTGATTAAAAACTAGCGGATAAGGAAAAATCTCTCTCAGGAACAAAAAAATGGTGGTTTTCGGCTCATTTCTAAACCATAATTGAGATATTGAACAAGATACTACGAGTATAATTCTTGACGAACCAAATTTCTTCTGGCAGGAGGGTTTGGGGAATTGGAAGATTATGAGGTGACAGCTTGGCGAGTCCCTAAATAGTTTTTTGTCGTTATTCAAAAACAGTAAATTTGTCGAGATATACCTCCGAGAAGATTAAGCTCGACCTTCAATTCCAATTTATAGGCTGATTTGTGTTGCTGGTAATTTTTTTTTCTTTCAATTTGTGGGGTCTGAATATATTATGCCGACTGCGAATGGGACCGCCCAAGTCATACGAAATTTTAATTAAAATCTTTTTTATGGCAGAAATACATCCAGAAGCTTGCCTACCACTACCGAGGGGCGATTCTGCATCGAAAAAAACCTTTTTCAAAAATTTCGAAATAAAGTAAACTGAAAAATTCGGAACAGGGCCACTCTTACTAACAGCTGATACTTTGGAATGAGTAGGCAACTGAGAAGTAAAATCCTCTCTCGACGCACGACGATCACACTCTATAAGTCGCTCATCATATCTGGCGGGATGGAGGTCCATTTTAAAAAACTTTTTTCTAAATTATCGTTTTTTTCAGATTCAAATATTTCGGGTACTTTTATGATCAGCCCAACTGATACGGTAACTTACAACTTGCACGTAAAAACGCTCCACTGTTCACTGTAAATGCATAAAGTTCCACAGAAAGTAACAGGCACGGTAACATTATTAGCCGCATAAATTTTGCTAGCAAAGCAACAACAAAGATACTTTTAGTGGCGCTAGCAGCTATTTAAAAGCTAACAAAATATTTGGAAATAACAAAAAAGCTAAGTTGGCGATTGCGCTTGCGCCAAAGTTTAACGCAATAATTCAACGTCACATGCGCAAGCGCAATGGAGTGAGCTGCAAACATAGTTGCCGTTGTGGTATAATTTATCCAAATTTGGTACCCTTTTTTTTGTTGTGATGCGATATATTTTAAATATAAAAAATCTAGTTTTATGATGCAATGTGAACATATCATCTTAAGCGTATCACATCAGGTGATATCGCAGTGTGCTTCAACAAGCGCAATCGTTTACATTAAATTAAATTAAATCATATCATATTACTCTACATTTCAATAAAAAAACTGTCATATCACGGTTTTTTTTTATTTTTCAGCGGGGACAGAGTAACATTAGTTTCAATATCACATACATCACATGATATCACAACACATTCATACATTCTCACGCTATATTATCACATCACATACGAAGCATACAACACACACACACATCATACCATATCGCTTACACATCCCTGCCAACCATGATCGGATAAAAATCTGGATAATCATTGAGTCGCGCTTACCAAAAAAGAGGATAAAAAAGTGGATAATTTTGTTCAGAGAGGTTCACTTTTTACCCATGTTGAAAAGATTTTTGCGTGTAAGTGTGAGAGCATACTTTTAGGCACTTGTCGTTTTCCATACAAATTGTTGGTGTTAGTAAAAATTTGTGAATTTTTGGAATCAGAGTTTCACCATGGTTAGCCAAGGTTGGTAGGGATATTATCACATTATATTAGATCGCATATTAATGTATTAGCAGGTCATATTATCACATCATGTGATATGGCGTCATGTTATTTTTGAGCATGGACCTCAACACAATAGAAAGAACAATTCGTTCCAATCGAAACGTCTACATCACATGATATAAGTTAACATTAAAAAGTCATCACGTCGTATTATCACATCATATCAATTCACATGCATATATTATGACATCACATCACGTGATATGGAGTCATTTTATTATTGAGTCAGAACAGTATCATATTGGACAGAGTAATTTGTTTCATACGTCACACTATCACATCATATTACATCACTTATTAATTTATAAACACGTCACATTATCATATCACATCACATCACATCATAGTCATAGTCATATTGGAAAAACTGATTTGTTCCATTTAGTCACACTCATATATGTATTATCACGTCACATTATCATATCATATCACATCACATTATCACATCATATCACATTATCACTACATGTCACATCACATTTCAATATATAAACACGTTACATTATCATATCATATCATATCACAACACATTTTTATGTATTAACAAATAATATTATCGTATCACATCACATTCACATATTATCACGTGATATGGATATTTATATTGGAAAGACTGATTTGTTCCATTTAGTCACACTCATATATGTACTATCACGTCACATTAACATATTATCACATCACATTACACCACATTTTAATGCATAAACACGTCACAATATCGTATCACATCACATCACATTCAAATATTATCACGTGATATGCAGTCATGTGATTGGCATGAATATAAACATTTTCAATTTTATTTGCATTTGTCGCATTATTTTGGTCACAAAAATTGTTGTTCAACGGCAACTACGCCTGCGCAGTAGCGCACAAAATATAACCAACTGCGCCAGCAACTCCAAATACATAGCGCGCAGCATAACAGCAGTGAAGACAAAATTCAAAATATTTTTGTAGTAAATTCAGTTGGTGATATGCAACAGGCGACAACGGAAGGTTTACGAATACGGCGCGCTATATAATAAAAAAAAAAATAAAGCGAATATTTCAACGTAGAAACCAAAGCAAGAAAATTTAAATAATGTATTATTATTTTTTATAAATAAATAAAAATAAAAAATTTCCATAAAATTTTTCAATATGCATAAAACATCAATTAGTGTTTGTTAATGCATTTTTAATGATACAAAATTATTTGGAATTTACAATAACAAAATGCAAGCATAAAATGAAATATGCTTTTGAATTAAGAAAGTGTTTGTGCATGCAGCAATTGTGAAGGAATTTAAAGTGTGTTAACAAAAAAAAAAAACAACAAAAAAGTTGGTGAAAATAAAATTTGCAATAAATTTTTGTATAAAAGTTTTTTCTTTTTTGTTGAGATAGAAATAAAAATTGCTTGTGAAATTGTAATAAGCGTTTGTTTGACTTTTCAATTGGAGTGCGCGCTTTTTTAAAATCAAAAACAACAACAACAATAATTACACACAAGCTCATTGCAACAATTTGTTAAACAAAGTGAGAGAAGTGAACAAACAAGCAAACAAACAAAAGAAGTTGCAAAACACTAAAACAAACAAACGGGCTGGAAATCTTTGCGAAATCCATAAAACAAATAAAAAAAAATCACAGCAACGTAATTTGGAGTGCTTAAAATAACCAAAGCCGTTAAATTTAGCAGCAAATCACTTTCATTTTCATTGGTAACAACAACAACAACGAAACAACACATGAACACCAACTAGTTGGCAAATGTCACACATGATCAGCTCAAGTAAACAACATACTCACAACTGAGCAGTTAAGCGCTTTTTACTATAATTACAACACTGATTATTGGCTTTTTGTTTTCTGCTTAGCTGGTTTACAAGAAAAAAAAGAAAAAAAAAAAAAAATATAAAATTGTTGCTTGGAAGTACCCAACAACAGCCAGCTGCTGCTTAGATAGTATTTCCAAAAGCTAAAAAAGTGAAAAAGAAAAATCTCACAAATCTCTTCCTGCATAACAACATTTTCATTTATCGTTTAATGCTCTAACGCCATTCACTGTTAAATAATAGCGAAAATAATTTACAAAAACAACAACAACAAAATCCAAAAAACGTTAACTAGCCACTTTTTCGTGCAGCAAAACGTGCAAAACGGCGTCGTCTCAACATTTACAACATTGCGGCTAAAATGCGTTTTGTCACAACAAATCTATTCTTCATATGTGGTGGTAAGTGGAGGACAGACATACCTACATATAAATACGTTTATTTATCTTTACTTGGTTGAGTTCCTCTAACTACGTAATGAGCGCCGACGAAATTCATCAAGGCCGCTCTTTGTTGACTCATCCATAATGTTGAGGTTACACAACCACTCGGTAGTACTAAAGTCCGAAAAAGTAAATACAAGGCTAGTTAAAGTGCCTATTATACTTGACACCCACATATATACATACATACATAACAGTTACGCTTTCTTGTGTATACCCAGTAAACATATTAGAGTTGTAAGCACTTCTGTGTTTGGTAAAGCGTTTGGCTACGAAGAGAAAGACTCAGGCAGTGAACATAAAGCTGATTGCGAAAAATGAAATAGGAGAAGAGAGAGAGAGAGAGAGAGGGAGAGGGAGAGACGAAGAGAGAGAGAGAGAGAGATAGAGATAGAGATAGAAAGAGAGCGTGAGAGTGAGAGTGAGAAAGAGATAGGAAGATAAAGAGACAGAGAGTAAGAGAGAGCAAAGTGAGGAAGAGAATGTAGAGACAGAGAGAGAGAGACAAAAAGGAAATGAAAAGTGAAATTAATAGGAAGCTCAAGAGAAATATTGAGAGGAAAACGAAATAAGAAATTAAGAAATATAATTTTATCTCTAGCAATGCTTTACGCCTTAACCGTCACAGGGACTTTAACTCTAAGAGTGGCAGAACGTGACCGGAACGGTGACAAAGAATTTTCCTGCATTGGTCGGGGATGTAACTATAGCCCTAACCTCTTTTGTCTACAAAGACCACCATGCTATTTGATCACAGTGACAGCGACAGTGATTTCAGGCCAAATATGAACGGATTCATGAGAGTGAGAACAACAATCGTAAATCGTAGTGACACTTATGTAAATCACAGTGACAGTTATGTAAATCACAGTGACACACACATTTATCCGTATGTAATACTAAGCAAATTCACAAATCAACTCCCATTCACATTCCTACATGGTCCGGGAAGTAACTATATACATACCTACCTCTTTTGTCTACAAAGACCGCCATGCTATTTGATCACAGTGACAGCGACAGTGATTGCAGGCCAAATATGAACGGATTCATGAGAGTGAGAATAACAGGATAGTTTTGTAAATCGCCGTGACACTTATGTTAATCACAGGCACACCTGTGTAAATCACAGTAACACTTATGTAAATCACAGTGACACACACATTTATCCGTATGTAATACTAAACAAATTCACAACGCAACTGCCATTTACAAACACTCACTAAAGGGTATGAACGCCTATATACAGTAAGATTTTTTCTTTAAACGTGACTCTTTAGGTAGTGCTGCGTTTTACATAATGAGGCCGTAAATGAAAATTTTACAGCATCCAGTATAGTGACCTTAACATTAAATAACAGTTCCTATGAAAGAAACAGCGGTTATGAAAACATCTATGAAAGTGAAGGGAAACGTGAGCGTGACAATGGCCATATCCGTGACCGTGATAGTGACCATGTCAGCACCTGAACCGTGACAGTACCAGTAATCTTGGAAAAGTCGAAACTCTCGTGGGAGGAGTAGCATTCAGAAGAACCTTGATATTAGATAACCGTTACCGTCACAGTAACAGTGACAATTGCAGAGTGAAAACGCAAGTGACAATGGTAGTGACTTAAAAATACAAAATAATCATTCTCGTGACAGTCAGGCTAGTACCCGGAGATGCTTGTGTTGGAGCGTACCAGAGGAGGATTATTCAAATTTGTAACATTTTTATAAACCTCCAAAGACTCAATTTCGCTGTTACAAAACACAACAATAACATCTATAGTGACAGTGACAATTCGCGTGAGAGTGACCAAGACGGCGACTTATTGCATTGGACAGTGTAATCACTAAATTACTTACTTTTTAACAAAAGACTTAAGCAACGAACCTGCATGTGCGCTTGATCGAATTATAAATTTTTTAAACTCAGAGGCAGCATATAAATTTGTTCATTTAGCAGTAGATTGTAACAGTCTTCAATGACTTTATAAAAATCAGGATGAAAAAAGAAATGGTTTAAAACATTCCCAAAAATCTCGGTATTCATGACAACTCGAGAGATATTGGAATGGAAGCTGACACCAAACTGAATGTTCAAAGGTCCATCTGCTATTCTACTCAACATGAATAGTAAATAAATTTTTTGATTGTTTGCGGTGCTCACTGAATATTGGACTAGAAGGGCGAAAGATTAGCAGAATATAATTTTCAGAAAACCCAACCAACCATGCTTTGTCCTCATCTCGTAAATTTGTGTCCTTCGTAGGTTTCTATTGATTTAGCTACTAAGATAGCTGGACTTGTTCCCCCCATAAATTCAAAAACACATTTTTTCAAATTTTTTTTTCAGAAAGTCAAAAATTCAGAAGACAAAATTCAAAACTAAAAATTCAGAAAGTAAAAATTCAGAAAATGAAATTCAGATCTAAAAATTCAGAAAGTAATGAGACTGCAGAAAAACATCAAATTTTGAGTAAAATTAAATTTTTTTCTGTCGTCTCATTACTTTCTGAATTTTTACTTTCTGAATGTTTAGATAGGCTACTTTGCCAAAGCACCTCCTATTTAAAGAATTTGATTTTGAATTCTAAAGAAAGGGAAATTGGTCACTAAAGGGTTAATACATAACTACTTGTGTTATAACGCTATACATACCGGCAAAAAAAATTATTTAGAAATTATAAAAAAAAAAATTTGGTCACCAATGGGTTAAGGCATGACGTTTAAAGGGTTAAAACGCTTAAAATCAACTAATTAAGCTTATGTCAAACTATTTTTATGTGAAAAATTTGATTTCAGAGTTAAAAGAAAATTGAGGTCGTCAATGGGTTAACGTATGGCCGCTCATGGCTTATAATTTTAAATATTTTCCAATTAAGTGTAGCACAACCAATTGAAACCTAACCAAAAAATCATTCATAATATCGTTATAAAAATAAAAATGTAGATAACGAGTGGATTAATGCATGGGCTTAATGGTGTTTCTGAATTTTTGATTCTGAATTTTTGGTTTCCGAAAATGATTTCTGAAAAATTTTTTTCGAAAAATTGTATTTCTTAATTTTTTCTGTCTGAATTTATAGGGGGCACCAGCTGGACTGTGATTTTGCTTTGAAAGGCCTTGAAGAGTCAAATTTAGTATTCAAGAGAGTGATCCAATAAGCTCCATCGTATCTGTTACTGCTCTCAAAAATGCTTTCATTCAGAGTAATCCAGTCAAAAACACTTCATCAAATCTGTACTACTGAATGCTTTAAAGAAATTTTGAAAGCCAACGTTAATAAATTTCGCAGTTTGTTAATCTTGCCAAAATAAAAATAAAAATAAAAATTAAAAATAAATAAATGTGAGTGCAACAGCATTCCTTAAATTTTTTTATAGAAAAATTGAAATAAAAATTTCGTTGAAAAAAAGCAAAATCTCACAAACGCTCACGATATAAAAACAATGCATAACAATGCAACAGCAATAATATTGGTTATTATAAAAACAATAATGGCATGCGGTGTCTGCAAGTGCGAACTACGAATAAAACAAGCAAATCAAAAGAGATTACAACAACAACAACAAACCAAAAAAAAAAAAAAAAAAAAAAACCACATTGTGCTCTGCACGCCACATAGTTTTCACTTTCTTTTCCTCAGTGATGGAACCAGTTTCGATGATTTCTTCCGTTTAGCTGACTTTATACAAACATGCCCTTTTATAAATATATGTATGTATGTATATATAAGCTATAGGTAGATATGTACATATATTTATATGTTTGGCTGTATGAATCAAGTTGAATGTTGTTTTTTTTATTTTATTTTTATTTTTATTTTAAACACTCATGAACAATTATCGCTTGCTTAATGAGTAACAGAATCGAAATTATTTTTCAAGTTTCGCAAATTGCGAAATTTACTTTTCTTCACATACTTGAAAACACTTACTAATGCATACATACATATGTATATGTATATATGTATATAACAAATAAAAGAGTCCATTTTGGGTTATATGGTCAGCTGTGAAATTAAGTAATAAACTTGGAACTCCCTGACTTCGTCAATACTGAAAACTTTGAGATCCACTTTGATTGAGTTCATCTGTGTTTGGGAGAATTACTTTAGATTCATCTAAAATGTGGGCATGGTCATCAATAGGTTGATTTAATTTTTGTAAGTTTTAGCGCTGAAAAAGGTAATTGCTTGCAAGCTAGATTAGAAAGGGCTTGCTCAAAAAAGAACGGGTATATTTAAAAAAAAATGTGTTTTTTAATTTTTTTTTTAAATTTATGCTATAATTTAAAATTAAAAAGTTCAAATTTCTTGAACGATTTCGTATATTTTCCCACAGCGAAGTTTGCTATGACAACTAATATTTAAAATTTTAAATGTTTCTTATTTGTTTTTCAGTCCTGAAGATGACTTCAGAATGAAGTCGAAATATCGACATTATAAAAAAAAATCGACAAATATATGCATATTTTAAATAAACAAAGTGATGTTTTAATTTATATATATGGCCTAGAGCTCGTAAATATTCACTAATATATCAAAATAAAGGCCGAAAAAAACGAAATAAAAATTTTAAAATATTTTAAAAATTTACCAAATAAAAAGTGGGCGGTTACACGCCTTTTTTAAAAAAATGAATTCTATGCCTCAATTTCAAGCTCGATTCTTTCTTTGTTTTGTTTTGCAAAAGTCGGAGGAAAGCTCTTCTAAAATGGTGAAGTTGGTTCCGTTTTCTGGTTGTAACTAGTATTCTGGACAAAGTACAAGTTTGTACGTGTGACGTCACTTTAAATTTCGCAAGCGTACCCATAACAGACATGCCCCGTACTACCCGCCCCAGCCAAGCCATCGTAAGCTGATATAACTCCACATGTCTTCATTTGGCTCCCAAGTTACGCATTTTATTACTTAATCAGCAAAAAGCACTTTCAATATTTTTTCTTTAGTTATTTTGTTTTCATTTTTTTTTAGACTTTTTGCAATTTGTTTTTGTTTTTTGTATTACTTAAATTTCTTTTTAGTTCCGCACATTTTTCCACTTGAATTTCGTTGGTAAATGGCCTGCTTGAGCAACAGATCTTATCGCATATATTAATCTCTTACGTACAAACAATTTTCGGGTACTGGTAGGTTACGCATGCGCAAAGAGGCGTAACTGCTTGCGCCACCTCAATTTTTACTCTGCAGACAATTTACAAATATCATAACTACATCGCATTTATTTATTACGTTTAGTATACAACTTTTGCGGCTACATAATTTTGTTCACTACTGTTGGGTTACTTAATAATTTCATTGGCAGGGATCTAAAATTAATACGGTAGCTATTGAGAAAAACTTTTATTATAAATAAAGCTAGACATTTTTCAGAAAATTTCATTTCATATTTGGAAACTTAAAATTCAGAAAAATACAATTTAAGTTCAGAAATTTCATATCAAATTCAGAAGAAATCAATTAAAGTTCAGTAATTTTCAAATTAGTTTCAGAAAATTCAAATTAAAAAAAAAAAAAAAATTTAATTGAAATTCACAAAAAATCAATTCAAGTTCAGAATTTTTCAATTTAAAATCAGAAAACTGCATTTCCAATTCAGAAGAAATCAATTAAGATTCAGAATTTTCATTTGAAATTCAGAAAAGTACAATTCAAGTTCAGAAAAGTTCAATTTAAAATCAGAAAATTGTAATTCAAATTCAGAAAAATGCAGTTCAAGTTCAGAAAAATTGAATTCAAGTTCAGAATTTTTCAATTTAAAATCAGAAAATTGTAATTCAAATTCAAGTTCAGCAATATTTATTTCAAGTTCAGAATTTTTCAATTGAAATTCAGAAAACTGTATTTAAAATTCAGAAGAATTCAATTAAGGTTCAGAATTTTCATTTAAAATTCAGAAAAGTACAATTCTAGTTCGGAAAAATTCAATTTAAGTTCAGAAATTTTCAATTTAAATTCAGAAAATTTAAATTCAAATTCAGAAAAATCAAATTCAAGTTCTCAATTTTTCGATTTAAATTCAGAAAAATGTAATTCAAATTCAGAAAAATTTAATTCAAGTTCAGAATTTTTCAATTTAAGATCAGAAAACTGCATTTCAAATTCAGAAGAAATTAATTAAGGTTTAGAATTTTCATTTGAAATTCAGAAAAGTACAATTCAAGTTCAGAAAAATTCAATTTAAATTCAGAAAACTGCATTCAAAACTCAGAAGAAATCAATTAAGGTTCAGAATTTTCATTTGAAATTCAAGTTCAGAAATTTTGAATTTAGATTTAAAATTTGCAAATTATATTTAAAAAATGCAATTCAAATTCAAAAAATTATAATTTTTGAAAAAATACAATTCATGATCAGAAATTTTCATTTCACAATCAAAAAGTTTAAATTAAATAATAAATAAATTTAGACTCGGATGAGTGCTTCTTCTATGATAAATTCCAAAAAAATGGTCCATTCGGAGTTGTCTTAAAATAAAAAAAAAAAACAATAAAAAATTGTTACGTTCCCTGGCCCCTCAGCAGGTTTAATTGCCTGGATTATTGCTGCAATCGTAGGTAAATCCTCACGTTATATAATTGTTGCAACAACAACAACGAAAAAACAGTGTAACATACAAGCTTCTGCAACAACAAAATGATTAAAAGACTGTCTAAAAGCTGTCTTGCGAGATCGTAGAAAATGAAATATCTTATGAACGAGTTTTTCCAAGCGCAATGAGGCTGATGGTATGTGGTTGGTTAGACTGTAAGCTTGAAGCGTGAAATGATTACAACAATAGTTTAACAACATCTCAGCGCCGGTAATGGAAATGGTAAAATGACTGGTATCTGATTTCGGAAGTAAATGTGATATGGTAGCTGGTGGTGCTCACGAGCTTGGGATGGTACATCTTTTCTTATTTTGATGATTTTTATAAGTTTTTTATTTGGTTACTACTCAACTCACAAAAGTGGATAAATTTTAATGAAAATAGCAGAAATAGTAGCACTTTCACTTTCAGTTTCGAAACTCGTGTACTGAGCCACAGTTTTCTAGAAGTCGTTTTTGAAGTCGTCGGAACCCTACAATGGTTGACAAATTTTCTGAGTGAATTTTCGAAATATTTTTCTATATCTTCCTTTCTAGGGGTTCCACATTAAGCTTTTCCAGGCTTAAATCAAACTCACTTTTTCAAAACTATTTTGACATCATTTACATATTATGAACCTAACCCGACTTTCTTCTTCTCCTTACAGCGCTCTCGGTCACCTTTCTCTCTCAGTATTATGCGCAAGCGGCTAGCGTTGATTCCGATGATGACTACGAGCCACGACACTTAACCAACGACCAATGTAAGTAAACAAAAAATAAAATTTAGTTAAGCATACAGTTTGGATTCACATCTATTTTTAAGGCAGCGTCTTTTTTTCAGACACAATCGGACTCACCATTCTCCAAGGCATACGTGATAGGTGAAAATAGTAAACGAGTTGGTCGTGTGGAAACGAATAGAGGAGCAAAACAAAACAAACGCATACAATCGGGCGCCGAGTCAAGCGATGCAGATTCGTCGTATTCAGATGCTGAATCGGAATCTGAAAGTCGCGATGCCGACTCCGCAGATAATGACGACGACGACGATGATGAAGAAGAGTACTATGATGATAGCGATGATGGAGAGAGTAGCACAGATAGTAGTAGCGATGAAACCGTGCCACGTTTGTTATCACAATCGGCATTCAATCGAATTTCAGAGACATTGGGTGCACTCAATACGATGGGCCATTTGTTGGTGGATACAATGCGTGGTGGGCAACATGAACCCACCAGACCAGAGACACAACAAGCGACAAACGTTATAAATGAGGTGAATAAGGATACGAGTACGGCTAATATTTTAAGTACTATGAGTACTACAACAACAACTACAGCAGCGCCATCTAGAAAATTTAGCGATGTAAATCCAACAGCCAAAATACTTGCGCCACTGCCACATGAGAGTAATCTGATTAAGGAGCAGAAAGTGACTAATTTGCAGACGTTAGTCAAGCGTGAGGGTGAAACTGGAGCGCCCGCTAATCCAATGTTCATTGAAACCAAAGATACTAAGAAGAAGAAGAAAAAGAAGAAGAATCGCAATAAGGTCAAGAAACCAACAACGGCTGCGGGTAGTACGAGCGGTCAATCACAACAACTGAACAAAGTACTCACCACCTTGCGACCAACCACAACCGTTCAACCCACAACCACACACTCAATAGATCGTGTGGATCAATTGACATCGACGACTGAGGATGTGAGTGCCAAAGATGCAGAAAATTATTGTAAAACACCCAACGGACGTACTGGGCGCTGCGAAGACTTGAGCAGTTGTCCCGCTTTATTATTGAATTTAAGTAGCTTACGCGAATCACTCTGTTTTAAGAGTCTCTTCGTGCCAGGTGTTTGTTGTCCGCTACCCGAATCATCCACTGTGCTCACCACGCAACGGCCAGTCAAGTTGACAACGAAAGCGCCAACTACGGTGCTCGCTACAAAGCGTCCAACCACACAACGTCCAGCTTCATCACCAAGTTTGGTCTTAATACCACAGTTGAAACCCTCCACAACCACCACAACAACGACGACCACGCCCAATCCATTGGGCAATGAGTTGGAGCTTCTTGGTACCAACAATATTGTCGATCCAGAAGAATGTGGCCAACAGGAATATTCATCGGGACGTATTGTGGGTGGTGTGGAGGCTCCCAATGGTCAATGGCCTTGGATGGCGGCGATATTTTTGCATGGTCCGAAACGTACCGAATTTTGGTGTGGTGGTTCGCTCATAGGTTCAAAGTATATTTTAACAGCAGCGCATTGTACGCGGGATTCGAGACAGAAACCGTAAGTTGATGGTTTTTTTAATTCGATTTAAATAGGTTTTATAATGATTCCTTTTTTCAGTTTTGCAGCGCGTCAGTTTACGGTGCGTTTGGGTGATATAGATTTATCGACCGATGAGGAGCCGTCGGCGCCAGTCACATTTGCTGTGAAGGAAGTGCGTGCGCATGAACGGTGGGTTGATATGGGACTAGCTTAGGTCTATTTCATCTTATTCTTTTTATTTTGTTTTGTTCAATCCAATTTTTATTAAATTAGAATTTTCTGGAACGATTTTCCGCCATCCCTTATCAATTTTGGTTTGGAGACAAACCGGTTTGAGGGTTGTGCCTTCATCTTCGTTGTTTAAATTAAATTAAATTTTATTTTATTTTATTTAACTAATTTTAAGTTAGTTGAATTTAATTAAATTTTATTTAACTTCATTTCATTTCATTTGATTTAATTTAGTTTAACTTTTTTAATTTAGTTTTATATTATTTAATTCATTTTAATTTATTTTAATCTAATTCAATTTAACTTCATTTAAATTATTAAGAAATTCCAACGATAAGGTCGATAACAAACAAAAACTTCATTTAAATTTAATTTCATATCATTTAATTTAGTGACATTCATTTTAATTTAGTTCAATTTAATTTAATTTTATTTTATATCATTTAATTTAGTTTAATTTTTTTAATTTTATTTTATTCAATTAGTTTGAATTTAGTTCAATTTATTTTAATTTTATTTAATTCTATTAAATTTTATTTAACTTCATTTTATTTTAATTTAATTTTAGTTCAAATTAATTTAATTTAATTTTATCATTTCATTTGATTATTTATTTTATTTTATTTTATTTTATTTTATTTTGTTTTATTTTATTTTATTTTATTTTATTTTATTTTATTTTATTTTGTTTTGTTTTATTTTATTTTATTTTATTTTTTTTATTGTTTTTCTTTTTATTTCCTTTCATTTTATTGTATTTAATTTAATTTAATTTAATTTAATTTAATTTAATTTAATTTAAATTAATTTAATTTAATTTTATTTGATTTTATTTGATTTTATTTTATTTTATTTTATTTTATTTTATTTTATTTTATTTTATTTTATTTTATTTTATTTTATTTTATTTTATTTTATTTTATTTCTTTTTATTTTGTTTTGTTTTATTTTATTTTACTTCATTTAATTTCATTTAATTTCCTTTCATTTTATTTTTTTCTTTTCATTTTATTTGGTTTTATTTTATTTTATTTTATTTTATTTTATTTTATTTTATTTTATTTTATTTTATTTTATTTTATTTTATTTTATTTTATTTTACTTTATTTTATTTTATTTTATTTTACTTTATTTTATTTTATTTTATTTTATTTTATTTTATTTTATTTTATTTTATTCTTTTTTATTTTAACTTATTTGGTTAATTTAATTTTTTTAATTTTTTTATTTTATTTTATTTTTTTTTTTTATTGTTTTTCTTTTTATTTCCTTTCATTTTATTTAATTTAATTTAATTTAATTTAATGTAATTTAATTTAATTTAATTTAATTTAATTTAATTTAATTTAATTTAATTTAATTTAATTTAATTTAATTTAATTTAATTTAATTTAATTTAATTTAATTTAATTTAATTTAATTTAATTTAATTTAATTTAATTTAATTTAATTTAATTTAATTTAATTTAATTTAATTTAATTTAATTTAATTTAATTTAATTTAATTTAATTTAATTTAATTTAATTTAATTTATTTTATTTTATTTTGTTTCATTTTATTTTATTTTTTTTTATTTAATTTTAAATTATTTTATTTTATTTTACTTTATTAAGGTTTTCTTGCCGCAACTTGCTCGTTTATATAAAATATTTTTATAATCTGTTTAACTTTTTTACTCCTTTTTAGTTTCTCACGCATTGGGTTCTACAACGACATTGCCATTTTGGTACTCGACAAACCAGTGCGCAAGTCGAAATATGTAATACCAGTTTGTTTGCCGCGTGCCGGACGCGCTCCACCTAAAGAACGTCTACCAGGACGGCGCGCAACTGTGGTGGGTTGGGGCACCACTTACTATGGTGGCAAAGAGTCGACGACACAACGTCAAGCCGAACTGCCAATATGGCGTAATGAGGATTGCGATCGTTCCTATTTCCAGCCAATCAATGAAAACTTTGTATGCGCTGGTTACTCGGATGGTGGCGTGGATGCGTGTCAGGTAACATTTTTTTGTTTTTCTATTACTCTTTAATAATCCGTAAATCTTTGATCAGGGCGATTCTGGTGGACCACTTATGATGCGTTATGATTCACATTGGGTACAGCTCGGCGTGGTGTCGTTTGGCAACAAATGTGGTGAACCTGGCTATCCTGGTGTTTATACGCGTGTTTCACAATATTTGGACTGGATACGGGAGCATACGCGAGACTAATTTGGAGATGAAGTTCAATATCATTGCTATTGAAGATGTTGATTTAGTTTTTACAAATTTTATTTTATTATGTAATTTAAATACGAATCACTAGTCTACATAAACTTTTTTTATGTTTACCACGTTAGTTCCGATATTTATTAATCATCCCAAATAGCATAACCATTTTTAAATAAAAAACATTGAATTATTGATAAAGTATGAAAAATATATACATACATATGTATATAAGTATATTAAGTTTTAACTAGGACTGGAATATCATTTTAACAAGGAAAGCTCTGACACTTTTGTGAAAGCTCTAAGAATTTGCATTTAATTGTTCACTCTTTTCGATTTTTTTGGCATTTGTAAAAATATACCGCATTTCCATCTACTTAACACCACTTAGAGGGTCAATCAAAGTATTTTTAACTTAAATTTTTTGTGTCCTTTGAAGTTTCGATCGACTGAAGTAATTAATTGAAAAATTCCAAATCAAAAGACTATTTGAAAAAGTCTGTGTTCGTCTGAAATAGCACCATATATACCCCAATGTGGCTTAATAAGTATACCGAAATGACTAGGGCTATGAGCTGAGTTGATTTGGCCATATCTGCGTGTTCGTCATTTGTAGGTACCAGCAAGATCGTACCAATACAAGGCATAGCTCCCTTACAATCGATTGCTCCGATAAACGGGTTTGGCCCTATAACTCGTGCACTTAAAAAGTTGGGAACGTAAAATTTTGCAGGTTTGGTACTTATTATATGTGTAATGTGTATAGTGAAAATCAACCAGATCGGAGCTACAAAACATGTAGCTCCCATATGATCGATAGTTTCGATAAATGGGTTTTGGGATTATAATTTTTTAATTAAATTGCTGGGACCGTAAAATTTTGCAGGTTTGGTACTTATTATATGTGTAATGTGTATAGTGAAAATCAGCCAGATCGGACCAACATAACATATAACTCCCATACAATCGATAGTTTCGATAAATGCGGTTAGGGCTATGTTTCTTTAAATTAACAGTTCTGAAGAGTTTGTACCTGCTAAGGACAACTAAGTATACGAAGCACAGCGCGGTTATGTACACGAGCAACAACAGCTGTTCCCTTCATTATTGCGCCAACAACTTTTGCTTTGGCTCAGTAGGAAGTAGTGTGCGACTACCGTTGGATGTTATTGCCGGCTATATAAAACATTCTCGTGCGCGTTTAGTGAATGACGGCATACCAGACGCACGTTTCACTTTCACTTATTGTTGATTTATTATTTATTTTAAAAGAGTGAAAATGAAATTTGAATCAATTTCATAAACAATTAATTTCTACTAAATAAAACAAGTGATTCAAAATTGAAACATAAAAAGAGAACTAAAGAGACGCAGAAAAAATGTTAAATAAAGAGCAATGTTGAAATGTCATCTTTGGTTGAAATGACGTGTTTTGTTTAAAAGTGGCATGTTGAAGTAGCAAAGTAAGTTTTATTGTGAAATAAGTAAATACCACAGGTATTCAGTTTCTTGATGGATAATAACAATCAAGAATAAATCGATATTCTGCAGATAATAAAAAAATTTAAGATAATGAGCGTTCTACGGAGCGCAAACTTATTTACATTTGTATGAGGGGGAATTCCATGTCAAATGGCAAGCATTTGTTAGGAGTTTTAAAAAAGTTGGGTGGTGATGTATCAACATTATTAACATAAAATTTAGTTTAATAAATGTCTTTTTCAAAGTGTTTGAACGCTAAAAATAAAAAAAAATTTACCTTGTTAACAAAATTTGCAAAAATCACTTTTTTTTGCTTGTCGAATAATAATTAGAAATAGAGCTGGAGTCATTGCCGCATCGATAACCTTATTAAACAGCTGATTCGATCAACCCATGATCCAATAATACAGGTGGTGTTAATAGACCAGCTGATTTTTATTTTTTTTCCGAATTTTTACAGTCCACACATTTTTTAGTGCTATTTATTTATTATTGGAAATGAAAATTTTTTGGTTCTAAGCAGACTAAATTTTTTAAAAAGTCTCAATCAAGCTTCAAACTCTGCGTTATGAGTTTATATGAGTCAAACCTATTTGGCGTGAAATGCCCCATTATCTTGTACACACACATATAAATATACATAATCACATTTTCAAGGGTTGTTGTTTTTGTGCGCTATACATTTTGCCGGTTTCCATAGAAAATCAAGTTCAAATTGTATTATCTACGCCGTGAGTGTGAAATTTTTCGCTCTCAGAGCATGAGAATACATTTGCGTTTCATTCATAACAATTACTTAATGAAAGTACTCGTATATATGAGAGCACTATAGTAAAAAATGACTAGTTGGGAACTAGTTTAATCAATTTAACCAAAAAAGCCGACACCAAATTAATCACTTGATGTGCGCGGTGCCAATAACGACTAGGGCTAAAGACTTGCTCAGTCAACTTTCTCATAGAACAGTCAGCTGATGGATTATTCACTCAGCTGACACATCGGGGTAATCTTGAACCGTGTAGTTACACAACTCGAAATTTGAATTTGATAATATCTCTTTGCCGCTGGGATGGTATACTACACATACAGATTATTAATGTCAGCTCGCAAAATCGCTCCGACCCTATATCGGCCTAATATTAAAAAGGAATTTGGTGCTCTATCAAAATTTTTTTTAAAGTAATGTTATATTTTAAATGAAAATGTTTTTGCATATTTGTAAGTTTTGTGACTAATTTAATTTTAGTTAGTTAATTATTATTACCGATTTTTTTTATTTTTATTCTGAAGCAAATTTGTTTGACAAAAATTTTTTTGAGTGTAGTAGCTCAGATAAATAACCCAAAAACCAATGCAACACTGAGCAAGAGCTGTGTGTGTATACCGTTAGATGTCGCCATTTTGAAATAAATGAGCTAGTTGCCGGTAGATGGCGCTAACACACATTTCATGTAACAAAAAGAAATTAATTTTGGTAATCATGCCCCATCACTAATATTACAAAACCCAAACTCTGTACACGATTTAATGGTTCCTTATACGAGATCCCAAACAGCCGTTCGGCTATTCGAGAAGATGACTGTAACCCTGTGTTTCAGCGACATAGGCAAATTCTCTCCTTTATTGCATTTACGCACCCTCTTATAATTCGCAACGAGCTTATGAAATATTCTGAAGATATAGTTTATGTCTGCATATCGCAAATCGGGGGTTTTCACAATGAAATTGAAAAAGCCAATCCCGTGTAATACCTCAGAGCCAACAGTGCGAGCCCCCAATTAATAAATAAAAGGTGTAACAGGTGCCCCGCACACCGCGTTCTAAATATATAGAACAAATCTTATATATAAAATTCTCGTGTCACAGTTTTTGGTCCCATACTCCTCCGAAACGGCTTGACGTCACGAAATTTTGTGAGCGTATTTAGTAGGTCTGAGAATCGGCCGTAATCTATTTTTCATTATTCGGGAAAGTGGACCAGGGACCGAAATATTCCAAACTTTTTTGTTTATAGTGCGATTTTCTTAAAATTTGGTACAAAGATACCACTTTACTTTTTTTAAAATATCGGGCTTCTTTTTTTCCGGGAAGTGGACCAGGGACCGAAATATTCCAAACTTTTTTTTATTTATGGTGCGATTTTCTTCAAATTTGGTACAAAGGTACCACTCTACTTTTTTTTAATATGGGGTTTCTTTTTTTCCGGGAAGTGGACCAGGGACCGAAATATTCCAAACTTTTTTGTTTACCGTGCGATTTTCTTTAAATTCGGTACAAAGGTACCACTCTACTTTTTTTTAATATGGGGTTTCTTTTTTTCCGGGAACTGGACCAGGGACTGAAATATTCCAAACTTTTTTAAAATTTTGTACAAAGGTACCACTTTACTTTTTTTAAAATATGGGGTTTCTTTTTTTCCGGGAAGCGGACTAGGGACCGAAATATTCCAAACTTTTTTATTTATGGTGCGATTTTCTTCAAATTTGGTGCAAAGGTACCACTTTACTTTTTTTAAAATATGGGGTTTCTTTTTTTCTGGAAAGCGGACCAGGGACTGAAATATTCCAAACTTTTTTATTTATGGTGCGATTTTCTTCAAATTTGGTACAAAGGTACCACTTTACTTTTTTTAAAATATGGGGTTTCTTTTTTTCCGGGAACTGGACCAGGGACCGAAATATTCCAAACTTTTTTTATTTATGGTGCGATTTTCTTCAAATTTGGTACAAAGGTACCACTTTACTTTTTTTAAAATATGGGGTTTCTTTTTTTCCGGGAACTGGACCAGGGACCGAAATAGTCCAAACTTTTTGTTTATCGTGCGATTTTTTCCCTAAATTTGGGCAGAACAACGTCTGCCGGGTTCTTCTGGTAGTTTAAATAAAAATAAAATAATAATAATTCACTAAAGGTCGTCCCTATCTATTAACCCGTGCTCCGCACACCCCCAACCTAATCTCTAAAATAAGTAAAATAATAAAAAATCACAACAAAAATACAAAACCTACTCGCCTCCTCAAAGCATAGACATATGGTCACCTTTGCAATTCTTCCTGGTAGGAAACGCAATCTCCACAGGCTGTATTTGCTTATAACCAAGCCAAATATTAGGCCATTGTAGTGACCAGGAAAGTATCACCTAGTTTTTCTGGAAGGCGGTTTTATATATAGCACTTATAAGAGACCAGTTGCGACGGAAGAAGGAGTCGAGGTTTGAGATACTGCTCTGCGTTACTCCTGGTCGCCGAAGCCGTACTGATCTTGGTCGAAAGTAAAAATATGCTTAGAGCACTTCCTTTGCTTCCGCCGGATGTGAATATTTCGATGGTTTCATTGTTAGCCAGCCGTTGGGCACTCTGTTGTTGTGGTCCTTTAAAGGCAATGACTACCAATTACTAGCACCTGTTCAATATTTAATGACTTTTCTGTAAACTTTTCCGTTGAATGTGTGTGTGTGTGTATATGTGTTCTCTAGCCTGTTAAGTGGAAATAAAATCAACACATTGCCAAATCAATCTTGTTACCATTTACAGCCCGGATTTTATTACTTTGATATGTTGCCAAAACAATTTCACTGCCTTGGAATTTTCTGCTTGCTTTGGCTTTTTATTTATTTTATTTTATATTTTTTTCTTGTTCTTCACCTTCTTAACCTTTTTTGCGCTTCGCACAATTTTCGCACTTCATTTACTTTGGCTGGGCTCATGCTCAAGGGCCTCGTACCTACAGCCGTGCACAGCAATTAAGTTAAAGCTAAGGCAATTGAAAGTTGGCAGACGATGTTTGATTGTAGTAAATATTTTTAATTTCTTCTGGTGCCACAGGTTGTAGCTTCTTAATGGATCGCTATGAAAGTCTATGGAGATGATAGGCGTGGTAGCGTAGAGTTCTTGGGAGTAGATTCGATCTTGAGGTAAATTGTAACCTCTCTTTCAGCATCTCTGTTTTTATATTTACCTACCTCTCTAGTCCTCTTATGATTTATTTTTCCTCTCCTCACTATTTTTCACCGTTTTTGTGTGCCTATAAAACCTTCTCTCTATCTCTAAGTGGCCGTTCCTATTAATTTTCTTCTCCCTTTTCTTTTTCGTTTTCGTTTCCCATTCTCCTTTCTACTTTTATTTTACTTTTTATCATTCTATTCTTTTCTTTTACCCTCCTCTACTCTTGCATTTTGACACTGATTCTTATATAATTACCAGGATATAGTGAATTGAGATTTTGGGCGTGGCACTTCCCACTTTTTCCAAAATGTATCGCATGTATCGCATATAAATATCTGCGAATATTATTTATCTAAACCAAATAAATTCGTATTTCTAACGAAATTTAGCTTTTTATTGACAGGGGGCGTGGCAACGTCCACTTTTCGAAACTATATGCAGCCTGTATCCCTCAAACGTGCTGTGTAAATCTAGTGATTTGCTTTTGTCAAGCGAATGAAGAACGAAAAATAAATTGTGGGCGTGGCATTGCCCACTTTTGAAAAACTATACATAAACTTACAAATCGATGCAATGGCAGGGATACAGCCGACAAAACTTTTTCCAGCACTTTTGAAGCTTCACGACTATATACTTACTTTCAACTACTTTCATCATCGAATGAAGTAAACTTTTCTGCTTCTCATTTTAAAGTTGATCCACAAACCCAAATGCTATTTTTCACAATTGGCAAACTAAAAAAAAATGTACAAAGAAAAGCAGCAAAAACAAAAGACCAGCTGGAATACAAACTTAGTTTCATTTCAGTTTTCTAGCATGCCAAGGCACATGTATGTACCTCTACTCGGCTGCGTGTGTATGTATGTGTGCGTGTGTGTGTGCGTGCATTAAATAGACTTACCGACAGGTGTATTCTTAGGATAATGGATTGCACGTGCTCACCCACATTTTCAACTTTTTTATTGAATTCCACTTGTACTCCTTTCTACCTTTCAACTTATTGACTTTGATTGCTAGCTTTTTGGCTACAATCTAAGCGTAAGTGACACTAAAAGCAAATATACATACATACATACACATGTATGTCAGTGTGAGGGTATGAGTCTACGCTATCAGCTATGGCTAAGCACTTTTGCCGAGTTGAAAACTTGGAATCCAACATCATTCGAATACTGGCTCCCAAACATCAACACCAACGCATGGAATTTTGTATGGAAACACTGCAGTGAAGCAGCAAACTAGTCAGGAAACATACCAGTTTACAACTAGAATTTTCAGACTGCTACCAAAACAGTTCGTAAAGAGCTAAACTTGTACCAATAAAAAGTAGGGCTGTGCAATTAATTGATTAATCAAAATTTTAATTAATCATAATTTCGATTACTCTATTAATCGATTAATTATGATTTTTGATTAATCAAAAAGGATGTTTACACGATTAATCAATAATTAATGGATTAATCGCCTTTGTGATTTATCGTTTTTTTTAACAAAATGATTAAACATATATTAAAACGGCACATCTTCGACATTTTGCCCATTCGCCCACCACCTCAAAATTTTCTTAAATTTTTTTATTTTTTTAATATTTTGAAGCAAACTTTCACATAAGTGAAATGAGTAAATTAATCAGTTTTTGATTAAACATTTTTGAAAACACTCGAGTAATTAATCATAATTTCGATTACTCTATTAATCGATTAATTATGATTTTTGATTAATCAAAAAGGATGTTTACACGATTAATCAATAATTAATGGATTAATCGCCTTTTTGATTAATCGTTTTTTTTTTTAACAAAATGATTAATCATATATTAAATCTTCGACATTTGGCCCATTCGCCATCGGACACCACCTCAAAATTTTCTTCAATTTTTAAATTTTGTAATATTTTGAAGCAAACTTTCACATAAGAAAATCAGTAAATTAATCAGTTTTTGATTAAACATTTTTGAAAACACTCGAGTAACGCTCACTTTGATTACTCATAATTTTCATTGATCAAGTAATCGATTAACTGAAAATTTGATTAACCAACTTACTCGATTAATCGAATAAAGGTACAGCCCTAATAAAAAGTGAGACAGCATGCTAAAATGTCCAAAATTGGAAAAGTAAAATGTCTTATTTTAATTTTATTTCTTTGCCTTTGTGGAACTCGAATCAGTGTTCTCCTAGAACTGAATTGAATACTTATACAGTACTATCTCGATAATCCGGACACGCGGTAGTCCGGTCACATCTATAATCCGGACAACACTATAATTCGGACAGTTTAAAATTTTTTACTCTATAATCCGGACATTTTTCAAATTTGCTTCGCAATACATATTTACATACATACATATGTACATACGTATTTTAATTTTTAGTTTGCTTCGTGAGTTTTTCGTAAAATAGCGGTACTTTAACAACAATATACAGTCGAACTTCCATAACTCGAATCGCCTAAATCCCACAAAAAAGTTCGAGTTACGGAGACTTCGAATTATAGAATTCTTTAATTTTTAGTAAAAAAAGTCAATTTCATACATGTTTGTATTTTTAAACTACATTTGAATGGAAATTTTTATTTTAAAACATTGTGTTACAAAAAACTATTAAAGAAAGTTACAATGCAGGGAAATATTCTTAAATTAATGACTGAAAGTTAACTTTTTTTTGGTTGTTTTCGGCAAAAAAGGACTCCAATGTGCTTAAGGCCTTGTAGTGTTCATCAGTAGTAGTGTCATTGGTTGTCAAATATAAACTCAATGTTCGAAAAGAGTTTTCTACATCAATTCTGGAAGGCTGATTAATAGTTTCTTCCTTCATCACTCTCGATTCCTGCTACGTCTACGTTTGCATCCTCCAATTCAGGGCAGTATTGCTCCACAATGTCATTTTCTGTAGGGAAGCCATTTGTGCAAAGCTCGCTATCTACTTCAAAATAACTGGCATTGGTTGTTATATCGTTTGCTTTTAGCCACAATTCGTACATTCGATGTACAAAAAGGAATTCCCCGAACTACAAAGCAAACTTCCAAAGAAAGCATTTCATGTACAAAAATTGATTTCCCCGAATTATGAAGCAAAATTCAAGTCAAATATGCGTTACTTCGAGTTATAGAAATGCTTTATATGGAATGTGTATGGATTTTCTTTCGAGTTATGGAGAACTTCGAGTTATGGAAGTTCGAGTTATGGAACAAAATTTGTATGCAAATTCTTTCTTAATGCTACTTGCCAACCATTTTCGTTCGAGTTATAGAAAATTCGAGTTATAGAAGTTCGAGTTATGGGAGTTCGACTGTATGTATGTACATATGTATACGGAATGCAACAGCATAAATCACGCTTTGTGTTTATTCTTTAGTGACAAACTGAATTGAGTGAACATTATTATTATGAGCAGTGGAAAATTTAAAAAAATGGCTCATAAAACCCTTGATAAAGGAAAATCATTAGGATGGTTTGAAAAAGAATATGGTGCATTGTTGACGCTTCGGATATTGATATTTTAGTTTTAAGACGATTTAAAGAAACTGCAGATAAAATGTTGCTGGCGAACTCGCAGCAGACCAAAGTTAATAATTTTTTTGAAATAGTACGTACAAAAATAAAAAAAAATGTTTGATTATGTACAGATGTACATATTATTACATATGTAAGAATGATTGTACTGTGTTTAATAAAGCAATTTATGTACATAAATAGTATATCTGAATTGCGTTATGTTCATTTCAATAAAACAACGAATTTTAGTTGAAAAAAAAAATCATCTATAATCCGGGCACCCCCATAATCCGGACGACCCCTAACATTAAGGGTGTCCGGATTATCGAGCTAGTACTGTACCATAATTGAACTAAATGTGCGTGAATTAATTTTTAATGTATTCAAAGCACTCCGCTGTAAATCCATTGCTGCGTTCATGGCCACTCCTAATCCAATCTAACCTCTCTTTATTCTGTCCACATTGTTTTGTCAATTTGGTTTGTATTTTGCCATATTATCCCTTTCTTAATTGTTTCAATTAATTTGTGGTCATTTGTCAGCTGAACCATATTTCACTTACATATTTTTGTGAAATCAACAAAACATTCATTCACCCTTAAACATTTGTCATGAATGGATGGGTAGATTTTTATTCTAATTGTTTACGAGACAACGGTTGATTTGTTGATTTATGTATGATTGACGGACACATGATTGCGTTTAAAGAATATGCGAAAGTGTGTGTAGCCACAAAGCGAAAACTCAATGGCGGTTGTAGTGGTTTTTTGTCGACTTTAATTAGAGGTCTGCCACAAATTAATTTGCAAAATCTGAAATTAAAATTTAATAGGTTATAGTTTTGAGGTTATGCTATGCTGTTTGTTTACCGAGATGTAAATAACCGAAGTTGTGGAACGAGCAGCGCACGGGGAGTGTGGAAATGTAGGTAGATAAATTATGAGTAGTTTTGCGCATTTCATACACATTTGTAGCAATTTTGGTTTTGTTTTGCCCTGAAATAGATGAGCAGATACGGGATTACATATCACTCCCATCTCTACAAGTGCATACATATAATAAAATTGTAACAGGTCGATGACAGATATTCAATTTGGTTCATATTTGAAACATGTGTTAATTCTTTGGGGTACGCTTCTGCTTGAAATTAACTCGATAGATGACGCTGGAGTCAGTCCGAGCTATTGATCAAAATGTGGACCAGGTGTGGACCTAGAAGGTGTCTATACGATAAGGGTATCGAAGTTAAAATATTGATTAGTGTATTAATTCAGTATCATTTATTTTTAGGCTAGGGACCGGATAGGGACAATCATAGTGTTAGTGATAGTGACAGCGATATTTATTTATAATAATGCTGATATTGATAGTGTTTGTCATAGCTATAGCTATAGTGATAGTGATAGTGATATTGATAGTGATGGTGATAGTGGCAGTGATAGTGATAGTGATAGTAATAGTAATAGTGATAATTATAGTCATAGTGATAGTGATAGTGACGGTGATAGTGATAGTGAGAGCGATATTTACAGTAATGCTGATATTAATAGCGTTAGTAATAGTGGCAGTGATAGTGATGGTGATAGTGAAGTGATAGTGATGGTGATAGTGATATTGATAGTGATGGTGATAGTGGCAGTGATAGTGATAGTGATAGTAATAGTAATAGTGATAATTATAGTCATAGTGATAGTGATAGTGACGGTGATAGTGATAGTGAGAGCGATATTTACAGTAATGCTGATGTTAATAGCGTTAGTAATAGTGGCAGTGATAGTGATAGTGATAGTGAAAGTAATAGTGATGTTGATAGTGTTAGTAATAGTGATAGTGAGATAGTGATGGTGATAGTGATAGTGATGGTGATAGTGATATTCAAACTTGTGGTGGTAGTGATAGTGATAGTGAGAGTGATAGTGATAGTGAGTCAAGTTAAGGTTCGGGCAGAACCATGTCTTTACAACAATAATTTGTTAATGTCAATATTTTGTAAAATTGATTCTAGAACTTAGTTAAAATCAAAAAACACGGTAGCGTAATTTTCAAAAAGAAGAATCTCTACTTATGTAACCTTTACCTTGATTTGATCACCTATAAAGGCCACACGGTAGCGTAATTTTCAAAAAGAAGAATCTCTACTTATGTAACCTTTACCTTGATTTGATCACCTATAAAGGCCATGCTTGGTATTTTCTAGCTTGCGCCTGAATAGTTTTTCAAGCCCAGGCGCGTCCTTGTTTTCCCTGCTGCTTCTTAAAATATAGATGTTTTGAAAACTAGTCCAAAAAACCTCCAGCTTTTGGTAACTAACGTTGTCACCTTACCCAAAATGCATAACCGTATTGGCACTTTCCAACCTTTTTTTTTGTCTTCCTTAATACTTTGCTCATACAACAAAGCCCAACATGAATGAAGTGCTTTATTAAACACTCGCTATTCAGTTAACTAATATCGCTCCTTCATTGTTAATGCGCCGCTTATTATCGTACGCCATTCACAATAGATTCGGGAGAAATGGCAAAAAGGTAATTATGGCCAATAGTGCAGTGCAGTTCAAAGTATTCAGAGGCTGTAAACAATTGCAGGCGACCAAATTTGATTTCGCTACTGTTGTATATATCTCATAATAACATAGCACAGAATGCACTGAACTGCAATCCCTGCAATTTGAAGTTTTCATATACATTTTTATGTTGCTGCTTATAATAAGCAAGTTACAGATGGTACTCGTAAGCTGCGCAAATTATCGATAGTAGCGACGTTCAATAGTCGATAGTCCTGATACTCGATTTTCTTCAGGGAAATTTTTTATATTTTTAGTTATTTCAAGCCTCTATATTTTATTATTACCACTGAAAATATTATTAAAAGGTTGCCACCTATTTAGTTTTTTATTTATAAAATATATCTGGCTAAGACTAGCTTTCAAAAATGCTATTAAAAGTATTTATACTTATGTATGTACATACATATATTCATTGTTATGTATATCGACGACTTATTATTGCATTCAAATCTTTTTGCAGCGTTGCCACATATCTGATTTCTAGATCAAATGAATTAAGTAATACTAATATGGGTTTTAAAAAAAATATTGCTAAAATCTTTGCTCGAAAATAGTTTTTTTTTTAAATATTTTTTACTACCTAGTGTTGCCACCTAATCTAAATATATTTATTCTTTTGTCTATGAGCTATAAGCAAAAACAGCTTGAGAGCTTTCTATAAATTTTTGTGTACATTTTAGTGCTATAATCTAAACTCTCTCGCTTTAATGTTTAAAACTAAAAATGTTTTTACATTGTTGCCACCTATTTCAACTTAAAGAAAAATAGTGCTAGTTAATTTATTCTTTTGGAAAACGAAATTTTCTTTTAACATTTTGGATGAACTGGCACAGTCTAATGCTTGTGAGTGTTGCCACTTAGGATATTATTTGTTAGGTACCTTAAGCAAATTGTATTATACGGCAACCTCAAAAATTGTCGTTCAATGCTGGATAGCTGAGATAGTAGAAAAAAGAAAAGTAGTAGGCATTGGAGGAGAAAGAAGAAAAGAAGTACATAGTTAAAGGAATTGCAAAGAACTGCCAAATCTGTTAAAGTAAAACAAAAATCAAAATTATCGATAAACGCGCTGGTGTCGCCTCATAAAAAGTGTCAATAGTGTCATCTTTGATTCGTGAAGTCCATCAGAAGCCCCAAAACTAATAGGAACTTATTGGCAGGTGCACTGATAGAGGCTTTTGAATGAAATATTGATCTATGTGTATGTGTGTGTGTGTATGAGTGAATGGGACCAGTGAAATTGCTGCTGGTTGCATTGACAGTCCCATTGTTGATTGCGGCAATAATAAAGCGAATATTTGAAGCATTCACTCATTTGTGATTTCTTATTACACGTACGGCCTGGCAAAGTTGATACGGACACACACACACACACACACACACATATGTACATATGTAAATGTAGGATATCGCAGTGCTTTTGGGCTTCTGTGTCAAGCGGCGCATGTCGCACACGCGTCCATATCAGTTGTTATTGTGTGGCGTTGCGATAGTTTATGGACAATGTCAAAATACATGCAACATAACAATACACAAGAACAACAGCAACAACAACAACATGAAAACATAAATATATAAATATCTTGCATGCGCGAAATGTTGCAATGAACGTGTTATGAATACATTTCAATATACATTTGGAATATTTTATATGAAAGTTACCATACTCGTATAAATGAAAAAAATGCCAGTACGAGGGTTGACTTTTATTTTTTGAGGCTTTTAAATGATTCGCAAGATGAGCTGAAAATTTCTAATACACTTTTTCACACACGTAAAAAAAACTTAATGTAATCAATAAGCTTTATTTCAAGCTCTTCCATTTAAGCGTTGTCACTAAGGTGTTGCCACCTTATTTTTTTTTGGATATCTCAAATTATTTCCAAAACTTCTTGACACATTTCTATACAATTTTTAATATAGTCAGTAAGCTTTATTTCAAGCTCGTCCATTTTGGACGTTGCCACTAGGATGGTTAACAGAGTTGCCACCTATTTGATTTTTTTTTTAAATTGTGTGACGCATGCTGATATGGGTATCACCAAAACGTATTTTATGACGTATTTAAATAAAATATTTTTTTAGGTAAAGTTATCACCGAAGGTTGCCACCTAATTTTTTTTTTGTATAGATATCTCAAATTATTTCCAAAACTTCTTGACACATTTCTATGCAATTTTTAATATAGTCCCTATGCTTCATTTCAAGCTCTAAAAATATTTTTTAGGTAAATTTATCACCGAAGGTGGCCACCTAATTTTTTTTGGATATCTCAAGCTATTTCCAAAACTTCTTGACACATTTCTATGCAATTTTTAATATAGTCAATATGCTTTATTTTAAGCTCTTCCATTTAGGCGTTGCCACTAGTATGGTTAAAAGAGTTGCCACCTATTTGACTTTTTTTTTAAATTGTGTGAGGTGTGCTGAAATAGGTATCAACCAAACGGCGTTTTACTTCGTTTTTAAATAAAATATTTTTTTAGGTAAAAATATCACCGAAGGTTGCCACCTAATTTTTTTTTTGGATATCTCAAATTATTTCCAAAACTTCTTGACACATTTCTATGCAATTTTTAATATAGTCCCTATGCTTCATTTCAAGCTCTAAAAATATTTTATAGGTAAAGTTATCACCGAAGGTTGCCACCTAATTTTTTTTTGGATATCTCAAATTATTTCCAAAACTTCCTGACACATTTCTATGCAATTTTTAATATAGTCAATATGCTTTATTTTAAGCTCTTCCATTTAGGCGTTGCCACTAGTATGGTTAAAAGGGTTGCCATCTTTTTGAAAATTTTTAAAATTGTGCTAGATATGCTAATATGGGTTTCATACCCAGGAAAGGAATTTATGGTCGCATTTTAGCAGAAGATACTGTCACCCAAGTTTGCCACCTAATAGCATTATACAACAAATTAAATTATGTGGCAACATCGAAAAGGATGCACGCAAAGTTAAATTAATGAAATTTATTTTAAATCAAATTTATAACAATCGTCCTTGAAAGCACAGTGGAAATGGACTCACTATCGCTAAACAAAAATTGTGAATAACAAATTTTCTAACGCATCTAAATTTTAGAAGTAAAATTAAAAGTTAAATTTTTTTTATAAAAACTGAAGGGTATGCGCTTTGTTTTTAAATATAACTTTTCCCAACAACAATGCTTATCGTGTGCAAAAGTTGAATAAAAAGTTTATGACGTTTTGTGTGCAGCGCGAATATATCACGCAAACCTACCCAAACGGGTATAAATAAATTTGAAATGAAACGTGCACATGGAAAATGTACGAACAACAATAACAAAATCAGCACCAAGCAAATCAAATCAAATTTACGTCATTGTTATACTTCGCTGAGTTTAGAACTATTGCTAGCGATACGAATATTTGTTGGGTACACACACACACACACCCAATTGCCTTACTCTGTAGTTTTCTAAATTTTGCAATTTTACCATTTTATATTGACTTTCATTTTGTGTAGTTTACTTTTGATTTGTGTTTGTGTTGCCAAAAATGAATTTACTATTTAAAGCACAAAAAATCTAAAAGCAGGAAAATGAGTTTAAAACATGCTAAGGGGGGGAGAGAGAGCTGAACAAAAATCATTACATTACCTTGCCGTTTGAACTTCGTTCCAAACCTAGTCGGTAGGTACCTGCATCAGAGCTCCGCTTGTAAGGCCCCCTCGTTTACATCCAGCCAGCGGAAATAGCTGAAGAAGAGGGCACCCTTCCGAGGGAGTTTAGCATACCTTCGAGCTGGCAACTATAATAGGCTAAACTCTTAATAATTCAGACACAATCCCGGAATGTATGTGGTATGTCCACTCACCATACTAAACAACTCTTTAACTCTGCAATTGGACCTACGCTTCTAGCACCAATATCACGCTGATCGAACCTTGTTGAAACTGCTTGTTTTAGGGGGACTCGCATTAGAAGACCTTTTCCTAATAAATCTACTTTGTCACTTCCACGCATAACCTCCAGTCCCTTCAGAGTTACCTACAACACGTATGAGCAATCGGAAATGCATGTTTTGTTGGTATAATTCCCTGATAGCATCTAACATACCTGCCGTCTCTTTACTTATTTCATGCAAATTTATTATACTCTGAAGCCTATCATGCCGCAGCTTGACCCAACCTTTGCTATTGTTGTAGTTGTACCACAGAGCAATTGCATACATCACATGCCATTTGCATTGAACTCATTTTTTTTTTTTTTGGGCAACCATAGCGCAGCAGTAACATCCCTGGTGACTGTCGAGGGACGTAGCAACAAAAAGTGAGTGCAGCAGCTTCACACTGACAGCAGGTATTTGCTTGAGTGAAATTTATGTTGCAGCAGCAGACAAAAGCTTTAATTGCTTTTATATTTATTGGTGTGCGTTGCAAGTGGCCCAAAAGGCACACCTATGCACTGAGACACACTTACACACACACGCACATTGAAAAGGGAGTATAAGGGTTGGAACTTCAATGAAATTGTAGTAGATTTCGAGAACCTTTGAAAATCAACTATGTTAGTACGTTTTGTGAATCGTTTACTACTATTTTTGACAAATGATAATAAAGCTCATCTTTAAGAGCTTTTAATTTGGTCGAAAAATGTGAAATAGTAAATTTTGAAATTTTTATAAATTTTAATTTCATACGATTAACGCGCAAGCAACTGGAAAATTAAAAAAAAAATGAGCCAAGTTCAGGGTGACAGGACAGTCCCTGGTTTACAGAGCTTTCTTTGGTCGACATTATTGAGGTTGCCGTATAGTTTAAGCTGTTCTGGATGCTTGGCAACCCATCACAATATTTTCGCTTCAATACAAAAAAAAAAATACTTTTCATTTCATATCCATGTTGGCCTATAAAATTTGTTTATTTTTTTGAATTTAAAATAGGTGGCAATACCATAAAAACAACCTAAGTTGGAACATTTATGTAATAGAACGCCGATTGTAACAGATAATATCTGTATTTAGAAAATTGTATGGAAATATGGCAACCCAATTTTAGTTAGAAAGGAGATATGAAAAAATAAATTAATATTATTAAGTGGCAACGCTAGGTGGCAAAATTTTTCGTTTGAAATATTTTCTAAAACATGATTTCATGTTCATGCTGAAAAATCGGGTTTCATTTAGCACAAAAATTCAGTTAAATGGCAACTACATATATAAAATCATCCTAAGTGGCAACACTTAAATGCGAAATCTGCAAAATCTTTAAATTGTCTTTATCCAAATAGGTGAAATCATTTTTGGGATAATAGCGGCTATGCCAAAAACTCACAAATAATTACCAATACCCACCTGGTTAAGATAATGGTTACTAAAAAGTCTGGCATCACGCTGTATAAGAAATGCGAAGGCATGAAAGCGACTGCTTACACTTGACAGGACTTTCACTTGAAGTATGTAGTTAAATTTTCTAAAGGTATTTTTTAGTCCAAAAGTGTCATAATTCCATTTGAGGTTATGACACACCCCATGAGGTGCCATAATCCCAAGTAAAAAGGTTGGGGTTACAACACTAAAGGGGGGAGTGGGATTATGATATTGTAGTAGGAGTGCCATAAGCCCAATTTTTTTTACTTGGCATTATGTCACTTGGTATTATGTCATGTCACTTAGTACGGATTCTTTAGCGCTCGTAGACTTTCGATCGATTTTAACACTTTTTCCGTGACAGACTCGTAGAAATAGGCCCGTCCACAATGAACACGACGGCGGCGAACGACAACGACGAAAAACTGCAGCTTGACGATATTTGGCGTCAAGCATTGGCGACATGATTATAATGGCAACGACAGCCGCGATATATGTAAGCTATGTTACCACTTGATTCTAATAATCTCGAAAAAGTTTGGTACGTAAATTAGCACGACGACTACAATTATACATGATAGCTTTAATTAATCTTAATTTTAGGTGAAACAGGAAATGATCAATTTATAAAAAAAAAATATATTTTTAGTAACACTTTATTTTGACCTTCGACATCTAGAAAAGTACCAAAAATTGTGAAATAGTTACCAAAAGATGAGATATGGTGTGAGTATTATTAATCCGATGTTTTGAGATTAAATACGTAGAACTAATTTTATTTTATTTCGACTATTTCGACTTCTTGCACAAATCTTCTATAATTTAAAGGTAATAATTGTAATATAAATGCAAATAAATCTCTATATTGATACTGACCATCACATTGCATTGCAGAGGCGATTTCTTTCCAGGCATAATCCTTTCTCTTCGTGTTTTTGTAATCTTCTAGGCCAAGATTATAGATAATGGGAATTCTTCGAACTTCCTCAATTAATTTTTCCTCAAAATCCACTGTTTGAAAACAATTTAATTTAATTAAGAAAACACCAAATAAGAAAAACAAATTGTCAGCTGAATTTGCGCGAAATATGAAGAAGCATAGCGTGCTTGCCGCTTGTCAAAATATATATATATATATATATGGCGCGATATACAACAGTTATATCATTAACCTCCTAGGAGATTTTTGCGCCGAGCTTTCTCTTCCAATTTGTGGTGTGCCGCTTTGAAATTTTTCCTACAAATTGGCGGGACCTACGGTTTTTCGCCGACTCCGAACGGCATCTACAAAGCAGATGAATTTTTGCTGAGAAGCCTTTCATGGCAGAAATACACTCGGAGCGTTTGCCAAACCACTGCCGAGGGGCGACCCCGTTTTGAAAAAACTTTTTCAAACTACTTTTTGATGTAACCTATACCAGGGCTCGAACTCGGACCTTCGGTGTGGTAGGCCGACAACACTACCTCCACACCACGGTGGCCGCTTGTCAAAATAGAATTAGATTTAATCTGGCGACGGCGGCATCTGTGATTGATTGCCGCTTTGTCGCGTCGTGTTCAAAAAATTCCTCCCCATAAGAACACATGTAAAAATAATTTGACAGATGCCGCTTGTCGTTTGCCGTTTTCATTCTGGTTACCACTAATGTCTGTACCGCGTCGCATTAAAAATAAAAAATTCAGAAAAATCGACTCATACGATTTTGCTTCTCCGCTGTTCTAACACTGGCAAGCGATGCGCATTACAGCTCGTCCACAGCACATTTTGGTGCATTCATTTGTCGCTCATTTGTGCCTTCGCTCGTGTGCGTGTGCATGTGTGTGTGTGTTGTATGTCGCGTGTGCAAATGTTTGCATTTGTAATTGCTTGCAAGAAATTATTGAATATGTAAATTTGCCTTTATTCTAGTTTACCTTGAAAAATCAGATTTTTTTTGTTTAAAGTTTGCTGTGCACAAAGGTCACACATTGCAGTGTTGGCAACGCCTGCTCTTTGGCTGTACTAAATGGCGTCTATTGTTTATAATTCGGATATTATCTTTTTTGACTTCCAACTTTAATCCATATGAATTGCCGAGCGATAAATTGAATTTGTTGAAAGTTTTTGATTTTACATGCAATGCAGGTGTCATGGTAAGAACTTTGTTCGTTTAAGTGGCTTTAAAGTTTTAAACTGGTCTAATGTTTTTTGTTTTATTAGTCGTAAAGTAGATTTCGTACCCATATCACCTATAATTGATTCCATCCTTCGCTTGTGTCGATAGGAATACATTTTGCGCGTGAGACTCTTCATCCATTTGCACAACGTCACCTAGCCAGTGAAGTTGGTAGGTACTTCATTGAATCCCCGGAAGGCGAGTTTTAAAGCCTTTCGCATAGCGGAATGGTTCACAGACATTCTCTCTTGAATAGTACCAGGCTGATCTCATCTCATATTGATAATGGCTATTCAGTTGCTTAGACAAAAGGAGTCTAACACACACCGCCTTTTCTTTGGCTATAAGTGATTGAGTCACTTTTATTTTGTTAATAGGTCGGGTATCTATGTTCAAAGCTTTGAATATGATCAGTCCTCTCTTTGAAAATTATTAAAACTTGGTGTAATGAGAATATGCGGTTTTTGTTGTTGTTGTTTGCCTTTACCTGCAAGGACTGCTGTTGCTCTCTTTACTTTACACTTAGGGCGTTCACAATCTCAGACAACGAACTATTATAGAAGCTTCACTTTGAGCATAAAACGCCTAAGGCCTTAACAGAGTGTTGGCTGAGGTCTGGCTATATGGTCGAACCAACTATCAGCTACTTAGCTGGTGTACACTGGAGGAGATTTTCGATGAATAGCTGGGCAATTAGCTTGTAAAAGTTCATAGAACGATTAATGTGGTGATGACACCGCCTCGCGCCTCGATTGCGATAGGATCAGATATTATCTAGGGTTTTCTCATAAATGTATTGGAAGACTAGCAGATGAGCTCTTTAAAAAACAGAAATCTACTTTCCTTAACTCATAAATCGGGTAACTTTAACTAGCTGTATCCAACACAGCAAAAAAATGGCTTTATTCTCTTTATTTTAGGGTATAATGGGGAAGTCCATATTGCATTGTAAGTCCCTAAGTGAGCTACCAGCCCACCACTAACTAGCGCAGCAGAGACAGCGATGGGCAAACCGACAGCTGTTTCGCTTTCGCTGCGTTGATTATAAATCGCCTCGAACACCAAACCCTGCTTCGAGTTGTTATTGCTTCTTTTAATTTAATATTTACAGTACTATTGAACGGAACTCGTACTTTTTTCCCAAACTATCAATCACAGCATTTCCGACTAAATCACCGCGTCACTACATAATAAATGTTTGCCCCGTGGATGTGTTTACCGTTTAGTTGATTTATGAAAAACGGCGCTTCTAAAAGCTTTCAAACGACTTTTCAATTGCGTGTCAGTGATTTGATATGGCGGGCGGTCATATACGCCTCTAACGCCTTTGCGGATGTACGCGCAACTAAATTGTACTAGAGATGGGAGTAAGATATTACGATCCACTTTTTTTTGGTAGCGAAAAGGACGAGACACACAACCAAATGTCAAAGATTATTAACAAAAAAATTTGTTCCGCAAATGGCAAGAAGTTCTCAAGAAAATTTCAAAAAACCTTCGAATACCACGCTTTGCTATATAATCGGGTTGCACGGGATTATTCATGCTTGTATAGCGTCCCACCCATATCTATCCCAACGCTAATAGTCTAAGCTAAATTAACTGCAATTGTGCTAAGGTGAAACAATAAGTGGGTGTATTGCCAAATTTCCACAAAAACCGCTAAATGAAAATGCTTTAACGCCTAACAAAAGTTAGTCATTCGTCAATTTACAAAAAAAAAAAAAAAAAAAATAAAGCTGCCAGATACCCATGACGACCACACCTACACTTCTTTTTTTTGTGTTATGAAAATGCTCATTGTTGAATATAATAAGATTTGTTATTTCGATAAATCATTGAAGCGTGCAACGTGCAAAAAAAGCCTACGCTTAGTGACAACAACAAAAACGCGAAACATGGTTGCCATAGCACGATTTTTTGTTTTGGGACCCAAAATTGTTATGAAAAATTACCAAAACTATAAAATATGGATCCAATTTTTTTTAATTTCCTATCAATCGTTGATTAATATGGATATAAAATAATTATTTTATGGTAAATATGTGTATATTAGGGTGGGATCAGACCTGTTAAGTAATGATTAGTAATCATAATGATTAACGGTTTGATTGATTACTTTTTGGAAAAGCATAGTAATGATTGATTGTTTTTTACGGGTAATGATTATTCATGATTATATATGATTTAAAAAAAAACCAAAAATAATCAAAAGTAATCAAATAATCAAAAGTAATCAAATAATTAATAGTAATCAAAAGTAATAAAAAAAAATCAAACCAATCAAAAATAATCAAAAATATCTAGTCAAATAATCAAAAATAATCAAAAACAATTAAAAGTAATCAAATAATCAAAAATAACCAAAAATAATCAAAAGTAATCAAATAATCAAAAATAACCAAAAATAATCAAAAGTAATCAAATAATCAGAAATAATCAAAAGTAATCAAAAAATAATCAAAAATAATCAAAAAAAATCAAACCTATTAAAAATAATCAAGAAAAAATTTATTCGGATTACTTCTGTTTAGTTTTGATTTTTTTGATTTGATTTTTTAATTCTAATCAATTAGTAATTGGAAATTTCGGAAAACAATGAAAATAATCAATAATAATTAAAAAAGCTATTGATTACTTAATTCTAAAGGGAAGTTTGAAAAAGGGTATTCAAAGAAAAATGTAACAAAACAAAAAATTAAAAAAAGAAAAACAAAAACAAACTGAAGGATTAAACTTCTTAAAGTTTGTTTATCCTTATTAGCAGATAAAAGGAATATACCTAGACCTGTCTATCCATCTCCTAATACAATCCCAACAAATACCAATATTTTTCGTTCCAAACGTATCAACGTGGCAACCTTGGAAATGCTAACCGTTAAAGCGTGCGACTCTCAATTTCAGTTTTACTAAACATTCAGATAGCTTTTGTAGTTTCAAGTCAACAACGGCGCAAGCTTTACATATACAAAAAGTATTTCGCTAAATTTCCTCGTCTTGTAAGAATACAATTTTTTTTCCAACGGAATAAAAACGTTGTCAAGGAATAAAAGCGCCGCGTAGTGCTCGTGTAAATATTTGACCTTAAGACGTCATCGAACGTTTACTTTGTGATTGTTTTTGTTGTTGTTTTGTCTCTGCGGGGTACCTCAGAAGCGAGGTGGCAATTTGATTGGTTTTAACTGAAAAACTTTCATACTAAAATTTGTGGTTTTAACAAATTGTACTTGATTGTGTGTGTCGACTGATTTCATGTGCATGTACATTAGGGTGTGTCTTATAAAAAAATTTTTGTGTGAAATATTGCTGAAGCGTTAAAACAATTTTAACCCATTTGAAAGTCAGTCAGTGATAAGTCTTGCATTTTAACAAAAAAAATTTTTTTTTCTCATTTCCTATTTTTAATTTTAAAATATTTTTATAAAATTTAGAAACTCAAAAAGTATTTTTTTTGACACTTTGAGTTGACTCACTGACAATTTTTTTAATAAAATTTTTTATTTCTCGCGCCAAACATTTTTTTCCACCCCACCCTAATGTAAATACATGCATCAACACTTATACATTCTCAACTCACTTTTATTTTGTTTTCTTATTGCAGGTGGTGCATTATTTAGTTGTTGTTTTTGGGCTTCTTGTGGCGGTATAAAATTTGATTGCAACTAAGTATTTTGCCGAGAATGGACTCACCAACACCGCCAATTGTAATCGACGATCCAAACGGTTCAGCAATGGATGCTTGCTTCACCGCATTCGATAAGGACGGGTAAGTGTCAAAGAACTTTGATGTTTCAAGTGGATATTTACAAAAAAATTTTGTAAAGAAATTTGTGATGCTTAAAAAAGAAAAAAAAAACAACAAGGAAACACTTTGTTGCTATTTTACAAGTGCAAAAATTATGAAATTTATGGCAGTGGCGGTAGCTAAAAGTTTTGTTGTTTTTCAATTGAGTGTTTTTATTGCTGGCTGCTGTGAATAAATAATGACATAACAAAGATGATTCGGCATGCTTTAGACAATTTTGCTTAAAAGCTTTTAAAATTACACAAAATTAGCAAATAATGTATGAAGTGAATACTAAAAGCTTTCTAAGTTTTGAGATTAGTGTTTGAAAACAAGGATCGAACACCGATACCCAAAACGAAACAGCAACCGTTTAAGCCCGATTAAGTTTTAGAAAGCGAAATCGAAACTTTGATATAAAAAAGCACAAAACCGTTTCAAACGTCGATAACCGCTCCAAACATTTTCGACTTTTCTTTAAGTTTATAGTGGATTAGGTGGATATATATTTTTTTAGAAAAAAGTTTTATGTACTTTGAAGATTTCTTTTTAAAAAATGACTGAAGGTGATGTTGGGCATGTTATAGAGTTAATTTGAACCTCTTTTGAAATTTTTCTCTGTCTGTTTGAACTCAATGATCTTGGTTACTGGGAAGTGGATTTATTCGAAACTTTCACTACTGTACAGTCTGTTACCTAGAACGTTTGTAAAACTCTTTTTTTAAATCGCATGAGACATACAAAATTTTATTTATTGAAAGTAAGGTACCTATAGGAAAAATTTCTTCTCAAAGGGAACTTAAAAAAATACCAGATAAAATATTTTGCATTTTTATTCATTTTAAAAACTAAAAAGCCAAAAAAAAAAAAAAAAATTGGAACCAGAATTTTAAACTGTTTCCAAAACTCCACAAAATTTTTAAGAGTCTTGCGAATTACACTGTGACTATAATTTAATAGAGAACAAAATTGCATGCTTAGAAATTATTTTGAAATTCTTGCCCTAAATTTGAATTTTTTTGTTGAAATTTTTAAAAAATTGTATGTAGTTTCTTCTGTGTATGATATTAAAAATCTACAATTATTTAGTTGATTAAGTTTTCATAAAAAATTAAAAGAAGCAATTGGCTCATTTTCACTATGAGCCACTGTAAATAGATTTTAATACATCTTCGCCTTTTTTAAATTTTCATTAAAATATAAGGATTGTTAAAATAATTTTTTTTTTCTCTCCTTTACAGTGACGATCGCCTCAATTTGGCCGAATTCACGTTGATTTGTCGTGCACTGTTTCGCAACGACAAAGGACACATTTACGATGTGCCAAAGGAACGATTGCAGCAAATATTCGAAGTATTTGATACGAACGGCGATGGCTACATTGACAGGGAGGAGTTTAAATTCTGTTGGAATCGTTGGATTAAAACCGTATGTATATTTTTGCAATATTTATATTAAAGTGTATATAGTCAAAGTGACTGGTACTGAACCATTTCGGCATGGTTTTCGAAACTTTTCGGGACCATTTCGAAATTGTTTCGAAACCAATTTCAGAGACAACCATTAAATTTTTTTTGGAATCATAATAGTGCAATTCGTTCTAAAGTAATCGCCAAAACAATCAAGTATTGTTCTTGAAACTCAACCCAAAATATCCAAGAATTGTGCCGAACTAATCCCGAATGTATGTATTTCCGAAATGATGCTAAAAACATCCTGAATTTATCCCACAAAAAAAAAAAAAAGAAAAATTGCTCTAATAAGGTCAAGATAATAATCCCTAAATGATTCCAAAAAA
Organism: Sphenella marginata; assembly: GCA_951509765.1. Taxonomy (NCBI): domain Eukaryota; kingdom Metazoa; phylum Arthropoda; class Insecta; order Diptera; family Tephritidae; genus Sphenella; species Sphenella marginata. The sequence goes on along the minus strand of OX608079.1, from coordinate 16,429,881 downwards.
GTCACGGAATAGTCTCAAGAAAGTCCAGAGATAGTCCCCATAATAAACCCTAAATTACTCAAAAACGATACGACAACAAACCGACAATTCCAAATCGATTCCGAAAAAAACCCAAAAATGGTCGAGGAAAGACCGAAATGAGTCTAGAAATGATCTTGAATTAATCCCAGAATTGTCTCGAAAAAAATTCCGAAATAGTCCCCGAAAAGTCCCGAAATGAGCTAAACCCGGCCTGATTCTGACACAGTTAGCTGTTTCCTAAAGTATACAGTTATTTTAACTAAGTTCTCTGGGAATTCTCTGCTAAAATTTTTATTTCCTTTGCATCCCGAATCTTTTTCGAACTGTTGTACAGCGGTTTTATAATAAAAGCTCGAAAACCTGGATTCAGCCTATTTCAGCAGTTCGAGCAAATAATATTTTAACACCTAAACTTCAACATCGGTCCATTCTTCTTCTCGGTTAAATTAAATTATTTTAAACAAAAGACATTCGAGTTAATCCAATATAATTGATCACAATTGCATCCAATGAAAATATTACATAAAACTGTAGCAAAGAATACTTTGTGAGATGAAAAGGCTTTTATCACAAATCCTGCACGCGCTTTCTATAGTAATTGGGCCAATGGTTTACAGCAAAAAAAAAAAGAAACTCTCGCATAAATAAATAAGTAAACAAGCAAGAGCATAACGTTGAGTTATGCAAAGGCGGCAAGGTTGCCATATGCAGCAATTTTGCGAGACTTAAATTCGTGAAGGAAAAGGACCAAAATAAAAAATGAAAAAAAAAAATAAAATTAAATAAGAGTATGTTTGTAACTAAATTTAGTATTCTATTTAATCCATTTTAAAAATCAATAAAGTTTATTTAAAATAAAGAATCTAAATAGTAGTTTTTATAAAAATAAAATAATTATTATTAAAAAAAATATATTTTTCTTCCTAATTAATATTTTGGTTTTACTTAATAATAAATACATTTCGAGTGGTACACTCGGTTTTGAAATAAATAAACAATAGTTGTAATGGGGAAACCTCTTTTTGTCTGAAAATCCTTAAAAAACATTAAAAACGAGTTTGAATTAAATTTGTTTTAATCAATTTTCCTTATAATACAAAAGAAAGCTTATTTAATTTTAAAATAAGTATTTAAAAAATTAATAAAAAAATATTTTCTCAGCTTCCGACTTTCAATTCTCTTACGAAGGTCCATATTTAAAAAAAATTTGTTTGCGCGTTTTCATTTATAGTGTGAACATGGTTTGAGCAACAGACCTTGGACCCGCTAGACCTTATCCGCAATCGTCATAAATGGGTGGGTTCTAATGAGCTGCCCGACGAAGTTAGTAACGACGCAATTTAGTGTTGAAAGAAACCCACCGACCACGACTGCGCAAAACTCTCCATTTTTGTTTTAAAGCAACCAGAGTGGCAACCATGTTTGCAATATTATTTGCTTCAAATCTATCTGCATTCACAATTTAAACATCAAACAGTTTTATTGAAAACAAAAAAAAAACTCTTTTATACGCTTGTCCTATTTGAATTATTTATGTTGACAGTGGAAAGCCATGCGAATAAAAATATTTTGCTCCCCATTTTGTAATAGCAAACGATTTGCTGGTTTGCTGGTTTGCTGGCCAATTGACCGACTTAAACGACGAATATACGCTTCAGCAATAATGGTCAAACAAACGACTTTCATATTGATACAAACGTTTGCACTAAATATTTAGCGACGCATTTTTCAATTACTGTGAACCATCTAAAACAAATTGTCTGGGTAAATTGGGCTAAGCATTTATGTTCTTTAAAGCAATAACAGTTTATTATGGGGGCAAGCTTGCTTTAAGGCTGCTTGTGAAAACTCTGATTATACGAATAAAAAAGGGGTGGTTGAGTTGAAAAATCGTATAATCAATAATAAATTAATTTTTTTTTTAAAGATAAATCGCTTTGAATTAAAAATAAATAAATTCATAGCAATGTTAAAGTAAATAAAATGGAAATCTTTTGGTCTTACATTTTGAATTTAAATAATTAAACTGCACCAAAAAGACAAATAACCTCCCTTTTACTGAAATCAAGATTGATGACCATAAGTGATTCATACAAAACTATTTGTTTTCACCTGTAGTGGGAACATGGCTATATGTATTTCTTCATCCGTGATGCAGTGATGACACTATTTTCAAAAATCAGTTTAAATTTTTGCAATCGATTTATTAAACAAAATAATTTATTAAAATAAAAATTGAAAAAGGAAAGCATTATTGGGTAACAAAATAATTTGTAAATATTGATAAACCTCATTTTCAATGCAAATTTTTCGCTGAATTTTAGAATTTTTTGTTTTTCCTTTCACAAAATTTTGAATTTTTTCCAATTTAAATATTTCTCTAAAAGTGTATGAAAAAAAAATTCTGAAAATTCAGGGAAAATGTTTAGTTAGTTCTTATTTGCAATCTTGCAAAATTCTGGCCAAAAATATTTAAATTTGATTGTAAAATTCAAAATTTTAATTACTTTCCTTAACTTTGTGTAAACACAAAACAAATTCAAAATTTTTTTTTAATACTACAAGTTTAAGACATTTTTATTATTTATTTAATGAAATTTTAAAAAATTAATTTGTTTTCATGTTTATAAGAATTACAATTTTTTTTTCATAAAAACTAATTTTTTTTTATATTCATTAAAATTAAATTTTTTTTATTTTTATAAAAATTTAAAACTTTTTTATTGTCATAAAAATTAAAATTTTTTTTTACTTTCATAAAAATTTAATTTTTTTTTATTATTTTTATAAGAGTTAAAATTTTTCTATTTTCATAAAAATTAAAAAATTTTTTTTTTTAGCTATGTTTAGTTTTCTTTTCCGCCTCCTACGCCTTTCGACACGTTATTGTGTCTTCCCCATTTCTTTATTTGGACAAGAAAACAAATTTATTTAGACGAAAAACGAATGTTTGAACTCCCACAAAAGCTCTAAACATAGCTAAATCAAAGATCCCTTGGTGTAATTAGAACAACTAAAAAATTTTAATTTTTTTTTAATTTTAAATTTTTTATCTTTTTTTTTAAATATAATTTTTTTATTTTTATCAATACTTTAGACCTTTTTATTTTTTTATTTTTGTTGTATATTTCATTTTATAAAAATTTAAAATTTTGTTAATTATTTTAAAAAATTTTTTTTTTAAATTTTTTTTACTTATTTTTTTTTTTTACAAAAATTGTATTGCTTTTATATATACATATTTTTTTTTAACAATTTTAAGAATAATTTAACTGCCGTAATGTCGACGATCAATTATGGCTAATCTCTTAATCTAATCTTCCCACTTTGTTTTTGTTTTCCCATTAAAAAGTTTTGGGAGATTTGTTTCAATGAAATTCACAATAAGGCTGACTAACTAATGGCGTCTTCTGAGCTTGTCGTCGTTGGCGACATCTCTTAGTGAATACCAAATACGAATCAATAGCTGTCAATAGTTATCGAAAACTCCTAAGAGAATAGCCATAAACTTTCGCTGTGGACGACGTCAAAGAGAAAAAGTAACTTTCGACTGTAATTTCTATTTGAAAATCGGTTATAATTCTGATAAATATGGCGTAGTCGCCGACCAATACCGACTTCCCTCGGCATTTTAAACTAGGACTTCCGTTAGGTCAACCAGTAAATACCCAGCATATTTGTGCACTTTGAGGTGGAAAAATAAAAGCTCTTTTCAATTTTTCATTATTTTAATTTTATATGCACACCACCGGAAATAGTTCTTTATTGCAAATTTATTTTATTTTTCCTTTCAACATTTTTCCACCAATGAGTATGTATGTGTGGTAGTTAACATCCTGTCTGGAAAGCAGCAACTCAATTCAATTTAAATTTTATATTTTTTCAATGACATTTACAATCAAGTAAAATCGAAAGGGGGAGAGTGGCTAGAAGGGTGCTAGAAGGTGTACACAGTTCATGCATTTGACATATATGTAAATATGAAAATATTTGAGTAAAATGAGTATGCATGTATGTATGGGTGCCCTGTAGGAAAAAATTATTGGCAGTTAATGTTTCGATTGAATCTCTAAAATGGCTCACGGAAGAGAGATCAAAATTGTTATAGAGATATTCGATATCAATAGCATACTCAAGGGGAAGTAAAGGTAACGGTGGGCGTGGTACCTCCCATATAAAATTGATTTTACAGTTATAGTGAAACTCTGATTCCAAAAATTCACAAATTTTTACTAACACCAACGCATATTTTTAGAATTTGTATGGAAAACGACAAGTGCCTAAAAGTATGCTCTCACACTTACACGCGAAAATCTTTTCAACATGGGTAAAAAGTGAACCTCTCTGAACAAAATTACCCACTTTTTTGGTAAGCGCGACTCACTGATTATCCAGATTTTTATCCGATCATGGTTGGCAGGGTGGTTGATGGTATACAAACACATATTCATGCAACTACTTTAATAATGCAAATATGTACGTATTAGGGATGTTAGGAAAGTGAGCTTACCGAAACCAGAATCGGATAGAAAAATTTTCAACTTGATATAATAGAGTCGCAATCGAAATCGTTTGCACAGTAACTTTTTAGATTTCAATGAAGTTTAATAATTTTTCAGCATTAATTAGAACTGTCAGTGAAATAAAAATGCCTTACACTGAAAAAAAAAAATTAACAATCGAAAACGAAATCGAAAAGTTATCATCAATTAAATCAATCGGAAGTTTGAACCTTTCGGTATTGGAATTAAAGCTCCGTAACATCACTAGGACATACATACATATGTATGTATGTATATTATTCCTCTTGTTTGGCAAAGAAATTTGTGTACAGAAATTACAAGTTTACGAAAAATGAAAAAGCGAAAAGGTGTTCACGTAATATCCGGTTGTTGATGATGGTCTCGTCTATATATGAAGGTATACCTGATCAAAAATGTACATACCTGCATACATACATATGCATATATCCAAGTAGTGCACATGTGCATTAAAGCTTTTGTCATACTGAAGTAATAAAAGTAGCTCATAACTATGAACTTAAACGAGTGTGTTAAATTCTTAAAGTTTGTAGGGAAATGAAAACTGACGCTCTTGCAAGGATATGATATTTATATACATACGTGCATATGTATGTATGTATTAGAGATGAAAAGTTTTTCGGAATTTTCGAGACCTGGCTTCACACTAGCCGCTCCAGCAGGTATGCTTTCCACCACCTAGTAATTTTCAGAAAATTTAAATTAATATTCAGAAACTTAGAATTTATTTTTAGAATTTCTATTTCATATTCAGAAAATTCAAGTTAATAATAATAATAAGAATGACTCGCTTAAATACATGCCATCATAAATTGAAAGTAATTTGCCAAAAATATGTCTTAAAAATTCATTTGCTCATTATTACTGTCGCACATTTTATAAATATCATTAAAACCAACAACTTACGACAATGCACTCAAATTTCGCATCCTGTCAGCATCCTTCCGCTACATGCCCGCTATTGTACTCGTATGAGTATGCTCGTATATTTTCCTTAAGTCATAGTTTTCATGCTAAAGTCAACGAGCAAGTGCGCAGACAACGGAGCTAGTGGGGGGGGGGGGGGGGGGGGGGTGGGGGTTAAGGGGTCCTTTACTCCCAACCAAAAACCGATTTTTTTTAAACGATTATTTTTTTTATAATAATTTTTAGTCTTATTGTTTTCTGTTGCATAATAATATTAATAAAATCTGAATAGCAGACAACGGAGCTAGTGGGGGGGGGGGGGGGGTGGGGGGTTAAGGGGTCCTTTACTCCCAACCAAAAACCGATTTTTTTTAAACGATTATTTTTTTTATAATAATTTTTAGTCTTATTGTTTTCTGTTGCATAATAATATTAATAAAATCTGAATAGCAGACAACGGAGCTAGTGGGGGGGGGGGGGGGGGGGGGGGGGGTTAAGGGGTCCTTTACTCCCAACCAAAAACCGATTTTTTTTAAACGATTATTTTTTTTATAATAATTTTAGTCTTATTGTTTTCTGTTGCATAATAATATTAATAAAATCTGAATATTTTTCATTTGTTTTTTTTTTTTGTTTGTTTTTATTTTAAGCGATTTTGATTTGACGTAATTGTTGAAAATATTTACTATGCTTCGAATGTCGATTATTTTCCTTCAAAATCAATATAACTCTAAAGAAAGTATTGATCATTGAGTAATCGATATTTCCGATTCCAAGCGACATTGCTGATATGTATGAAATACTAGTTTTCAGTTATTTGTTTAACAGACAGATCCCCAGCGAAGCCCTATCAGATTTGATAGTATAAATTCTTTAATTTCTAAAAAATTATTAAAATAATAATCATTGAGAGAACAGCAACTAGTAGCCATAATCATAACCTTAAGCTTAACCATAAACATAAATGTAAATACAAATAAAATCGTAGTCGTTAACTTAAATGTGATCATAATAGTAACAGGACAATAACCATAACTATAAAGTAAACCAAAACTGCAACCATAACCGTAACCTTAGCGGTAGCCTTAACAGTTAACATCACCGTAACCGTAAACATATTCGTAATCGTAACCGTAAATATATCCGTAACCGTAACCATACCGGTACCCATATCCGTAACCGTAACCATATCCGTAACCGTAACCATATCCGTAACCGTAACCATATCCGTAACCGTAACTATACTTGTAACCAGAACATTAGTCTGAACCATAACCTAAATCATACCCACAACCTTAAACGTAATCTTTAACGTGTAACAAGCTTTAAAAGAACTAATGCTTTTCCCAGATTGATGCTTACTTCTCCACCTTAAAAAAGTTTTAGATGCACCCTGACTTTTTTGAGTGTTTGAGTCTATATATGTATGTTTACACTTCCAACGTAAATAAATGAAGTACTCCGAAATTTGTCTCACATTAACTTTACTCTCTTGTTTTTTTTTCATTTTTGTTCTCTTTACATGTTAATATCACTGCCAACAACAACAACAAAAAACATCGAGCACAGATTGTACGACCGGTGAACGCTTTTCTCATTGTTGACGTACAAAATGATTTTATAAGTGGATCCTTGGATATAAGTAATTGCAGTGCACAGCAAAAAGGACATGAGGTGAGTACTTGTGAAGCGTAATGTTTGTTGTTGTGCTTACACGTAAGTAAGTAAGTAAGCAGGATATGTGTGTTGTGTCTCGTCTTAAGATTGCTCTGCTGACTATGATGGAAAAATTACAAACAAAAAAAAAAAAAAAGAGTGCCAGCTTGAGTCTATTTGTATTGCCAAAAACAACAAAACAGTGCAGAAAGTGAAATAGACTAAAGAAAAATAATGAGAAAAAAAAAAAAAATTAAAATTTTGCTGGGATAGAAATAATAATAAGAAAACATTAGGTCGCTGAGGGTAAAACAAAGATAAAAACAAAAAGTTTGAGGCAAAGGCTAAGATGAAGAAGACACAATAGATATCCGGTTTGTTGACGTTCAAGGAGAACTGTTGATAACTTGGTGTCGTATGAAGGTTCGTTGTGATAAATTAAAATGTGACAAAACTAAACAAAACAAAATTGGTGAAGTAAACTTACATACGTACATAGTAGATGTGTACTTGTGTAAACATGACCGAAATTTAATAGAGCTATATATTTTGTCAAATGAATTCTGGTTGAGAGCGGGAAATGAGGGTATTGATGAATGGAAAAGGTGGGAGCTCGCAAACAAATTATCACATCGATGAAATTAAATAAATAAAAAAAGTTAAAATTGTTATTGTTTGATAGGAATAGCCGCAAAAGATCATTCTTCTATCGACATATGTATGTAAATCAGCAAATGAGAAAAGATAAGAAGAGGTAAAGGAATAATATTAAAGGATATACAGTGATGGACATAAAAGTACAAGCACTCGTTTTCTGCGATTTTCACATACATATGTATTTTAACCATAATAATATTATTTCAATAAAGCCTACATATATTAAAACATTTGTCAAAGTTTAGTACAAAAACTATAAATTTTGTTTTAAAATGTACATAAAATTCCCGAAAGAGCAGACGAATTTTATTAAAATTAAAAATTTTTTTTTTTTACCAATTTTTTAGAATTTCTCGGAGTATGTACCCTACAATACATCTAACTTAAATCTGAGCCGTCAGCGCCTGGAACAAATCGGTCATCAGTTTTCTAGTAGCAATATGAAAATTCTGATGTATCCATCAGCAGCGTCTTGTAGGGTAGTTTTGTAGGTCATTAAATTTTAGTATGATAAAAATAAAAAATAAAAATAAAAAATTCCATTTTTTTTCTTTAAAAATCCAAAAAACCAGCGCGAGATCTGGTCGCTGCTCATAGAAGTTTAGTTGATAGATTTTCTATAAGCCTATATATTTTTTTTCGGGATGCTCGGCCTCAATCTCTTCGAAGGTATATCGTACTAAGTATTAATTTTTTTGTTGTTCTTTTTTGGCAGAAGACCAATCCGAATTAGTTCGAATCGTTGAAATTTATGAACATAGTATTTTTTGTATGGAAGAAAACACGAAAGCTCTTCAGAAAAAAAATCGCCAAAAATCAGGAAAATTTCTTACAGACTTGAGACCAACATTTTATCAGACTAAAATTGTATGCGCTACAAATCTGCATTTTCAAAAAAATTCTGAAAATTCTGAGAAAAAAGTTGAAAATTTTGATGAAAATTTGTCTAATTTTTGCGAATTTCCCATACATATTTAAAATATAATTTATAGTTTTTGTATTAGATCTTGATAAGTTCTCGTACAGGAAAATAGTTAAAATTAATTTTCTGAAGCCGAGGTTGGTGAAAACATACAAAAAAAGGGGGTATGCATAGTTTTGTCGGACACTGTATATGTACATACATATGTATATAAATTAAAAAACAAAAATTCTTCTTGGTCATGGGCTCATTTATAGTCATCAACATTAAAATCATTTTCTCATAAATAAGAATAAAATAATGTGGACCAAAGAAACTTTTTCCAAACTTTTTTTAAAAATGCAGCAAAATTTGTTCAAAAAATCAAGTCCTTTTGCTTCAAACAATTTTCTTAATTTTTAATTTTTTTTTCACAATTTTTCTCACTTAGATTTTGGAGCCCACCAACAATTTGTTGGACACAGTGAACTTTGATGCTGTCTTCTATTCACTAGATTGGCATCCAAGTGATCATGTTTCATTTATTGACAACGTGAAAATGCGACCAATGGATGAGACATCGCCGGTGAGTAAAGACGTTATATGGCTAGCATGCGAGTGACATAGCCCAGTAAACCAAAAGCAAGTAATCCTTAAACTCAACTTCCCTCACATTTCAGATTGATGCTGATTCAGCTCAAGTTTTTGATACCGTCATCTTTGCGGGTCCACCACCAATGAAGCAACGTCTCTGGCCGCGACATTGTGTACAAGATTCGTGGGGTGCTGAATTGCATAAGGATTTGAAAGTCGTAGATAATGGTGTAAAAATATATAAAGGCACAAATCCTGAAGTTGATTCATATTCAGTATTTTGGGACAATAAGAAACTTTCCGATACAACATTGAATGCGCAGTTAAAGTTGAAGGGCACCACGGATATCTATGTGTGTGGTTTGGCTTATGATGTGTGCGTGGGTAAGCGAAGCATTCAAATTTAATTTAATTCATTAACAAGTTTTTAGAATGCAACAAAAAAAAAAAAAAAAACTTAAATATGTTTTTAGGCGCAACTGCGGTCGATGCTCTATCCGTTGGTTATCGCACCATTTTGATCGATGATTGTTGTCGCGGCACCGATTTTCATGACATTGAACACACCAAAGAGAAAGTCATAAGCAATCATGGTGTGATTATTAAGTCAAATGAGGTGAGTTGTGAATGAGAACTTATTATTTTAGAGTTACACCAAATTAATAAAAAAAAAAAAAAAAATTAAAAAAAAAATTATTTTTCTCTTTCTTAGGTGCGCGGCATGGTAGAAGGACGTGATCGGCGACCGGAATTAGGCTACAAATTGGCTATGGAACTTAAAAACCCCGATTCGGCGTTGTCGCAACGCAATGGCATACGTCCCATTGAATAAAGGGTTGAGAGTTAACAAAAAAAAAAAGAAAAAAAAAAAAAAAAAAAAAAAAAAAATACCTCCGAGTTGAAACAAGCAAGTTGAGCGCACTTGATATTTGCAAAATACAAAAGCTCTTAAAGCGTCTCTCATATAAATGCACAAAATTAATCAACGCTAAATACACAAAGACACATATGCAGCAGAGGGTTAAGAGGGTTAAGAGTCGTACAATCGAATGCCGTGAGACCTTAAATGACACAATTACTTAGTAGTTATTTAGTTTTTAACAACAGAATAGAGAATTATTTCAATTTATTTTAAGTTAAATACATAACAAAATAAGTAAATATAAAAAAAAAATATTTAAAAAAATATTTAAAAAAAACATACACTCCAATAATGAATGCACAATCTTGAAAATATTGTGCAATATGTACTTAAAAACAAAAAAAAAAAAACTTGTCGAATAAAATGTTGATATCTGCTGCACATGACAGTAAAAATTTAATGCTTAAATAATAAATAATAATAATCAATATAAATATATTTATCTAGATTTATACATACATGCATCACGTTTTATTGGTTGGCTTATTATATGTTATAAAACAAAAAAGATTTGTTTGAGTATGAAAGTGCATGTTGAGTGTGATAATGAAATGTTAATTAATACTTATTAGGGTCAGGAAATTGAATACAAAAAAATTTTAATTGAAAAAAAAGTTAAATTAAACAAAAAAAAATTATTAAAAAAAATACAAGTATATATTATCTATAAAAAAAATCATGTAACATTTTTTATTTACAAACATTTGAAACTGTAGCACTAAATATGTTAAACACAGGGTTGCCAGAGTATCACTTTGTACTTTTTTTGTTTTTTTTTTTTTAATCAACAAAAGTTCCAAAATCAAATAACAAACAAAAAATAGTACCAGCTTTGGCTTTTGTTAAAGTCTTTGACTGATGAGTGGTTAAGCGAAATGTGTTTAATTTGAGTGACTTTTGAGAGAATTGCTCATCACGAAAGATAATTTTATGATTTTAAGTACAAAAAGGTATATTTTAGAAAATTTATACCAAAACAATCAGGCAGCTTTTTAAAGAAATCGTCAAAAAATTTCTTGGTACTCGTAAGTATGTATCCCAAAAATGAGTATAATTCTTTTGACTATTTAAATGAGTCAATAAAGGCAAATGCTTTAATATAAATTGGTAAGTAAAATCTATAAAATACCAGAAGGACCCGGCAGACGTTGTTCTGCCCAAATTTAGGGAAAATAAAAAAGTTTGTAATATTTCGGTCCCTGATCCACTTCCCGAAAAAAAGTAACCCCAAATTTTAACAAAAGTAAAGGACTACTTTTGTGTAAAATTTGAAGAAAATCGCGGAGGTTGGAATATTTCGTATTGTATTACTCATTTGATCGGCGCTCAATTTGATAGCGAAGAGTTGGTAGTGGACCAATGAAAAACCAGTATTCGCGCTATAGCGCCACTGTTGCCTGAGTAAACATGGCATTTTAGTTTTAGTTGTTATCATTGCATTGAACACTGGTTACGATTCGCAGTGTCAGCGCCAAGAGCTGAGAGCACGAATAATTTTCGGTTGAATTTCAACTGCGAGCGAACTTTTAGTGGTTTTTTTTTTTAAAAACTGTCTACAAAAATTCGTACTCCAGAGATTTAGGTGATTTATTAAAAAAAAACTGGTGTGATATACACAATTTCGGATTGGTGGTATCCCTCTTCTTCAGCTTTCACTAGAGGGTGCCGAGAAGAAAATTTTCTGAACTCGAGAAACTTCATTCATTCACATTAGTCTAGTTCATATGTGCCCTGGCTCGATATCTGCACTCATTTAAATTTTGGGGAGAGTGAATGGATTACAAAAAAGTAGGGCTGCGCCTTTATTCGATTATTAGAAATTTTCAGTTAATCGATTACTAGATTAATCAAAATTATGAGTAATCAAAACGATCGCTACTCTAGTATTTTCAAAAATGGTTAATCAAAAACTGATGAATTTACTCATTTTCTCATGCAAGTTTGCCTTGAAATAGCTGAAGAAAAAAAATTAAAAACCAAACAAGCTTCAAAAAAAAAAAAAAAATGAAAATTTTGAGGTGTTGTCCGATGGCGAATCGGCAAAATGTTGAAGATGCAACAAATGGTTGAAGTAGCAAGGAACTTCTATATTTGCGCCGTTTTAATCTTATAACTTTAAACGACTTATTCTTGTATATTTGTATATTTGTATATCCACTACTATCTCCCGAACGACTTCACCGATTTTAATGAAATTTGGTACACAGGTGTTATGCTTTGTTTTAAGTTTTTCTACTTTGGTGTTGCCACTTGGGGTGGTCCTTAGGGTTGCCACCTATATCAATTTTTTTTAAATATTAAGCAATATATGGCAATATGGGTATCAAATGAAAGGTATTTTAGGCCGTATACCACTCAAAATATTTTCGAGTAGGATTGCCACCTAGGGTTGCCACCTGAACGCATTTTATTTATTCGTTCAGATATAGACCACTATCTCGGGAAAGGCTAAACCGATTTCGATAAAATTTGGTAGATGGATAGTATGCTTCCTTCTTAGATTTTCTACTTAAATGTTGCCACTAATGGAAACTTAGAGGGTTGCCACCTTTCCGATTTTTTTTAATTATGGCAATATGGGTTCAAATGAAAGGTATTTTAGGGCGTATACCAACCAGAATATTTGATACACAATAGGTGTCGCCAATGTATGTTAAGTGACTTTTTGTGGTTAGTGTTCGATATTTTGAAAATCTATTTTGGAAATTTATCCTCTTGTTAAGTAAGATTATGCGGAAAATTCGAAAAATACCGAGCAAGTCTCGGTCACCCAGGTACATTTTATTCAAAAAACGATTAATCAAAAATCATATTTAATCAAATAATTGAGTAATCGAAATTATGATTAATCAATTAATCGCACAGCCCTACAAAAAAGTACAGAGAGAAAGTACTCGATAACTACTGGCATCGTACTCGTTCAAAGACTTGTGAAAACGAATACTACTAAATGTTCACAGATCTAAAAAATTATTTAAAATCATATCTTTCTACAACTTTTTTCAAATTCATACATCTGGCAACACTAATCAAATGCAATTATAAATTTGAAAATTTCAGTAAATACAATTAGTCAATTGTCCACACACACATACACACACACACACCAACACACACACACCCACAGCAGGCAGAATTCAACTAATTGAATCCACTTGAAACGCGACATTAATAAGTTTAGCCATTCCCACTCACTTGTCACGCTTTACCACACGCCCTCCCCCCTTCCATGCACCCACAAACGTTGTGAGAAGCCATTTAGTATGTACAATGGCACACCAACGCCCGAAAAATTTATTTAACGCGGGGCAGAAACAAATTTGAAAATTAAGTGGGGTGAAAACCACAAGGGAGGCCCAAGCTTCGTTAGCTAAACCGCAACTTAGTTAAAATGTCCGCTAAAATGGTAAATAAGGAAACGCAATATGAGAAGCCATTGTGCAGCATGCAAATGCGCTGCTTGAGCTACAAAGTTCGCTAGACGCTGCCATTGGAAGACGGACTGACTGGTGGCATGCGATAACAGTTTTTCTATGTTTTCGTGTATTTTCATTTATGTTTCGAATATTACATGAAGCTATTGTGTGAATGAGAAATAGTAAAGTGAATTGAATTGAAAGAGGAATGAAGAGTGAATCACGTTTTTTGGAATTTGATTCAAGAAAGTTTAATTTCAGAAATTGCTTTAAGATTGGGCTCTTTGTGAGTTTGGTTCCAAAATCGAGGGGGGTTGGATATTCACGTTAGGCTTCATACCTAGCACAAGAGGGCCTGACATAGCCTGTTAAGATAATACGAAAATGTTCTTATGGTTTGGGTATATGAGCGCAAGTGTGTTTGGAAGAGTGGGACTGGCCCCATGAATAGGTATGATATCTTGACCGATTCGTAGCTTTTGGCTGACAATTACAATGAAATTTGTTAAGACGATATTCTAGAATTCCAAAAAGTTTTTGTGAAAATAGACCTGAAGTTTCCAATGAATTATATAAAGTTTAACCCAATGGCGGATACAGGATTTTGGGAGCGGAGAGGGGTTCACATTCTTTGCCTTCCTCATGATATCAAAGTCGTGCTTGGCGAATTCAAAGTCAGGGTTGGTTATGAGCATGTGTTCAGCGTCACAGTCGGAAAGCTCAGTCTCCACGAAAAGGTCGGAGAATAAGGCGAATAAAATGATTGGAAAGTAACTTCCATAGTTCCTATCTTAAAATCTGGTAAGAAAAATGACATACGTAACTATAGACCTATCTCGAAGATCTCTACAATTTCTAAACTTTTTGAGTGCATAGTGAAAGATAAATTGTACTTTGCCACCAAGTCCCTTATTTGTGGTAACCAACATGGATTTGTGCCTGGGCGGTCCACTACTTCAAATTTAGCCGTGTTTACAGACTACTGTAATAAGGCTTTCTCGTGTGGTCTTCAAGTTGACTGTGTTTATACAGACTTTTCAAAGGCATTTGACAAAGTCTGCCATCGAGTTCTGCTCGAAAAGCTTGCTTCAATTGGTTTCCACTCCTGCTTTTTGGAGTGGATAAAATCATATCTATCTAATAGATGCTGTGTTGTCAAGGTTGATGGTGTGTCTTCTGAACCGTTCATTGCCACGTCTGGAGTTCCGCAGGGGAGCGTTTTGGGCCCTCTTTTATTCGTTCTATTCATTAATGACATTACTACCTGTTTTGAATTAGCTAATTTTTTGCTATATGCTGATGATCTTAAAATATTTTCCATAGTGAAGGATGCCTCTGATGAGGCTAAATTTCAACGCGATATCGATGCGGTTCATTCATGGTGTCTACGTTCGCGTCTCTCTTTAAACATTAAGAAATGCTTTAAGATGACCTTTGCCAAAATTTTAAACATTCGCAATACGTCATATCGCATCTCGACTGTTTACCTTAACAACGTTGTTGAAGTAAAAGACCTAGGAGTTATTTTTGACTCGAAACTGTCTTTCAACGGTCATGTTGACTACATCATTGTTAAGGCCTACTCGGTCCTAGGGTTCGTTCGTCGGAACTGCAATCAGTTTTCTGACCCATACACTTTAAAAATGCTTTACATTACTTTTGTTCGCTCGAAACTTGAGTATGCGGCTTTTATCTGGAGGCCATACAATCAACTTTCAATAAAAAGAATTGAAC
Source organism: Sphenella marginata (assembly GCA_951509765.1). Classification (NCBI taxonomy): domain Eukaryota; kingdom Metazoa; phylum Arthropoda; class Insecta; order Diptera; family Tephritidae; genus Sphenella; species Sphenella marginata. Next base: position 16,414,533 of record OX608079.1, on the reverse strand, counting down.
GTGTTCAAAAAGTGTTCTTAAAATTTGCATTAAGGGCCTTAAAGTTCGATAGTCCAATCCCCTCTTATCCGTCTCGTCTTATGCTAATTGACCTACAATCTCTTGAAACTCGCAGATCTATTCTGTCGTTAACTTTTACATTTAATATTATACAAGGTGTCATTGATTGTTCCTATCTTTTGGAACGGATTACTTTTAATGTTCCTAGCCGAATTCTCCGAGTCTCGTACCCTTTTTATTGGAAGCGGGTAAAAACCAAATTCGCCGGCAATGCTCCTCTAGCAAGAGCTATGCGTGAGTTGAATTTGTTATCCGAAAGCATTGTTTTGGATTTCTCAATGAGTAAATTAGCTTTTTTGAAACTTTTACGCTCTTATTATCTAAGTGCCTAATAATTTGTAAAATCTCTTGTAGGTACTTACAACCTTGTTTTAATTTTAGCTCTATATACTACTAAGAATTTGTATTAGTCTGTAAGAAATTTTGTTTTCATAGACCGTATTAAATAAATAAATAAATAAATAAATAAAATGCTAGGAAAAGATGTGAGTATAACGTCTACGGCCCAGCCCGCCTAAGTAGTTATAAAGAAGCGGGTTTAATAACACCTACGGGTTAGGGGTTTAGAATATGCTCGAAGTAGGCATACCGGATCTACGGATATGATGACTCCCACCTCTCATTACGGATGCTAGGAGGTTCCGCAGTACCGCAAGGGAGTTCAGGAGCGTACGATGATGATATTTAGACAACGTTGGTTAATTCGAAATACTCCCCAAAACCTTTAGTGAGTGTTTTTGTCGTTACTAAAACAACAACAACAACAAGAACAAGCGAGTTTGAGCAAAATAACTTAATACATGGAGAAGTCGACCGTGATTTGGAAGCACTAATAAACTGGACACACTCATTACTGAACGGAAAATACGCGAGATCATGATCCGCACATCGTCATCGAAGTCACAATCCTCCAACCCTCAAAAAGGAAGTTTTAAAGCAAAAGTCAGGCAGACAGCAGCCGGGCTCTCCAAGGTCTGAGTAACTGGTCGATAGTCGAGTTACTGAGGCTAAATCCCCGCTGAAAAGCTCATTGAATATGGACTTGACTGCACTAATATCAGACTTGAGGCTGCTATCGATATATCGACACTGTCAACTTCTTGAATTTCGGATATTGTGGTTGACTACTCATTCCTCATCTACACCTTTTCCAAGAGTACTTCAGAAACAGTAAAATGTACTTCAGAATAGTCAATTGTACTTCAGAAATTGTAAAATGTATTTCAGAATAGTCAATTGTACTTCAGAAATTGTAAAATGAATTTCAGAATAGTCAATTGTACTTCAGAAATTGTAAATTGTACTTCAGAAACTGTAAATTGTACTTCAGAAGCTGTAAATTGTACTTCAGAAGCTGTAAATTGTAGTTCAGAAATTGTAAATTGTACTTCAGAAGCTGTAAATTGTTCTTTGAAATAGGCAATTGTACTTCAGACACCATCCTTAGCTGGATATGAAACCGGTTCGCCCCCGACTGGCTTGGTGAGCAGTGAAACATTCTAGGATCCTAAGGAAGGTAAGATGGGTATTGAGGGATGAGAGGCCTCATATTGTTTGATCAACCATAGTACAATTTTCGATTTCTGAAGTACATTTTACCATTTCTGAAGTACCATTGATTATTCTGAAATACATTTTACGGTTTCTGAAAATCATTTTACGCATTCTGAAGTACACTTGGAAAAGGTGTAGTTTTAATTTCTTTAATAATCAGGTGGCATTATGGCTATGTCTTACACCCGACCTAACCTACTTCCTGCCTAAATGATAAATCTGGTACTGCTTCTTTCGAATTTTCCGCCAATACCATTAAAGTGACCCAAAACATTTTACAGAAACACATACACATACATACGCCATTTTAATATGTAAACACACAAACGGAAAATTTGGATTATCGTCACATTGCCATTGGCATAGTGCCAACGAATGTTAAAGTCTCGCAATAGATCCGCTTGGGTATCAATACGAGTTAACAACGTTGCCTACATTTACTACGAGTATGATACGATATGCACTCGAGTTGTGGTCAAGTTTAACAGCTATGCCGTAGCAAATATCTTCGTTTTCATCTTCTTCCATCTGGCTACATCGAACTTGCAGAAGTGCTCAGACAAAAGTTGCTTCAAGTTTTTTTTTTTTTTTGGCAAAGCACTTTGAATGTTTTGGTTTTTGCAATTTTTATTTCGTTGAGTGTCCTCTTCTTCTTCGAACAATTGCTAATGTTGTTGTTGATGTTGTTTTTGGTGTAGTAGTCCGTAGTCCGTACTTCGATGTTATATTGCCATTGTCTACTGAAATTTGATTTATTTTTAGAATCAACTGCTGTTGAGTAAGCTAAGTGTTGGCAGTCAAAATGGCCTTTCAGCAAATCGTTAAAGTCGGTTTAACCTACTTTTGTACTTTGCGTAGTGTGGTAAAGAGGCAGCAAATGGTGATTGTTGTTGATGTAGTTGGTTGGAGGTTGAGTTGGTATTGATGAAATTCTGTGTTATAATTGAAAAGACGATGGACATCTTTTACAGCGAACGAATACGAGTGCTCAGTTGGTAGTTAATTTTAAAACGTTCACTCTGTTGATTCATTCTGAGGCCTTATAAGTTAAGACCCTTAAGCGATAGCGTGTTCTAGAATAGACCTGATGCTTTAGAAAGTCTCATACTAAAAAATGTTATCATAAACTTTAGCGGGGAATTGCGATCATTCCGACTCAACAATGAGCTCTTGCTGCAGAGATTTGCAAAGCTTCCATAGGAGAAAAGAGTCCATGTCAGTGAAGAGCAATCCGTGAAGAGCGCATCAGAAACGGCGGTAGAGAGAAGCTAAAGAAAAAATAAAAGATGAAAGGTCGAGAGGAATAGGAACAAGAAAAGAGAGAGCAAAGTGAAGAGAAAGAGTCGGCGAAAGACGAAAAGGTTGCTGCTGAGTGGGAGGATGAAAATCAGGAAGAAGAAATTATTGTGAAATTAAAATAAGACACGCGTAGTTTTTTAGAATTTCTTTTATAATTGAAAAGAAACATCACGAATTAGGGATGTGACCGCTAGTCGAAAAAGTCGATTACTCGATTTTGTTTAATCAAAAAGAAATTAATTGATTAATCGCCTTTTTGATTAATCGTTTTTTTAATCAAATGATTAATCATATACTAAAACGGCACTAACTTAGAAGTTCCTTGATAGTACAACCATTTTTCGATCGGACAACACCTCCAAATTTTCTTAAATTTTTGTATTTTTTAATATTTTGAAGCATGTTTGGTTTTTAATTGTTTTTTCAGCTATTTCAAGTCAAACTTTCACATAAGAAAATTAATAAATTAATCAGTTTTTAATTAACCATTTTTGAATAATCAAGTAATCGATTAACTGAAAATTTGATTAATCAACTTACTCGATTAATCGAATAAAGGCACATCCCTAATAAAAATCGATTAAAATATTAAATCGATTAAAATAAAAGTCGATTATTTATACACATCCTGTTATAAATGGTTTTAAAAGATAAATTAATAAAAAAAATAAACTAGGAATAACCAATTCACTAGACTTTTCTTGCGAAGATTTCAATGCATAACAAATATTTAAGCATTTCCTTTGACCACTGCTACGATTTAAGAATTCCTACAAATGCTCCCAATTGCAAACAGAATTCCCCTGGCGATATTGTTGCAAACATAAAAGATTGACATACATTTAGGCGCAGAAACCAACAATCTACAAAACCTTTCCAAGTAAACTACATAACTTCTGCCGCTTTCCTCTCACCATAGCGGTGTCCTGCCACAAAGCAAATGAGAAAAAAAAGCAAACGAGAAAAAAAAGCAAAACTTTGCCAACTGGTAACAAGGCAAAAACGTAAACTAGTAAAAGTGACTAAATTAAAAAGCAAAATAAACTAAAAAAACAACGAAATAAAAGCAAAAAATTATATAAACAAAACAGTAAACAACAACAAAAAAAACAAAAATAAATGTAAAATAATGCCAAGTTTGCTTGAATATAGCGAAAAGTAGGTGCTCCACTGCACCGGAGCAGACCCAAGCGCGGAGTGGCGTGCGTAATGTATACACACAACATCAAAGGGGGGGGAGGGGGGTGGCGGGTTAGCATGCAGTAGACGCACCATAAAATATACAACCAACTCAAGTCAATGTGTAAAACGCGCGCTCCTCAACACCACCGCTCCCCTCCCCAACACTCACACCACACAAATAACAGCAAACACATCGCAATGTTGGCTCAGCAGCTCGGCTTGTTGTGCAGATTGTGCTTTTTGAAGTCATGCTAAGGTGATTGCGAAATATGTTTTACCGCTCGTTGCACAACTGAAATGTGTACGACTAAGCTTTTTTTTTGTTGCTGAACAAGCAGACACGCAAAGGCTAGTCAAGTTAGCGCCTGAGAGTTTCACTATATTGTGAGTGAGTGTATGTTTGTTGTATTCCATTTTCATGCAGTGCATATGAGCATATATTAACGGTATGTGTACAGTGGTGTGCGCAGGGGGCGCCACTGAAAATTTGAAACCCCAACTAGGCTGTGAGGAAAAACAGCGAGCTGCATCTGTTATGGAGTGGCAACCTCACGCTCTCAGAGTTTTGACTGTAACCCGAAGGTTGTTTTTCTGGAACAGATCCTCTACTTAATCCATGCAGTGTCAATTAGGTTAGGTAGCAGAAACCACAGCTTAAAAGGCAGCTCACTTGGACACAGTGATGGTCCTTTGGGACACTAACTTACTTCCAATTTCTTGGTAAAACGCTGCGTAGCGAAAATTAAATTCCGGATAAGGTACCCACTGATCTTTCCTATAGCTGCCTGAGACAACAAGATATCCAAAACCCGGTAACTACGCTTTGTCCTGGCAAAAACCGGGTATTTGTGAATCCACCATGCAGTTGCAACATCCACCAGTTCCAACCACCCTCGGGAAGTACCAAGTTAACTTCTCGATAAGTAGGGAGAGATGGACTGTAGTAAACCCAAATAGCTCGGAAGTTCGTCTGGCGTCTACAATAGGCCATGACGACCTCGGCAACTGGGAAGAAGTGGTATCAGTACAAGGATTACTAAGCTGATCCGAACTCCCACCAGCCGAGAAGTAGACTATAGGTAACGAGCGGAACTCCCAAGGTCCTTAAAGTCAACTATGTCCGCTTTACGAATACCCGCTCTTGTTAAAAGATCTACATTGCAGCTTCCAGGGATGTCGTAATGACCTGGCATCAAAATAATTTTTATCTCAAAGTAATTGGAGCCGAACCTGAGTCACTAACTATCTTTGAGGTTACTCAGCGCTTTAAATGCCGCAACTTACAATGATACAAAGGAACGGGATCCTTCAATTTCTCTCTACATTAAGCTTCCAAGATAGCTCTGAGTCTGGAGTAATACAGAGGTACTCAACCCTGTCAGAAAGCACCAGCGGTACTCCTCCACGAGATGGTAGTTAAACTGCAAGAATCTGGAACCTTCTGCTGAAGCGAATCAGTCGCGTTTTATTTGGACATCGGACCGACTATTCTGCAGACCCACGTATTTTTGCAGAACGTCGTCCATGGTATTTAGAAACTTGCCTCTGGTAAAGAGTTCGAGGTCGTCAGCCTGCGCCAAATATTAACAGACCCTTCGTTCGATCACTTGGAACAATTCGGTAATGACTACGAACTAGAAAGACAATCCTGTCAGAGAGCAGTTTGTTGATAAATAATAACAGTATCGGCTTGGCTCCCAAAGCCTTTTTCGCTTGTCACTGGTAGAACAAAAGTCTCCTTCGATGTTCAGAAATTACCACGAGCACAAATTCTGAGAGATTAAACAAAAACAATTTCCGAAGTTGTTGCGAAGTTCTCGCGAAGTAACAAACCTTGAACTCGTGTCAAAACTAACAACAACTGTCATATGTCATTTGACATCCCCTTATATTTTTTTTTGCATAAATTCCCAGTACGCCTCTGCGGTTTGGTGCAGCCATTTTTATTGCATTTAAAGCTGCCAGCAGAAGAATAACTCAATTTATTTTATGTCACTCTACCCTTTTACACAACTCGAGTGGTGGTTTTATGGACTCAATGTTATTGTTGTTGTTGTTTTATAAATTGTTTTAAACTCAATCAAGTACACAATTATATAGCTTAAGGGAGATAAGAAAAAAGAGTAAGTAAAGGATGTGGCTAAAGGTTTTTTATAATTGAGTTAGCGTAGTCTTTTAGTAATGGAATGGACGAACTGAGTTATAAAAGAGAATATAATTCTTAATCAGTAAGTAAGTAAGGTAAGCTAAAGGCTTGGGAAAAGCGAACACAAAAGCCTACTTGGAGGGCTAGACGCTAGCACTGGAAAGTCTAGTTTATGGAGCTTGTGGTTAGGTTCTAAGATTTTGATGCGATTTGGCCGATATCTTGTTGGTTCCCCCCCATAAATTCAGAAAACAAAAATTCGCAAGTCAAAATCAAGAAGTCAAAATTCAGAAAGTAAAAGTTCAAAAAGCAAAAATTCAGAAAGTGAAATTCAGATCTAAAAATTCAGAAAGTAATGAGACGGCAGAATAAAAATCAAATTTTGCGCAAAGAACCTTAAAAATATATGTAGCAACTCCTATTTAAAAAATTTGATTTTGAATTCTAAAGAAAAAAAATTGGTCACCAAAGGGTTAATGCATAATTACTTGTGTTATAACGCTAAACATACCGGCAAAAAAAATTTATTTAGAAATTATAAAAATAAAAATTTAGGTCACCAATGGGTTAAGACATGGCGTTTGAAGGGCTAAAACGCTTAAAATCAACTACTTAAGCGAATGTAAAACTATTTTGTTGTGAAAAAATTTGATTTCAGATTTAAAAGAAAATTGGGGTCGTGAATGGGTTAACGTATGGCCGCTCATGGCTTACAATTTTAAATATTTACCAATTAAGTGTAGCACAACCCATTTAAACCTAACCAAAAAATCATTCATAATATAGTTATAAAAATTAAAATGTAGATAACGAGTGGGTTAATGCATGGCCGTAAATGTGTTTCTGAATTTTTGATTCCAAATTTTTGGTTTCTGAGAAAAGTTTTCTGAATTTTCCCCTCTGTCTTTTGGTTTCTGAAAAATTATTTTTGAAAAAATTTTCGGAAAAATTGTGTTTCTGAATATTTTCTGTCTAAATTTATCTCTGAAGTCATATCGATATTTAGGGTTTCTTAGATCTATATGACCTCTATAGGAAATACCATTAGTCTACATAGAATATATAAAATTGAATCTACATATGTATGCATGTGTGTATGTTTGTGGCTTATGGACTCCAAAACTACTTGGCAGATTTTCTTAAAATTTTCAGGAAAGTAGTCTGGAGAGTGTTTCTGTAAAGTTTTTTTTTTTACAGAAGCGTACCCCGGACCACCCTATTCTAAACTGCCGTATAAATAGCTAGATTTACTTAAAACTTGGTATGTAGATAGCTATGTATATGCTGCGATTAAAATATAGGATAATTTTTCCGGAAAGTGGACCTAGGGCCGACCTCTTGTAAACTATCGTATAAATGGCTCGATTTACTTGAAATTTGGTATGTAGGTAGCGTTATACTTAATTTAAAGTAAGGGATGATTTTTCTTCCGGAAAGTGGACCAAGGATCGATATGTCGTATATATGACTTGATGCCGACATATCACAATCGCATACGATGGACTATTTTCTGGAAGCGGATAGATTTAAATCAACGTCTCTTTTCTGTAGCTAGGTTTTGGAATGGTTATCTTAAGATGAACATAAAAATGTTGTTGGATCATAAATTCTCTCGGAAGAATAGGTCAAAATACCCACTTTTTGTGAAGACCACTTAAGTTGTTATTTGCTTATGACCACAGATATATCTTCCGAGAAGTATGTCAGAGAGCGGCCAATTCGTATGCAGGTAGAATTTTACTTAGTTTAATTTATCGAATAATTTTTCTCCTGGGAACATGTTTTTCTTTGGCATAGCAACGCACGCCGGGTATTGTTAGTGATGAATAAAAAAAAAATAACAAAATAAAAGTCATAAACAATTTAAATTACCTCTTAAAATTTACCATTCTCAAAAATAATGGCAATATAATAAAAACAATATTTTTTAAACTTTTTACAATTCATGTCATAGTTACCCATTGCCTATACTCTAGCAAGCACGCTAAGTGAATAGAGTCAGGAATAGTTGGATAACTCGCTGGGAAAGAATTAGTTTCGATATGTAATTTTCTCTCTGATAAACTAATCTCTTACGGGGTTATGCTCAATACGAAAAAAAAAAAAAAATTGTTAGTTACTTACTTTTAAGAAAGCAGTGGGCATCATTGATAGATACACTAAAAAATCACTCATTGCTCTGTGAAAATCGGGATAAAAATAAGAAACTTTGCCGAAGGAACCATACGAATTCTGATGTCACCCAATTTGGGTCGAACTTTTGGGTAGTCCTAAGAGAAGCCCCAAAATGTCACTCATACGACATGGCACCCTACCCAAAACTTCTACCCAAACTGGGGGACATCAGAACTCTTTTTAGAGGTATAGTTCCTTCGGCAAAGTTTCTTATTTTGATTCCTAGAATATGATTTTCACAGAGCAATGGGCGATTTTTTTCCCTCCCCCCAAAGCGACCCGGCCTAATGTGTATGTATATGTATCTATACAAAACATATCAGTCCCATCAACCATAATCATAATGGCAACACTTTAAAGAGTTGTTTTGTTGACGACTACAATCTGGCATAAATTTGAAATGTTAACAACAAACTGGCTGACACAAAAATCCATTCTTCCATTTCTTCAGTTTTTTACTTCATATGCTTTATTTAACTCGGAAATATGCACGCTTGCAGATATATATAAACAATATACGAATACATACATAAAAAGCATGTGGACAGCAATTTTTTCGCACTCTTGTACGCAGGACTTGCCATTTCAGATTTTAATGAAAAATTCAATTCCAGAAAAGCAAAAAAAAAAAAAAAAAAAAAAAAATTACAAATAAGCGATTGCATCATAAAAGAAAAAAGTCAAAAATTAACGTCAAAAAATGTCAGTTGCAGCTTTAATAAAAGAAAAAGTGTAGTACAAAGGCATAAAACATGTGTAAGAGATAAAGCGAAACATGCCAAAAAAGCCAACAGCAAAATGTACCGTAATCAGAATTGTGTAAGCTTTAGCAAGAATGCGCTTAAATACTTACGAAATGCATGGAAATTTATTGAACTCACATTGAGATAGGAATTCAAGAGCGAAATTCTGAGTTAAGCATTTTTTAAATCGAATCGAATTTTTAAACTATAAAAACCGCAAACACATTGCGACTGCGCAGAACTTATGTACATTAGACAGAGTCAGTTTCGATTTATTATAACCCCGCAACGAGTTGAGATATGGATCGCGTTTGATAGCAACACATTTCGGGTTACCCTCTCCATATACTATCCAAATAAATTTTCCAAACCGTAGTTTTGTTGTCGTTCTATTTGAAAGCAAATTGTTTCGTTTTCGTGTGATTCGTACGCTGCAAGACATTTTCGAGTAGCACTCATTAGTTATTCGAGTTTCATTTTATACATTTCGGATTTGATTTAATTGCCGAAGAGGTCGAACTTTAGAAAAACTTATTCAACAACAAATTAGCAAATGTAGTACTTTTTCTATTAAAAAAATTGTTTTTGAATTCGTACGAACTACAGAGTACCGATGTGTATTAGAATCGAGTTGTTGCTTTCGAGTAGAAAAGCCTTTTGTATAGAAATACGAAGTAAGAGCTCTAATTGCGAGCACTTTGATGGAATTGCGTTACCGTAAAGCTGTCGTCAGAATAAATCTTTTCTTAATTCGAACTCAAGGCCAAACAAATATGGTATGAAGTTGTCAGAGTAATTTTGCTGCAACTCATGCTAAAAATACTTAATAATCTGAAAATATGAAAATATGAAAGTGAAACATACATAAATAAATGCCTCAAGAAATTTTATTTTTGAAAGCTGCTGACAAATTATTTAGATTTCACAAAAAAACCTCTGCTTTACATGATGGCTCGCAGGTTTGTGTTGTATATTAGTATTCTTTTGTTTGCATTAGACCGGCCGAAGAAAGTTTTATTTTGATAATATTTTTTAGTATCAAAAAAAAAAAAAAAAAAAAATACTCAAAATTTGTTAGATTTTAATATTTATCTTGAGAGGTCTCTCTTCACTTGTGAAAATTTTTTTTAAATTTTTTTTTTTATGATTCTATTTTTAAATTTTTTTAATTTCATTATTAAATAACTCTCAAAAAGTATTATTATCAAAAATAATTTCACACTTGATTTTAAACTATGTATATATTTCCTACATAAATTTCACAATTTTTGTTCAACTTTTTATAAAAAAAAAAAATTGAGTTCTTGAAAATTTCCAAAGTAAAGTGAAATCAGAAAACAATAGGTGATATTAATAAAAAAGAGAAATTGGCTTTACTGAAATTTTCATAAATTTGACAAAAATTTGTATCGAAAAAATCTCAAAATTTTAGTAAAAGTTTTGAAACTTGAACTAAAAGCAATTGCTCATTTTTAATAATATCACCCAATGCCAATGTTTGATGTTTGATTACTTTGGAGCTGCCCACAGAAAAAACATTTCTATTCAAAGTTTTTTTGTTGGGAATTAAATTTTCAAAAAACCTGTATGAAGTTAAGTATTGTTATTTTAATGGTTTGAAACTTGGCTTAAAAAAATTTGAGCTAGCACCTTTAAAATTAATATTAAAACCTGAAAATTTTACTCCATTTTATCTTGTAATTCTGAATAATAATAAACCATTTTTTTTTCGCAAGCACTAAGCGACTTGGGAATAAAATAGCAGGCACTAAGCGACTTAGGGATAAAGTAACAAAAATAAAAAAAAAACACCTATTTTTCTAGGTAAACAGAAAAAATTGTGTTCGAAATCCAAATGACGAATAAAAATGTTCGATATCAAAATATTTTTTTTTTTTTGGTACTGTCCAGTGTACACTCTGAAACACTAAATCAGTCAAAAATCATACCAGTGACTGGTATCAAACTAGTCCAAAAAGTCCAATTTTCTAAGCAGTCTACTGTAACGTGGAGAGTTGGAAAAATTGATGTAAATCTTTTTATTTAATTTCAATTTAACAGACAGACAGACAAAAATTCTGTTGGAACTCAATGAGCTCAATAATGATTTCTGGAATAACTCTCATATACGGACATTGTTTATTATTTTTTCAGAGATATGCTTGAACATCCAATTTTTTCTCCAATTACATTCCAGACCCCTAACCAGCTGGGACGACTCGTTTGCTTGTGATTCATACTACTTCTTAGTTAGTTTACTAGTTAGTTCACTAGTTGGCTTAACCGCTAGTCAGTTATTTCTTTGCCTATCTAAGCAAGTGTATGTATATTTTTTAAGAGCAAGCTATTTATAACCGTATACTGCACACACATACTAGTACATAACGGTAATGTATGTTTGTACGTATTTAGCTGTCAGTTATCTGTGGCAAAGTAGCTGCACTTGATTGCTGACAAATTGATTTTGACTTGAATGTCAAAGCCTCACTCATTTAAACACATTTATATACATATACTATGCAAACACACCTACACCCACACACATACCTACACAAACATACAATATGAATGTCCTTAACCGCTGTGCAATATTAGTGTTTGCTTTGATGCTTTGAGCCAATGTTTTGTAGTTGATTTTGTATTAAATTTTTTTTTATGTTTCTCATTTACATTTGTTTTTCATATTTCATACTCATCCTGTTTCTTATCAAATCTTTCTACTAGTTTGTCATACAAATTTTTGTTTTGTTTTTTCATTTTCTTTTCTATGCGTAATTGTGCTGAAGCAAGAAGAAAAACTCAATCAGAAAATATATCCATGGACTGTGTATGTGTATGTGTGTGTGTGTTTAAATTTATGTGTGTATGTGTACATCACTCGCTTGCTCGGATTATGTCAACTACTGCCGCACTCAACTCACTACGTTTTTATGGTTTGTTTTCACACTCGTTTTTATGTTGAACGAATCGCAAGTGAATGAATGTGAAAAAATATGAAAATTCAGAGCAAAAGCGTGAGAGTGGCGAATATGTAGAGAGAGTTCATGAGTATGTGTGTGTTGATATTTTTTGTTTTATAGAGTTAAATGCCTTTAAATATGCTTCGCTTTTGCTAAGTGGGGAATTTGTAGAGTGAGGGCGAAATTGGTGAAATTGGCTAACCATGGTGAAACTCTGATTCCAAAAATTCACAAATTTTTGCTAGCACCAACGCATATTTTTAGAATTTGTATAGAAAACGACAAGTGCCTAAAAGTATGCTCTCACACTTACGTGCAAAAATCTTTTCACCATGGGTAAAAAGTGAACCTCTCTGAACAAAATTACCCACTTTTTTATCCTCTTTTTTGGTAAGCGCGACTCAATGATTATCCAGATTTTTATCCGATCATGGTTGGCAGGGTTGTTGCTCAGAATGCTCGGAGTATTTCACAAATACTCATGAGTGTAAACATTGCTCCAATTCAAAAAGTGTCCACTGGACCAAAAAAATACTTTCGTATGCAATTTTAAAAACAAATATTTTACACTTTTTACTTTTTAAAACGATTGCTGATTTTTGCACGCGAAGCTAGATTAATTTTGAGTAATGAAGTAGTAGTGAGTAGTCTGAGTCATGATTAGTCAGTAGTTTTTTTTAGCTAATTAGAGCTCATCAATGCGGGTGGTAAGTCTAACATCGAGCTAGAACTTCATGAAACTTAAAATGCTGAAGAAGGCTCATGATAAGGGAATCTATATGATGAGATTCAGAACAACAGGTAAAGGTAGGATGTTGTTCTCTTGAGCTAGAACAAAACGTATGCATGTTGACTCGAGTACCTCCGCGGATTAGAGGGTTAGAATATAACCGAGCTGGCCAAACCTGTCTCAAGAGGTGAGTAAAATAAAAAAAATAAAATGATATGTCACTTGATGATTGAACTACTTCTTTCTTACGGAAGGAGGGATGACATGAGCTTGAAAGTTGGACCAAATAGCTTCCGCGACAGTCAGACAAGCAACGCCAGTGAGTACCGGAGCGTAACGGAGTCCTATGCGGCGAAGGGTTGTCACTTTTGACAGCACTCCATAAAATCTTCGGATAGCTTTTGTCATTACAAACAACAACAACAACAACAGGTTGACTTGGGTGCGGTGCTTTTGATTGGCGGCAAAATGTTTACCAAACCAACTGGATTCATTTGTCCCTGTCTCTCTAATTTGAGCTCAATTTATTGGTGGTAAATAAAAATTCGAAACAATATTGACTTTGACAGCTGTCAATAATTTTTTTTTTCAATTCACTTTCTATCATCAGTTGCAATCAGCTGGAAGTAGTACGTAATCGCTTTTAAGGTTAGAAAATTTCTCAAAAAATTTCTTCACTCTTTTCATCCAAAACTTTGAGCCAATAACGAACTTCCTACTTCCAAAACTCAACTCTGGATACCAGGATTGTCAAATAAAATATCGAAAATCCCGGGATTGCAAGAATCCAATAACCTTCGTCATCCCTAGTTCCTACGTAGTACGTACATATGTGATAATTATTGTAGTGTGACGTATTTTACAACACATGCTGTCATATATGGACGCATGTACCCTACAAAACATGGCTAACCAATACTGTTGAGGTGAAAACTTGGATTTCAACACCATCACAAGTTTTTGCAGCAGAAAACATATTTATGGAATTTGTATGAAAAACTAAAAGCGCCTAAAAATATGCAAGCTCTAAGACCTTCATCGAGAAGCTATTTTGACAAGTCGACCTTTCGCAACAAAATTACCCACTTTTTTTTGTTGATAACGCAAGCAACTTTGTATAGAAAACGTCAAGTAAATCAAAGAATGTAGAAAAATCAATTCCACCATAGTTCAACAGTGCACCGCTTCGAACAAAATTACCCACTTTTTTTTTGTCTCACACTTTATCTAGTTATTTAACCATTTTTGTTTGGCAGGGTAGTTATTCACTTCGACGTACGTATTTTTGATCTGATAAGGTTGTATGCTGTGGATTTTTAAGCGTACGTGTACAAGCTCTGTTCCATTCTAAGACAATTGAATTACTGGTATGACGTCACAGAAATCAGGTCACCAACGTCAGTGGCTATATTGTGCAAAACGACATGCGAGCATACTACATACATTAAAATTGAGGTGGTAAAGCAGTTGTGGTAGCTTAATAATGAACTTTTTGTCTGAAACATCAAACGTCAGCAACAGAATTTCACGTGAAATAAGAACAAAAACACTGCTCATTCGATCACAGAAATTGCAAAAATGTTGGTAGTGCGAATGTCAATAGCTCATGCGTCAATAATAACAAAGTAAGAAGATTATTCCCTTATCACGGCAAATTCTATGAGGTCGGACGCTGTTGGCTGCGAAAGTGGATTTGTGCGAAAGAGGAACCGGTGATCGACACAGTGAAAGAGCAGAATAGTTACAGTGACAAGGGAAATGTGATGGCTTTGGCTAAGTATACGGTGTCTGTAGTAGAGGCAGTGGACGATATTGTTAGCTCCATCGACTAATAATGCAACCATTACACTGATTGGTAAAGGGAACAGTGACTACAGCCGTATTTGTACAGAGTCCTTGTATTGGCCGGAACCGTGACTGTGGCTATGATAGTGAGCAATTTTGATCTCGGTTGTACCTACAAGATGCTCAGCCGATCTTCTAAAGTGCATTAAAAATCATCCCTCATGATTGGATTGAAACATTTTTATGTATGAGCTGAGATCGTCTAGTCAATTTGTGCTCAGACCAGGGTCCGTAGTAGAGCTAAAGTGCTCATAAACTAACCTAACTTAAATACAAATTTATTACTTTTATCCCTGACTTGTAGTCCGCCACCGAGAAAAGAGAGTCTATGTCTTGCTAAAATAAAATATTTGCAGAAAGTTTGAGCTGACGTTTTAACTTGCAGCTCAAAAAGCCCAAGGCGGTTGTACTAAGTACGAGTTGTTCGGTTCTACTTGTCTAGATTAAGTATTACTCTTAGTGGAAGGGTACCATTTTTGGCCATAGGTTCGTACCAGTGGCGTACCCCGGATTTTAAGAAGGGGAGTTGGAGCCGAGACTGCGAATAGTATGTATACTGGATCAAGACAATGGGATACTGGGATTTTCACGACTAGAGTGCTATTGTATACAAAAATACAAGCTGACCTAGATTTTAGTTTTCAATTTTAGACGATCGACTGTAGCTGATGCCAAGGCGAAACGAAAAGTGTGTCTAAGGTGGTGCCCCCCATAAATTCAGACAACAAAAAAATTCAGAAATAATTTTTCAGCATTAACATACTCGTTATCTACATTTTTATTTTTAGAACGATATTATAAACAATTTTTTGGTTAGGTTTGAATGGGTTGTGCTGCACTTAATTGGTAAATATTGAAAATTATAACCCATGAGCGGCCATACGTTAACCCATTGACGACCTCAATTTTCTTTTAACTCTGAAATCAAATTTCCCACATCAAAATAGTTTGACATAGGCTTAAGTAGTTGATGTCAAGCGTTTTAACCCTTTAAACGGCATGCCTTAACCCATTGGTGGCCAAAATTTTTATTTTTATAATTTCTAAATAATTTTTTTTTGCCGGTATCTTTAGCGTTATAACACAATTAATTATGGCTTAACCCCTTGGTGACCAACACTTTTATTTTTATAATTTCTAAATAACTTTTTATATGAAAAAATAAATTGCTCTACACTACAATAGTAAATATTTGAAGTTGTAAATGCATGCATTAACCCATTGATGACCTTAACTATTTTCGTAATAACGAAATGAAATGATTCACCTCGGAATAGCATTTTATTCTTTTGTAAATTCTAAAATTGTGTTTGCATTATCAACCCATATTTGGGTCATGCATTAACCCCTTAAATGCCTTTATTTTTTTTTAACACAAGTAATTATGCATTAACCCCTTGTGGCCCTGTGGTCAGAAAGCAAAATTCAAATCTAAAAATTCAGAAAGTAATGAGAGCGAAATTAAATTTTTCTGCCACTCATTACTTTCTGAATTTTTAGATCTGAATTTCACTTTCGAATATTTACTTTCTGAAAAAAGATTTCTGAAAAAATGTGTTTCTGGATTTATGGGGGATAACTGTCTAAGGTATCCTCAGTTGACGCCTCCTTCTTCCTGAGCATCGATCGGAAAGCATTTTGGATCTATGCTTCTTTGTTCATAAAAATAACATGACCCAACCAAAGGAGCCTCTGGGCTTTAACTCACGTTCTTTCGAGTCCGCGCTACTTCTCGATTTTCTACTTAGTCCAAAACAGCAACTGCTGACAGGTTGGTTCTTTCCAATTCCGATATATTTGGGAAAATAAATAAAATCCAATTTAGACCAGTCTTATGCCTATTAAAGACATCCTACACTTGCATAATTAGTCGAATGATAATGTGAGAATTATGCGTGATATATGTATGTATGTATGTATGTATGCATGTGTGTAAATGTGCGGCGGGTGGTGAGGTTCACACAAAATATGTGCTCACAACATCTTTGGAATTGATTTAATGACATGCCGTCTTTGGCACTTTGTGGCGTATTTTGTGTTATCTCTGAGGCCATATATTGTTCATGTTGTTGTTGTTGTTGCAAAATGAAATGCATTAAATTTATTATTATTGTTTGTGATTTTGGAATTAATTTCTGTACGAATAACAACAACAACAACATCGTCACAGCACACAAACAATCATCAAAATAGTCTGGCTTGTACGACACAAGCAAAAGTCACTAGCCCCGTCAGTCTCTCCTCGCCTTACAACTACACATTTGCACTTGTACACATATACATACATATATAATACAAATGTTAGCATGTATGTGTGTGCATATGTCATTATACAGGTCAGTACAGCCGCCTTTATCGGGTTAATCTCAAGTGTTCCAACTATCGCACAGTGGCAATAAAAGAGGTGGCCGGGGTGCAACAAATGGCACATAAAACAAATCGTGACACGATTTTATATTTACGACCCCGTTGACATAATGCCAAACAATCAACATTGTTAATGTGCCATATGAATAAGCCAGGCACAGCGGGAAGGATGGACGAGCATATGAAAGCTCGAACGTTAACAATAGGAACGACCAGCCGGACGAAGACATTCCATTGCACAAAGCTTGAAGCGCAAACAAGGTATTAAATAACATTTAAGTATTAATAAAGAAAATAAAAATGTTGTACTTTTGCACGGATTTGTTGGGTTGGGTTGTAGAAAACTCGCAAAATTACAAATCGCTATGAGATTTGATTTTTTTCTGTCGTCTCATTATTTTCTTTTTATTTTTTACTTTCTGAATGTTTAGGTAGGAGATATTGGCTTTGAAATAAGTGAAAAACACTTTACACGAAGCATAAGCTGATTTTTCTTTGCTACTTTGCCAAAGAACCTTACACATTTTCTCTTTAAAAATATGTATAGCAACTCCTAGAATTTAGTTTTGAATTCTAAAAAAAAAAAATTGGTCACCAAAGGGTTAATGCATAATTACTTGTGTTAAACGCTAAACATACCGGCAAAAAAATTTATTTCAGAATTAAAAAAAAACAAATGAAGGTATTTCATGGGTTAATACATGACCCAAATATGGGTTGATAATGTAAACATTTAATTTTTAAGTGTGCAGTAATAGATCTAACATAAAAAAAAATTTCAGAATTTATAAAATAATGAAAAGCTACTCTGAGGTGAATCATTCTATTTCGTTATTAATAAAGTAGATAATGTCGTCAATGGGTTAATGCATGCATTTTAAACTTGGAATATGTACTATTGTAGTGTGGAGCAAGTTAGTTTTTTCATATAAAAAATTATTTAGATATTATAAAAAGAAAAATGTAGGTTGCCAATGGGTTAAGGCATGGCGTTTAAAGGGTTAAAACGATTAAAATCAACTACTTAAGCGATTGTCAAACTATTTTAACGGGAAAAATTTGATTTCAGAGTTAAACGAAAATTGAGGTCGTCAATGGGTTAACGTTTACCAGTTAAGTGTTGCACAGCCCATTCAAACCTAACCAAAAATTCGTTCGTAATATCGATATAAAAATAAAAAGGTAGATAATGAGTGGGATAATGCATGGCCGTAAATGTGTTTCTGAATTTTTGATCCTGAATTTTTGGTTTCTGAAAAATCATTTCTGAAAAAGTTTTTCCGAAAAATTGTATTTCTGAATTTTTTCTGTCTGAATTTATGGGGGGCACCAGATAAAACAGACTTGTCGTGGTTAAAGTCTAATTCAGTTTATTTTTGACAACACAACCTTTCATTTGATATCCATTTTATTATAGCTCATGATTTGATTTTCTTAAAATTTTAGTTAGGTGGCAATATCGTAAAAACGTACAAAGTGGCAACCTTAGTAAAAAAAATATTCGATTGCATCAAAAAAAAGCATATCCATAGTGGAAATGTAATTTTTGGGATGATGTTGAATATATGTATGTATTTAGTAACATATATAACAGGACTAGGTGGCAACTCTAGCAAATACGCTAACTAGAGATATTTTTGTTGAAATACGACTTTGGATGCTTTTCGTTGCACACTCATGTGGATATGCGTATTTTAATAATTTTTTTTTTACATAAAAAAAAGGTGGCAACACTGTAAAAGTACGCTAAGTGGCAGCACCTAAATAAAACTGTTTGAAATGTAGCATATGGCGAATATTCTAAACTTAATTAGAAAAAATAAAATTGTTTTGCATAAGAATTTGCACACAAAAAAAACTATGTGGCAACCCTAGTGGTATCAAAGCCTTTGACAGGCACACACCCCATCATACAAACGCGTCTATCTTCAGCGAGCCTCCACTAAAGCTACGTCTCCTTGCTTATTCATTTTGGCGTCAGCAAACACACGCCCGTCAACATCCTGTGCAAGAATTTTAATGTAAAAATGACGAAGGACGGACAACAACGAAAATAACTTCAATAACATAAAAATCAACTGCATCGACTACAACAATAATAAAAATTCCAACATCGCACAAAAGCGGACATGCAGACAAACTGTCAATATCCTTTATTACTAACAATACATCGAATGTCCTGCAATTTGTGCATTTTGTTTATGGGCGTGATCTATTTTCACGCTGACCGCATGTGCCACAAAAATGTACAACAACAAATTGGATTGTCGGCGAATGATTTTGTACTCCAATATTGATACCCAACAAGCAGAGAAAGCATAAAATAAAATTTCAAAATATTTACTGAGGGTATGTTGGAAGCTTACAAAACGTTTTTTTTTTATACAAAACGGCTGAAAGTAAGCGTTTTATAATCGAAATAAAGGTAAATTATGTAAGATTGGAAAAATGGGTTTTCTAAAATTTATTTAAAACTTATTTATATTCATTTCAAAAAATATTTTATTTCCAAGAATGCAAATTAGATGCGTATGGAATCATTTTAAGGTAATTTTGAGGACTTTCGGGCGATCATTTCAAGAACTAAATTGGACTATTTTGGACACTTTCCGAAGGGTTCTGACCTTCCTACAAAACTTCGGAATCGTTTTAGAGACCATTTCGAGACGAATTATTGCATTGATTTTGTCGGGACCATTTCGGTATTTTTGTTTTAGAATAATTTCAGAATTGTTTACGAGACCTTTTTGGTTGCCTGGCCTATTACCAACTGCAATTTAATGAGTACGAAATCTCTGAACTTAAGCGGAAATTATTTATAGTTCAAAGTGCAAAAGGAAACCACTTTGGAAAACACCCACAGTTCATTCTTTTGCCTACAAAAATCGGTATTCGGAAAGTCCCAATACAACAGCAACAACAGGAAAGCAAACGAAGAACAAAAATAATTTCATATTTTTATCAATCTACGAATATTAATTCACTACTTTATTTATTTTTTTTTTTTGAACGTGAAGTGACATCATGTGATATATTATGTCTTAATGCGATGTGATGTGATGTCACCAATATGGAAAAATTTTACTTGCGCAAATATTAGCACATGTGTAGATATTTGAATTGGTTTGAACATGTTACACTATCACATATGTTTCATATACATCTATGCATAGTCCTATGTATGTATGCCAAAGTATTTTGCATTCAAATTGTTCGGTGATATCATGTGATATTTTGCGTTATAATGTGACATGCATAATTTAAAGCGAAATAAACAATTTGCATGCTATAAACGAATTCATACATACTTACGTAAATACGGGCTTGCATGCAAGTTCGAGATAGGCAATTTTTTTCATCATACACACTTACATTTACATACATACATACATACAAAACGCACCATATGCATATAAGTATGTACAAGAATTCATGCAATTTCGAAGCATGTTGTTTATTGAAATTAAAATTGCGTGATTACAACGCAACTATGGAAACAAAAGACGTGTTGTATATAGTAAGTATATAAGTACATATGTACATAATATAGTAGCAGCAAACAGTCAACATTGATAATACTAAAATCTGAAACAATAACAATGAGTGTTTTATGTTTACAATTCTACATACGGATATATGGGGTGGCGTGTGAATGTACGTATGTATGTACCAATCCGACTAAAAAGCCATCGATGTTGACAACAACTGTAATAATGAATATGTTAATGATTGTTTTATGTACATTGTTGGGTGTATTGGGGCGGATAATGCGAGCAGTGTGACTGCATGCTAAAGATAATTGTTGGCAAGGTGTGGCATAATAATAATGAAATAAAATAAAATAATTTAAAATAAAATAAACTAAAATAAAATAAAATAAAATAAAATAAAATAAAATAAAATAAAATAAAACAAAATAAAATAAAATAAAATAAAATAAAATAAAATAAAATAAAATAAAATAAAATAAAATAAAATAAAATAAAATAAAATAAAATAAAATAAAATAAAATAAAATAAAATAAAATAAAATAAAATAAAATAAAATAAAATAAAATAAAATAAAATAAAATAAAATAAAATAAAATAAAATAAAATAAAATAAAATAAAATAAAATAAAATAAAATAAAATAAAATAAAATAAAATAAAATAAAATAAAATAAAATAAAATAAAATAAAATAAAATAAAATAAAATAAAATAAAATAAAATAAAATAAAAAAAATAAAATAATTTAAAATAAAATAAAATAAAATAAAATAAAATAAAATAAAATAAAATAAAATAAAATAAAATAAAATAAAATAAAATAAAATAAAATAAAATAAAATAAAATAAAATAAAATAAAACAAAACAAAATAAAATAAAATAAAATAAAATAAAATAAAATAAAATAAAATAAAATAAAATAACATAAAATAAAATAAAATAAAATAAAATAAAATAAAATAAAATAAAATAAAATAAAATAAAATAAAATAAAATAAAATAAAATAAAATAAAATAAAATAAAATAAAATAAAATAAAATAAAATAAAATAAAATAAAATAAAATAAAATAAAATAAAATAAAATAAAATAAAATAAAATAAAATAAAATAAAATAAAATAAAATAAAATTAAATAAAATAAAATAAAATAAAATAAAATAAAATAAAATAAAATAAAATAAAATAAAATAAAATAAAATAAAATAAAATAAAATAAAATAAAATAAAATAAAATAAAATAAAATAAAATAAAATAAAATAAAATAAAATAAAATAAAATAAAATAAAATAAAATAAAATAAAATAAAATAAAATAAAATAAAAAAAATAAAATAATTTAAAATAAAATAAAATAAAATAAAATAAAATAAAATAAAATAAAATAAAATAAAATAAAATAAAATAAAACAAAACAAAATAAAATAAAATAAAATAAAATAAAATAAAATAAAATAAAATAAAATAAAATAACATAAAATAAAATAAAATAAAATAAAATAAAATAAAATAAAATAAAATAAAATAAAATAAAATAAAATAAAATAAAATAAAATAAAATAAAATAAAATAAAATAAAACAAAACAATATAAAATAAAATAAAATAAAATAAAATAAAATAAAATAAAATAAAATAAAATAAAATAAAATAAAATAAAATAACATAAAATAAAATAAAATAAAATAAAATAAAATAAAATAAAATAAAATAAAATAACAAAAAAAATAAAATAAAATAAAATAAAATAAAATAAAATAAAATAAAATAAAATAAAATAAAATAAAATAAAATAAAATAAAATAAAATAAAATAAAATGAAATGAAGTGAAATGAAATGAAATGAAATCAAATAAAATAAAATAAAATAAAATAAAATAAAATAAAATAAAATAAAATAAAATAAAATAATTTGTAAGTTTTTGCAAGCTCTAGACCAAATAAACAATAATTCGTAATGAATTTAATTGTCAGTTTTTTGGGAAAAATTGATAATTGGAGAAAAATTACAAAGGAAAAATCAACAGCGATGGATAGGATTACATGTTTCAGAGTTTCCAGGCTCATCATCAGATCCCTTTTTCGGACACGGATTCGAACTCGTGTCTGCACCAAAGCCGCTGTTAGAAAATTCCAACACTAAGCAATGATGCCCTGTGACGTCACAATGCACTTATCTCCACTTCAATTAATTCCCTTTTGTTTGTTTGTTCTTGCCAACTGTATACACAAAATTTCTTAAGACATGCAGCCTATATGTTATGATGTGTGTTGGTCTTGTTGTTTGTACATATGTATATACATATATACGTAAACCCGTGCTATGGTTTTAATGTATTTTGTTGTTGGATTTTTGCGGTCTATTTTGTTTACATATTTGTAAGTTTTTGCAAGCTCGAGACCAAATAAACAATAATTCGTAATGAATTTAATTGTCAGTTTTTTGGGAAAAATTGATAATTGGAGAAAAATTACAAAGGAAAAATCAACAGCGATGGATAGGATTACATGTTTCAGAGTTTCCAAAAAACTGACAATTAAACTCATTACGAATTATTGTTTATTTGGTCTCGAGCTTGCAAAAACTTACAAATATGTAAACAAAATAGACCGCAAAAATCCAACAATAAAATAAAATAAAATAAAATGAAATGAAGTGAAATGAAATGAAATGAAATCAAATAAAATAAAATAAAATAAAATGAAACGAATTGAGATGAATAATAATAAATAAATAATCACATAGCATCAAAGCTTAGTTTGGAACCTCTGAAGCATGTAATCCTATCCATCGCTGTGATTTAACTTTGTAATTTTTATTTAATATCAATTTTTCCACAAAAATAGAAAATAATAATTAACCAAAAATTATTATTATCTGGACTTGAGCTCGCAAAACTTACAGATATCTAAAATAAAATAATAACTTTTGAAAAAACATCGCTAAGGAAAATTAGTTCCTAAACCTTAAAAAGGAAATAATTTTGAAAATAATACAAAATTATTCCGAAATAGACCCGAAATAATCTCTTAAGTTCTCTAAAAAGTCAAGGAATCGTTTGCGGAAATCCATCGAAAAATATCAAGAAAAAGTGACTGAAAGAATAGCGAGATTATCCTTAAAGGATTCCGAAATGATTCGACAAAAATCCGAAAAAAAGGTTCGAAGGGATCTACAAAAACTCTCGAAAGTTATCCCGAAAAGCATACGCAATGGTCCCAAAATGTTTCCAAAATAATGCCGGAAAGATGCCGAAACAATTCGTAATTGGTCGCTAAAAAGACACAAAAATCGTCCGTGTGATTGACGAATTAAAAAAAAATTTTACATCCATGCTAAATAAATTTGTTTCAACGCATTCTATTTTGTTAGATTTGAAAGGCACTTTAGAGTGCTTAGCAGCCGCAGTGAAATACGATCGCCAATATCGCGTGCATTATCAACATACCGTTAATGGTATCCGGCTGACGATGGACATGAAATCCCGGCAATGTACATACATGCATACATACATTTCACAAAGTAATTGAAAAAGGAAACCAAGACATGTTCCACTTACTAAAAGCAATGCCATGCGACGGGGCGTATGCGCAACATTCTCTACGGTGATGTAGCTGCAGATTCCTTGTGAGTGTGGAATAAATATGTGTGATTGGGTGTGTGTGCATGTATTTGTGTTTTTACAACATAAATACAACACTGATATAAATTATGTGCTAGTTAGTGCAGAGAAAAAGAGAGAAAGAGAGAGAGCGCGCGAGAGTTTGTATTATACAGTACTCATTTAGTGAAAGAGGGTGAAGGAGGAGTTTTACGAATTAAAGAAGATTTGAAATGAAATATTTTGAAATGTATGAGAATACATAAATATGTAATAATAAAATGTATACGACACGCAAAAAAAAATATTAACTGAAAAAAATTTAAAAAAATGCTTTCGAAGAAAAGCAAGCATTGAGAGCTGCTATGGTGAGAGAGAACAGAACTTTCGCTGAGAAATTGTGCTTGCAATATTAAAGCGAAAGCTTTCGCTCACAATGGATGCTGCAAAATTGTAGACGACACCAAAATACCGTTACACAGCACACACACACACACATACATACACAGCATAGCAGCAAAAATTCATGCAAAACGCGCCCTAAAAGCCATTGTACGCGCGCTCCCAATCAAAATGTATAGAGATTTTGTAGCTACGCCATCGATTTTCTCAGTCAGGTGGAGACAGTCGACGTGTACGGATGCTTAACGGTTCATAAGCGGAAACGCGTCAAACAAACAAACAAAAAAAAAAAAACAGTGAAAAGTTGCAAGCAAGCAAATAAAAGGGGAAAGAGAAAAATTTTCATAAAATAATTTAAAGGCAGCTAAGCAAAGAAAATCAGTGATAGAAAAATGCAAATTAAAATGAGTGCAGCATACAAATAAGAAAAGTGAGAAAAATAAATTTGAAAAAAAAAAAAAGTTTTCATAAAACTCAAAAAAGCAAAGAAAACCAGCTAAAAATCTATGTCAAAAAGGCTGAAATGAAAGAAAATTTTTGCACAAGCACACCTACATATACACACACACACACACATATCAAGTTGTAAGCTATGCAAAACAGCACAACGAAAAAAATATGAAAAAGGCGTTGCTGTGAATGCGTGGAAAAGTTTTTTTTTTTTGTGTTTTGGGAAAAAATTCAGCGACTTTGAAAATATGTATCAAAGAGCTACACGAAATTTCCACATCAAATGTACATAGCGAGAAAAAAAAATTGGTAACCAGCATAAAACTTGACTTGACCATAGGCACACAAGCACAACTCAAAGTTAACACGCATAAAACTCTGGAAAAAAATAGCAAACGGGAAAAACGTAAGAAAGTAACAAAGTAAAAAAGGCAGCGAAAATAACTACCAGAAAACGCTGGAACAGCAGCTAAAGATTAAAAAGTGTTTGAAGAAAAAAAAATCGTTTACACTTTTTTGTGAAAAATATTTTACTAGAAAGGTAGTTTACCAAAAGTGGTTACAAAGAAAAAAAAAGAAACAAGAAAAAGAAAAAAAATTTGTTTCTAAAGAAAGTTGAAAAAATCTGCATGCATACATCCCTGCATATACAATTTCATCTCTATAACTATGAAAAATGTTAACTCAATACACACACCCATACACCCATACATACATACATACATACAAAATATGTGTGTTAATATGTACATGTGTAGAAAAAAAGCTTCGAAAAACGGATGTACCATAGTTTGGCCTGCTGTCGTGTTATTTTCCTTTTGCGTCGTTCCCCCCACCTGTTTTGCGCGCTCTCCGCGCGCTTTGTTGTTAATTTCTTTGAAAACTGCAGTTGCTACTTGTTTAATTGCTGTTGTAACTTCGTGTGTATTTTTGGTACCTACTAACTGTTTACCTCTTCACTACTCAGCACAACTGTGATTTTTACTCGTGTTCGTCATCGTTTTCGTGGTCCACGACATGATGCTGCTGCTGCTAGTGAGTGCCACTGTTGCTTTGGTTGCTGTGGCTTCTTCTGCAGCTGCTTGCGTAAAGAAACAAAACAAATAAAAGGCGAAGCACTAGGCTCGTGTGTATGTGGCGTGTATGTATGTATGTATATACCTAGTTGTGCCTAAAAGTGGTCACATAGGAAATGGATTTATTTGAAGGTAGCGAGCAACATGTCCACTTTGATAAATTGAGCAGAGGTAGATTCCTTAAATAAAAAATGGGCATTGACAACCCTTTCCTATATTCAGATTTGGTGTGCCGTAATTTCTCATGCCGACTAAGCACGGCTAGTGGAAATGAGATGTTAAACAGTGATAGTACTTCAAAGGCCAAGTGTTTAAAAATAAAATTTTTTGGAAAGGTCGTTTTAATATGCATATAAAACACTTTTAAAAATTAAAATAGTTTTTTTTTGTAATTTTTTAAGTGCACACTTTTTTGTTGAGTTTTTAAAAAATTTAAATTTTTTTTAATTTTGAAGTAAATGTACAATAATTCAAAAATTTTTTTTGTTTAATTTTTTTTAATTTTTAGATAATTGCATATCTCAAAAAAAAATTTTTTTTATTTTTAAGTAAATTTATAAGTGAAAATTTTTTTGGTTCAATGTTTAAAGTAAATGCAGATTTGAAAATTGTTTTTTTATTTCAATTTTTAAGTAAATGCGTTATTCAAACTTTTTTTGTTTAATTTTCTTGAAGTAAATGTATACTTAAATTTTTTTGGTTGTTAAATTTTTCAGTAAATTTGTATCAGCATTTTGTTTTTTAATTTTTAAGTAAATGTATATTTCAATTTTTTTTTTTTTAATTTTTAAATAGTAATTTTTTTTTATTTTTAAGTAAATTTATAAGTGAAAATTTTTTTGGTTCAATGTTTAAAGTAAATGCAGATTTGAAAATTTTTAACTAAATGCATTATCCAAACTTTTTTTGCATATTTGTAAGTTTTGCAAGCTTGAGATCAGAGAAACAATAATTCGTAATGAATTTTAATTGTCAGTTTTTGGGAAAAATTGATAATTGGAGAAAAATTACATTGTTAAATCACAGCGATGGATAGGATTACATGTTTCAGAGTTTCCAAGCTCATCATCAGATCCCTTTTCGGACACTGGGATGCGAACCAGTGTCTGCACCAAAGCCGCTGTTAGAAAATTCTAACATCTAAGCTATGATGCCCTGTGACGTCACAATGCACTTATCTTACTTAATTTTTTAAGTAAATGCAGATTTCAAAATTTTTTATTTTGTTTTTTTTTTAATAATTTTTCAAGTAATTTCAAGCATATTTAAATTTTTTTTTGTTAAATGTATAGTTGAAATTTTTTTTGGTCTAAGTTTTCAAGTAAATGCAGACTTGAAAAATTTGTGTTTTTAATTTTTAAGTAAACGCATTATTCAAACCTTTTTTTGTTTAATTTTTCAAAATTTTTTTTGGTTTTTTTTATAATTTTTCAAGTAAATTGCATATTTGAATTTTTTTTGTTAAATTTTTAAGGAAATGTATGTATATCAACATTTTGTTTTTTACTTTTGAGTAATTGTATATTTCAATTTGTTTTTTTTTTTTTAATTTTTAAGTAAATGTATCTATATTTAAAATTTCTTTTTTTTGTTTATTTTTTTTATATATGTATGTATATTGGTTTTGAAAAAGAACAACAGTGTTTTATTCAGAGAAACACGGACCTCGCGCCAGAAAAATTAACAAATTTTTTTTAATTTTTAAGTAAATATGTATATGTATATTTCACACATTTTTTTTTAATTTTTAAGTAAAAGGATATTTCAAAATTTTTTGTTTTTTTTTGTTTAATTTTGAGAAAATGTATATTTCCAAATTCTTTTTTGTTTAATTTTGAGAAAATGTATATTTCCAAATTCTTTTTTGTTTAATTTTTCAACTAAATGCATATTTAAATTTTTTTTGTTTTCGTTTTTTATCTTTTTTTTTCAAATTATTATTTAAAGTTTTTTTTTTAATTTCAAGAAAATGTGTGTATATACAATGTTTCACTGCTAACAACAACAACAACAACAATGTTTAAATTAAAAAAGCAACAATTAAAGCTATTTTAGTATTTGGACACGTTAAATTTATTTAAAAAAAAAAACTTTCGGTTGTTTAAGTTTGAAGTATTTTCTTCAGTTTAAAA
Source organism: Sphenella marginata (assembly GCA_951509765.1). Classification (NCBI taxonomy): domain Eukaryota; kingdom Metazoa; phylum Arthropoda; class Insecta; order Diptera; family Tephritidae; genus Sphenella; species Sphenella marginata. Next base: position 16,386,321 of record OX608079.1, on the reverse strand, counting down.
TTTTATTTTTAACACAAAAAATGTTTCAGTGTAATATATGTATGTATGTACATTAAACTAAATATTTTTGAAATCTGTTTTAAATACCTTTCTAATGGTATAATTGATCTCTGAAATCGGTTGAGCCATTCCGTTTAGACATTTCGATACCTTGCCATGCCCACAATTTTTTCAAGAATGTAGCCTCTAATTTTGAGTAGAAGTTATAGGAAGCCCAAAGAAAATCTTAAATTTTCAAATGATTTTTGTAAAATTTTAAAATAAAAAAATTAGTAGTACATTCTTTTCGATTCCACCTACTTTCGATTTTCCGATTTCTTGGTATTGTCTTTCGATTATCTTCAGACCCTCTGTATTTTTATCAAAAGGGTTTCTTGTTTTTTGCAACCATTTAAGTGATTTTAGTGTTTCGTATTTTTGATACAGAATTTAGACTCATTTTGCTATACGAGTATACGTTTTTATGTTGAAGTCTTTTGTACCAATTTTTGTCTCCTTAAATTGTGTTTTGAACAAAATTTTTTTTTCTGGAACCCATTGCCGTTTTTTGTGAGATATACTTGTAGATCCACTGAATCTTCCCCAGTGTTTAAAATTTTTTTTTTTTAATTTGAAGTGTAAACTTGTATATCCTTGGCTGAGTGAAAGATCACCTTATTTCAAAATATTTAAAAAAAACGCCCTATCGGAAATTTCTTTTTTTAAACGTCCCATTCCAGAATATGGTTTGAAGAATAACCTTTCCCAAAAAGTTTTCAATAAAGGCCTATTTCAAAATTCGATTCAAAAATGCTTCATCTCAGCTGAAAATGAATGAAGTTTTCGTTAAGATAGGACACTTGAAACTCATTTTGAGATAAGGCGTTCTACAAACGAATTTTGAAAAAGGTTGTAATTAAAAAAAATCTGAGATAGATAGGGAGTTTTTTAAAAATATTCTTAAATGAGGTGATCTTCCACTCAGCAGTCATTATATGCCTATACTTCAAAGCTAACTAAATCTGGAGCGCTACGTAATAATGATCCGAGAGGAGTTCGTATTTTTAGTTGTTTTGGGTAATTTAGTAAAATCAAAAAAACCAAATTTGTATAAGGAACATGGAGTCTTAGGAAAAAAAAGTGAATTTTTTAGAGCGAATAAGTCACATGACGCAATCATAGTTATGAAGGTTTAAAAACATTTTTTGACTTTTTTATTAAATGCTAATCAATAGTCATTATGTACTGGTAGTCAGAATAATATAGTTTTTGATCGTATAAAGAGTTGATATAAGTCGAGAATGTAAAATGTTTAAAAACTTTCATAAAGCTTCATAAAAGATAGAGAAAATGCTTCAAATATGACTCTAAAAAAGCATTCAAAAAACATTCAAAATGTAGAAAAAAAATTTGTCTAAAAAAAGAATCCAAAGGGATACGAAGAAAGCTATAAAAAACACATCCAATTCGAGGAAAAATACGCACAAAGCACTCCAAACTCATCGGATTCGTCCTCACTTTTTATGACTCATTTTTGCTTCTTCTGGGCTCCGAAAGTCGTTGCTGTGGGAAATGCTTCGATAAGTGTGTTTTTCATAGCTACGAATTTTTTTGGCTTCTTTTGTTAGCTGGGTTCAGGACGAAACAGTTTAAAGTGAATGTGGGTTGCAAGGATTTTTTATGCTGAACACGAGTCGGTGGTCAAAAACTTCCCATCATGATTCATTCCAAAGAAAAAAATGTTTTGTGTCCCCAAGTTTGGTATACACGCCCTCTGTGATCTGGGTGTATAATCATGACTTGAATAAACGATCATTTATAGACCAAGGTTCAGATAAAAATATTTGATCTAAGAAACCAAAGTGACATGTCACAAATATTTTATATAATTTATAGAAAACTTAAATAAAAAAAAAATTAATTTCAAGTTTTACAAACTTTTTCATACGCCAGAATATTGAATGGTTCTTAGTCTTTTAATGGTAAGAAAATCCCCTTCCCACCACTTATCAGGAAAATAAAATCTTCATTTATTATCACCTCTACAATTAGGCGAACGCGAACAGAATGGTGTACAAATTTGGTATGTGAAGCGCACCGAAGTATAAAAACCTAAAATAGGTAACAGCAACAACAACAGCAGCAGCATTAGAAGCAGCGTGGTTCGTGGTGTTATCTTTATCGTCTTTCATCCTTCTACCGAAAAGCTAACTGCTGCTGCTGCTTGTATTTGTTGATTGCCTCGCCTTAGTTTTTCTTATCCTTACAACTCTCATTTATGTATGTATGTTCTAAATGCTCGAATGCAAAACTTGCGCTCTCTCGTATTTCAACAAAAAAAAAAAATTGAGCAAAAACAACACAACAAATTCACCACACCCAGATACTGAGATTTGTGTTTTGCTGTCGTCACTATTAAAGCCAGCTGTGTGTTGCGGTTAAAAGTTTAAAAGTAACATAACATATAAACACACGCACACATGAGCACGCAACACACACTTGAGCACGCACGCACACACATGAGCTATAAACGCTACTTGCAAAAGGAGACTGCACGTGGATTCGTTGTTAAACCGAGTAAATACGATTTTACGCAGCTGTTTTTGCGAGGCTTTGAGTTTTCGAAACATTTGTTTTTGTTATTTTAAATTAAATTTCACAACAACAAAGCTCGTAAGATCTACTAACGACCAAACAGCAATGTGAGCTATGAAGTTTGAAAAATCCTGTTAGTTCAGAACATTTCTTGAATTTGTTGTTGTAAATTTAAAGTTATTGCTGTCATTCAAAAGCACACACACACAGACATACATACATGCATGCTATGGCATTTTTGTAAAGTAAAGTCCAAACTTACCACCGCTCTGACTCTATTTGCGTTTGTTGCATATTTTTGTGCGCGCCAGTTAACTGCCGAAGTGTTTGTTGTTGGTGTACATTTATTCGTATGTAGTAGGATTGTGGTTCGTGCATATTTTGCAGCTGCTTTGGACTTTATTATGCATCGTGAATTCGGCACGTAAAGTATGGGTTGTCGTTTGTGTAGTGGAAATGTGAAAGACTAGAAAAAAAAAAATGTGAAAAACTAAAATTGTTTCAAGAGCAAAAAAAAAAAAATACGAAAAGTGAAATAAGTAAAACTTGGAACTCACGATAATAGTACCTAGATAAAGACAGGCAAAAGCACATTATTTTAATACTTAAAAAAAATGAAAATAAAAATCTTACGCTTGAGTTTGTACATGTGTGTGAAAATGTGTGAACTTCACAATTTGTGTTAGCGCAACAGGCATGCATTGCTTTGACAAACTTAAAATCAAGTCAACTTCAATCCAAAGTTCTTGAGAATTTTTTTTTTTGTTGTGCCGATAACAATTCTCTAACATTGTAGTGAAAGTTAAAAAAAAGTATCGAAAAACTAAAAACAAAATGTACATATTTTTAAACCAAAAAAAAAAAACAAATTTAAGTTATGTATGTACTCAACTAAATTGTTGTCCTAAAAAGTGCAACTTTCAGCTGAATTGGAAATCCATTTGAGTTTTAAAAAATTTTATTCGCACAAAAAGCTCAAAAATTTAGGAGATTTGGGAATTATTTTGACTAGTTACAAACAGAATTTGGTTACACCCTACAAAATGCACCCGAGATCTATCGACTTTACACAAAAGCTATAGGAACATTTTCGTTGGGGAATTTCAAGCGAAAGGAAAAGATTCTCCTAATTGTTTACATATGTATTAACTTTACCGCAAACAAAATATATTTTTTTTTTTTTACATTTTATCCCAAACAAATGAAAACATCAGGTTTAAAAAAAATTTCAATGCATTGATTTTTCATTTATCTCAACCAGACGTGTTAAATAATTATTAAAAGTTTGAATGATTATTAATTATCACTGATTAATTCCCAGTAGCTACACCATTTCAAAGATTAATATTCAATTAATTTAAGAAATTATTTATTAGTTAATTAATAAGTTTTAATTCCACGATTAATATGAACATTTCTGATTATTTTTTATTATTTTCAATGTTCATTACTTTTAATCAATTTTAATTATGTGATTAACTTGGTTAATGTAATTATATGATTATTTTTGATTAGTTTTAATTAAATGATTAACTTGATTAATCTTAGTAATTGATTAATATTAATTGTTTTCAATATTTTTTAATTGCAGTTCTGATATGATTATTTGATTAGTGTCAATTATTTTTTATTATTTTCAATTATATGACTAATATGTTTAACGTACTTAAGCGATTATTTGTGATTAATTTTATTGATATGATGGTTGGTTTAAAAAAATAAATTGATTAGTTTCTGAATTAAATAACTAACAACTTCTAGTTAATACATACCCACAAAATTAATTAATAATTAGTATTAAAAAATCAAAATATATTAATCATTATTAATGCTAATGCGAATTTAATAGGTTTGTACTCAACTGAACTATACAAGCATTTCAAGATTTAATATTTCTGTACAGCTCGATTTTAAATCTTAAAGTTTTTAGAAGTTACCGCAAAACAACTTTAAAAATATGTTTTAAATGCATGAGTGCTAAAGTCCAAGCTTTCAAAATATAAAAATAAATAATAGTATTACATAAAGAAAATTTTCTATAAAAAAATGTACGTAAAGTGTAAGCTATTGAAAATCCATATTCTGCAAACCGATATAATTGTAAAAACAAAAAAAAAACTAATTTAAAAGTACAGTCGGATTTGAGCTCTTTTTCAGTCGAATTTAAGTCGACAAATTAGTAAAATACTAGGAGACCGGCTTTTTCTAAGAGGCTTATTTCTAGATATTCTTAAGCATATAAAGTAAATAATAATAATAATTTCTTGTCTCTGTGGTAGGCGAGCACACTACCACCATTCTGCGGCGGCCACCATGACGTATACGTAACCTTTTTCGCACGAAATTCATATGCCGTTTAAACCAGACCTGCTAAACTTGATTAGTAATTAGTAATCAATTGATTAGACGAATTTTTTAATTGGTAATTTTAATTATTTTCGAGAAAAGGCAATTATAAATTCATTACGACTTAAAAAAGCAAAAATAGTAAAATAATCAAAAGTAATAAAAAAGTATTTTTTCTTTTCTTTTTGATTATTTATTTTTTTTTTTATATTTTCTTTGATTGGTAATGATTATTTTATTGCAATTATAAATTTGTTACGATGGTAAAATTACAAAAAAAAAAATAATAATCAAATTTAGTAAAGAATATTTAAATTTTTTTTTATTTTATTTTGTTTGAGTAATTATTTTTTTGATTATTTTAGATTTTGTTTAATAATCATAAAAAATAAAAAAAATTTGTTTGACTATTTTTTTTTTTTTTTGATTATTTATTTTTTTGATTATGTTTTTTTTTTTTGATTAATTATATTTTTGATTATTTTAGATTTTGTTTAATAATCGTAAAAAATCATAATTTGTTTAATATTTTTTTTGGTTAATTATTTTTTCGACTATGTATTTTTTTTATTATCTTTTTTTTTTTTGATTATTTATTTATTTAAATTTTTTTCTTTTCGTTTTGATTATTTATTTCTTTGATTTTTTTTTTTTTTTTGATTGTTAATGATTATATTTTTGCAATTATAAATTGATTACGATTAAAATAAGCAAAAAAAAAAATTATCAAATAATAAAAAGATTTTTTTTAAAATTTTTTTTTTGATTATTATAAATTTTTTTTATGATAATTTATTTTTTTGATTATTTTTTTTTTGATAATTTATTTCTTTCATTATTTTTTTCGAATATTTATTTATTTAATTTTTTTTTTATTTTTTTAGTTGTACACCTGAAATTTAGTTGTTCCCCATATATGTATGTGTGTATGTATGTATGTAGGCATGGGCTATCCGTGTCAAGCCTAGGAAAGAACTTTTACTAGATTTTTGGTAATGAGTTTTAAACTATGCACAAACCTTCAATTTCCTGTTAACGGGAGGTTAAGTTAGATGTTATCCACGTAGTTTGAAAATATATTTTGTACAATAAATAGAGTTTAGAAAGGATTCGATAACCTAAAGGACTTTTCTGGTGACAAGCAACAAAAGTAGCAATTGATTAAACTTTTATCGAATTTGCGTAGACAGGCATTGCCTACGGACAATTATCTAAGAATTTCTAGTAGATTACCATATACCAGGAACCATGTCAAGAAAATTTTGTCTTATAAATTTACCCAACCTAATGTAGTGCCTTGCTGCTTTTTAGATTAATTCAATTTTGCGTACTAATTTTTCATAATTAAGTACTCTAACTGCAAAATTAAGCTAAGGGTCTGCTTTGGGAGTATAATTCTGCTATCATTCGCTTAGGATACGTGCAAAAGCAGCTAAGAAAATTTAACTGAAAATTTGTATTTATTTTTATGTAGTCACTGACAGTGCATTGAACTAGGAAAAACTAAAAGGCTTGGCAGTGTTGATGAAAACGCTTGTGAATAAAACAAAAACAAAAAAAAAATAACAGAAACAAAAAGAATGCCAAGTAAAGGACTACAATAAACAATCCACAAACACAGAAAGGCAGGAGATGCGAATGCAAATGACAAATAAAATCTAGGAAACTGTGTCGTTACGCCAACGCTTGGAATTTGTAAAAGATTTGTGTTGTTGTAGAGTTGCGCTAACAGCTAAATACTTGATGACAGCTACGTTAATATGTTTGTATATGTGAGCATGTGAGAAAGTGTGTGTGTGTGTGTGTGCGTGAGTGCTTGTACTTGTGTTTGATGCAGCAAAACTTGGCACTGGGATTGCTACAACGTCAAACGGATGAGCGAGTAAATGACCGGAAACTGACATTATTTTCAAAAACAAAGTGGATCAAGTTTTACTGTTGTTTTGTTGTTTCATGCTAGTTTCTCAAATATATGTGTGTGTATGTATGTATGTGTTATGAATGTAACTACTTTCTTACATGAACCTTTTGAGTTAATCTGCACAAAGTATGAGTTGGTACAGTCCATAGAGAATACAAAGAACTAAGCTAAATAAAGAAATGGAAGATGAAGCAAATACGAAAATCCCAAGACAGGGGGGGGAAATAAACTTTGACTAACCATAATGTAATAAAATGAAAGTAAAATAGGAAATTAAACAAGCGCGCGCACACAATGCGAGATCATTATCTTCTACTTAAGCAAATTAGTCTTGATTCCTGCTGGTTTATGCACTG
>OX608079.1:16244124-16374124 GCA_951509765.1 Sphenella marginata | reverse complement strand
ACTGATTTGATCCAGCATTGATCTCGAACTTGCATCAAATCAACTTAGTGAATCGAAATTTATACAGAAAAAAATCAAAAAAATCTTTATAAGTACACATTACATCTACATTAGGCCGGGTCGATTTGTGGGGAGGCAAAAAAATCGCCCATTGCTCTGTGAAAATCATATTCTAGGGATCAAAATAAGAAACTTTTCCGAAGGAACTATACTTCTAAAACGAGTTCTGATGTCCCCCAATTTGTGTAGGGGGCCATGGCGTATGAGTGACATTTTGGGGCTTCTCTTAGGACCCGCCCTAATCTACATACATACATATGTGTATAGGGTACTCATTTCCTGTATCTCGATGTGCTTATTTCCAATTTTCAATTCATAATTTTTGGAACAACATTTCACCCGTCACTCAAATTTAATTGAATAATAATTAAAATTGTATTTGTTATTTTTTCAACACTCGTCACTTACATTTTTTTTAAAACGTCCATTCCTACAAAAAAAAGTTCAAATAAACAATTTTTAGAATATTTGTTTATCTGTCTGAATGTTTGATCGCGCATCCCTGCAAGCCCGTTAAAGAGAACAGAATTGAACTTTCGCCGTTGCATTGCCAAATGACTAATTTAAAATTTAAGAGTTCTCTTATTACGATAACTCGAATGGTTTTCAAGTTAGCGAACAAAATGTGCGCCTGAGTAATCCAAAATATGGCAGTTTTACTTTAAAGTAATTGTTAAAGATAATCAATCACACAACTTCTCTAAGACCAAAGAGCAATTTAAATTTTTATTTGTTTATTTTTGTCTCGTTCAGTTCAGTTCAAAACAACGGCAATATACCCACCATACGATAAAAGATGTGGTTTTTGAAGAATTATTAAAAACTAAAATTACTTTGCATGTCACAGCTGCTCTCCTCATATACATATCTACATATCTATATGTGTGTACTCTTACAAAACTGTTAATGAGCTCGTGTTGCGGTTGTGGTGAAAGGGCAATTTTGGTAGAAGTGCAAAGTAATATCCGCTCACGCCCTCACACACATGCAATCAACTGCCTATGGATGCAGCTATTCATAGCAAATAGTTTCACCTCCCTGGTTAGATGCTCACACACAATTTGGAAATTAACGCAATAAAGAAACTTTAGTTTGGAATGTATGTAGACCCTTGATCTTTAGATTCTAAAATCTAAACTAACATTCACTTTGGAAATCGGTAACAATAATTCGCTCTCAACACAACTCTCAGCTCTACAGTCGGTATTCGTCCCACATCAACCAAAATTTCCAGCCTTCCATGTCACTGCAACCAGCCCTTGAGCTAACAACATTACAATACGTAGGTATAAAAATATTCTGCTGTCATCAAGTGTCTTCACATCAATTCTTTTACATACTTTTTGCAATTTTCTTAATTAAAAAATCATTTCGATTTCAATGTAAGTGAAATACAAGATGCAGAGGAGGTCGCACACAACGCCTAAGGAAAAGTAAATCATTTCATCTCAAAAAAAAAAAAAAACAATACAAACATTGATTTGATGCGGAGAAGGCTGAAGGCTGCGAAGAATAGAGGCTCGTTCGTTGACAGACATGTACAAATGTCGACTACTTATTATCTGAAAGATTTTCCCACACGGCAAGAGGAGGAACACCTGGTAGTAACACTTTTGCTAAATCTTCAGTTTTTAAAGGAGGAAACGAAATATCTTTTGAAATGATACTTATAGGAAAATCAATAACTAGACATAGAAATTTGGTAATATGAGAGAGAGAGAGCCCTTTTCCATACCCATGTATGTAACTTAGTGACTGCCATTTTACATAATTTTTATTTTTTATTTTATTTTATTTTATTTTATTTTATTTTATTCTATTTTATTTTATTTTTTATTTTTTTTGATGTTATTTTATTTTATTTTTTATTTTTTTTGATGTTATTTTATTTTATTTTATTTTATTTTATTTTATTTTATTTTATTTTATTTTATTTTATTTTATTTTATTTTATTTTATTTTATTTCATTTCTTTTCATTTTATTTTATTTTATTTTATTTTATTTTATTTTATTTTATTCTATTATTTTATTTTATTTTATTTTATTTTATTTTATTTTATTTTATTTTATTTTATTTTATTTTATTTTATTTTATTTTTTTTTATATTATTTTATTTTATTTTATTTTATTTTATTTTATTTTTTATTTTTTTTTGATGTTATTTTATTTTATTGTATTTTATTTTATTTTATTTTATTTTATTTTATTTTATTTTATTTTATTTTATTTTATTTTATTTTATTTTATTTTATTTTATTTTATTTTATTTTATTTTATTTTATTTTATTTTATTTTATTTTATTTTATTTTATTTTATTTTATTTTATTTTATTTCATTTCTTTTCATTTTATTTTATTTTATTTTATTCTATTTTATTTTATTTTATTTTATTTTATTTTATTTTATTTTATTTTATTTTATTTTATTTTATTTTATTTTATTTTATTTTATTTTATTTTTTTTATTTTATTTTATTTTATTTTATTTTATTTTATTTTATTTTATTTTATTTTATTTTATTTTATTTTATTTTCTCTTATTTTATCTTATTTTATTTTATTTTATATCTACAAAATTAGCAGAGCCATTTATTCGCTATTCGTTGTTATTAACTAGCATATATTATTTTCACAAAATATTTGCACTTATTTTCCCAAATATGTACAAAATATATGTACAAAGTAGTAATAATATTCAAGTGGAAATATACTCAAGCATATATTAGATATTTTATATATTTGTTGAAGTACCGAGTGGCGCAGTTGATGTCCAACATATCAAAGATATTTCCTTATTGTTGCTATAGGCGTTGTTATAGTTGTCTTATAGCCAATAAAGTTGCATAAGTTACACAATTTTCTTCGCAAACGACACTCAAGGCACGACGACAGCTAAAGGCGTCAAAATATATGTACTTATACCTCTTGGTATAATAGATAGTGTATAGTTACAATCCCGTTAAACTTTTTACAAAGCGTTGATTTCGGGTTTCGAAAAATGTGATAACTATATGGGGATATATTAGGAGCACACTAAAAATAAAAAAAAACAAGTAAGGAAGTCTAAGTTCGGGTGAGCCGAACATTAAATACCCAGCGTTAGTTTTCACAAAAAGGGGGCGTAGTTTTCATCCGATTTCGCCCATTTTAAAAACCAATCTATTCCGAGCGTAAACAATAGCGAATTTGGTGGGCGCGGCCACGCTCCTTGCTTATAAAGCTTTAACCGCTTACATGAGCCAAAAGTACTGAATCGATCTTTTCAAGGGTTATACCATGTCCTATATATAACTTTGGAAAAGAAGCCGTGCCATGCCCATAACTTTTAACGTATTTTGTGAAATTTTTCGATGTAAGGATATATGTGTCCATTGATCAATATTTACCTAATTTTAAAAAAGTGGGTGGTGGCACGCCCACGGATTTTATTATGTTGTTTGTCCCTATTTGAAGATCAGTTTTCATTGCAGATCTTTATGATACTTTCACAGTGGCTTGTTAATAGTGAAATGTTGATATTTTGTTTATTCACTTGTGGGCGGTGCCACGCCCATTTTCCAAAATATTACCAAAAAACCTTTAAACATCACTAATAACATCATCAGGTGAATGAGTGTACTAAATTTTAGCATTATATCTTTATCAGTTAAACAGATATTGCATATTCCGGTTTCCTAACTCTCGTTTAGAGAACTTTAGTCCAAAAAGGGGCGTGGTCGTTCACCGATTTTTCTTATTTTCTGTGGTAGTACTCTACATAAACATAACATGCCTGGTACCTAGTTTCGTAAACCTATCTCACACCTTTCTGAAGTTATTAGCAGTCGAATTTAAAAATTGCTTGACTCATAAGTGGGCGGTGCCACGCCCACTTTCCAAAATTTTGCAAAAATAATGTAAAGAATATGAAAATTGATGTACGTACCAAATTATATTATTATAGCGGTATCAGTTAATTAGATATGGACTTTTCAATATTTCCACCTCCTTTCAATATAACTTTTATGAAAAAGTAGGCGTGGTAGCCAAGGGATTTCGTTTATTTTCTATATATGAATTTAACACAACAGTAGTATGCCCTCTACAAAATTTCGTTATACTAGCATAAACTGTTCTGAAGTTATTAAGAGTCAAAATTTGAAAATTTCTTCAAATATATGTGGGCGCTGTCACGCCCCTTTTCAAAAAATTTGATAAAATCGGCCTTAGGACATCTAAATCAATACATATTGCAAATTTTATCATTGTTCATGCTTCTAATATTGAATTAACCCGTTTTATACGTTTTTCGAAATTTTCGATATCGAAAAAGGGGCGTGGTTATGGTCCGATTTTACCCATTTTCAATACCAATCTATTCTGAACCCAAATAAGTACGCATGCCGAATTTGGTGAAGATATCTTTTTATTTGCTCAAGTTATCGTGTTAACGGACAGACGGACGGACGGACGGACGGACGGACAGACGGACGGACATGGCTCAATCAAATTTTTTTTCGATCCTGATCATTTTGATATATGGAAGTCTATATCTATCTCGATTCCTTTATACCTGTACAACCAACCGTTATCCCAACAAAGTTATAATACCCTTGTACTAGTACTAGTACGCTGGGTATAACAAATAGATTCATACATTTCGGGATTGGCTGTCCTAGTATGCACTGGCTGGGTTGCAGCTGGTCGTAGCAATTTATGAAGAGTCATGTAATGGTACGTTCACAGCAACAAGGAGGGGATTATTGAATCGAAGTGTTGTGCGACGGTTGTCACTTGCTTTTATATTGCACATACAAACACACGAACATGTATAAATATATTAGATTTTAATAAATTTTGAGTGCATGCCAGCGAATGCCAAGAAAATTCCCGTCGAAATTTTGAAGCTGTTGCTATTATATTGGTTTGTTATGCAACACTTGTTGCATGCCACAAAGCCTTTTGAGATATCGTTGTCACAATTTTGCTCTTGGCATTAATCAACGTTTCGAATGATAGAATGATATTGATAACGAAAGTGTTTGAAATAATAAAAGATGGCGCAATGTTCACGCTAATGAGTTTTAACTCGAAACCCACTTTATAAAGCGGCAAGTAAACGAGTAGTTTAATGGTTCTTATGGAGAAGTCACATATATGTTGAATGTCTCGAAATAGTGTATTTAGTGCCCACTTAGTAGTGGTGAAAATTCATCGATAGCCTTGATTGGAAATCATCGATATATCGATGATATTGCACTTAGCTCTCCACCTTAGCTATATGCAGCCTTGCCAGACATTTAAAAAAAAATTCCTTAATTAATGTAGGAAAAAGTGCCAACCAAAAAATGTAAATAAGAAGAACACGTTTTGAACCATAAAAATAAAAACAACTATTAAAATAAATATATTTGGACAACTTTAAAATGTTTAAATATTTTCTTTTAATCAAATTTATAAGAAAATTTCGTAAACATTTGCTGGCTGTCATTTTTGTAAATATTTATTTATTTTGAGTTTATTTTTTTTGATTTATGCATTGGCTAGAAATTCGAAGATCAAAAGTATTCAAAATTGCATTTAGCGCTAAATTTGTTATTTATTTTGAAAACATTTGTTAGCACATGGTGCATGCGATTTGTGCGCCATGAATAAATAACTAGAATGTTCGATAAACACATTTACCTGTCACACACCACACTTCAAGGTTTAGTGGATTTACCCATATGTAACTAAAATTAAATTGCTAGCCTATACCCATACATACATACATTAATATCCCAGCTAATGACAACGTAAATCAGCCATAACCGTGCTTGTTAATCTGTGTTATTTCAGTTGCATTTTTTTTTTTTTTTTTTTTTTTGCTAAAGCTTTTAGCCTGATTTCATATTTGATGTCATGCTATGTGGTCATTCAGCAGAAAGCTTTTCATACTTCATACTCGCGTTGCATACCTTTCTCACCTGTGGCAAAGCAAAAGCAATACTCAGCCCACGACATCCATCCATACTGACAGCTGCTATTGGTCTTTAGCTACTACGAGTATAACGGTATACCAACTCGTTTATACAGTGCACACACACATACTCAAAAGTACATACATACATGGGCTCTCTTTTAACCATTAACCGTAATATTTGTATGGGCATTTGTAACACATACACATTTGTCCTACAAAAAACATGCAGGGAGACAGGGCGCCAAAATAAGACCTAACCTAAAAACAAGTAGGAAAGTCTAATTTCGGGTGGAAGCGAGCATTAAGTACTCAGCTATGTTTGATATTTGAGAAAGATTTTTTTGTGTTTTATCTGACTAACTCATTTGGAGTCAACTTCAATGAAAAAAGTGGGCGTGGTCAGTTGGTGACTTTGTGTGCTTTCAGTGGTTACACTTTTCATAGAAGTAAAATGACTCGTGAAAGCTTCACCATTCTATCGTTCTAGCTGTTCTGATAAACCGTCGAATTTTAAAATTTGTTTTGGACCGTGCCACGCCCATATTACTTTTTTTTAAATTGTCAATGTTGCCACCAAATTTTAGAATTTTATCTGCATCAGCCAATTAGATTTTGCGCTTTCCATCTGTTTATTTCATTTTCAGTATAGTTTTATTTAAAAGTAGGCGTTGTCGAATCACTATTTAGCTCATTTTTATCGCTGAGTATTTTCTTCATAAAAGTGATATGTTTAGTGACATTTTCTTAGATGATCAGGTCTGTCTTACTGCCTCCTTTTTGGTAAACTATTTTAAAAGGGTGGGCGTGGCTGTCAAACCGATTAAGCTAATTTTACGTGGATGAACTCTATTCCTCAAATCTCTATGCGAAAGGTGATGTAAGTGCTAAATTCGGCTACTTCAGCCTTTCTATCTCCTCTTCCGAATATTTTTGTAAAATAATAGGCGTGCCCGAAAAGCGATTTCGGCTCTTTTCTTTGATGGTATTTGCAACAAAAATATTATGTCTCATACCAAGTTTCGAAGCTAAAAAATATGTTCATTACTTAGTTTTGCGGTGCCACGCCTCTTTTACAAAATTTTGCTGACATATGAATGATTTGATTTTATACATTTTTCGAAATTTTCAATAATGAAAAAGTGTATTTTACACAATGCAAATGGCAACTTACTGTGGCCAACCATGACTCAATCGATGCCTCTATTCATTTTAAGAACTCTTTTTTATGTAACTCTATATCTCGATTATTTTATAGCATTGAAAAAATTCTCCACTATTTGGACAAAACTATAGTACCCTTTGTAGTATCATAGCTATACCCAGCTATCAATAGGTACATATTTTGAGGTTACTTAATGCCTGAAATAATTTCTTCCTACTTTTCTACTTAAACTTTGAGAGCTTACTGCAAAAAAAAATTGTTTTTAAAAACATCTCTGCGGAAAAAAATTGCTCAATGAGGAAAAAATAAAAAAACAACACGAAAGCCTTTATTTTTTGACTCATATAAATCTTTGCTCAATAACGGTTACTATGAAAGCTTTTAAACAACTTAAGAGTTATTCTAGAGCACTTGCGTGAGGACATGTACGTTTATATTTGTAGCTATACATTTCACTTGCAAATATTCAAATGCTTTTGTATTTGTTGGCCCAATTGTTTGTTGACTAACAGACATGTTTACAGCCTCGTTTTATTTGACATGCAACAAAAATTAGAGGTTATTGACATCGTTCTAAGCCATTGTTTGCAGCTAGATAGGCATATTGTTTTTGGACATGACAGTTATAATAAATATATGCAACGCCTTGTGTCTAATTTAAATGTATATATACATATGTATGTATTTGAGCATCTGTCTTTTTAGTGAGCAACTATCAATTGGTCTATCATATATGATGAATTTCATATCAAAGCTGATATGCATTGAAACCAGTCCCCTCAGATTTTAATGAAATCTTGCACATAACTAAATTTTAACTATACAAACACAACCACATTTTTAGAAATTTAATTTTTGGAATATTGTGGGCGTGGCAAGTTATCGAAATATTTCAAAAATGGCGGTAATCGGCACTTTAAAGCTGTGATAGGTGCGGAGTTGCTCAACCGATTTCAAAGATCTTTTTTACTATTCGAAAATTATTTAAATTTGCGTTAGAAACTATACACTGTAAAAATTTTATGTAACACTTAACATATTTTTGATAAAAATTTAATTTTAAATTTGCGAAAATGCTTCAAAAGTAAAATGCTTTAAAAAAAAATAAATTTTTTATAAAGGTTTATAAAAATAAATAACACATCTAAACAATAAAATTACTTTTCTTAAATTTAATTTACTAAAAAAAAAATTGAAAAAGGGATAAAAACATTTTATTTTTTACTTATGCTACACTGAAATTTTTTTTAATAAAATTTTAAAATAATGTTTCAAAAAAATAAATTTTTTAGAAAGATCTATTTATCTAATATATGTATATGTATAACACATCTAAAAAATAAAATGTGTTCATCTTTTTAAATTTTTGATATATGGATTTACTAAAAAAAATGTAAAAATGGAAAAAACATTTTATTTTTTATTTATGCGATATTGAAATTTTTTTTAATAAAACTTAAATAAGTGTTTCAAAAAAAATTTATTTAAAAAAAAAATTTTATTGAAAATTTTAAATGTGTGTTAAAAAAGAGTTTTATTTAATGTACCCGTATATCTGAAAAATAAAATTTTTTTTCTTGTAAAAAAAGAAGAGTTTTATAAATACATATGTACTTAAAAAATAGAAAAAAAAATTAAAAAAATTTTATTTTTTAGTTATACGAGTATATTAAATAAGATTGTTAAAAAAAACTTGTTTTTGAAAAACAAAAAAAATTTCATTGAAACTAAAAATTTGTACAGCGTATTTTTTCGAAACCTAATTTTAATACCTTTCTAGCAGTAAAAAAATATTTGAAGTCGGTTTTGCCATTCCGTAGTAATCACAGCTTTAAAGTACCTATTACTGCCATGTTTGAAATATTTCGATACCTTGCCACGCCCACAATAATTCAAAAATGCACTTTCTAAAAATGAGGTTATATTTTTGCGTTCGATTTTAGAAGTCAGTAATTGAGCAAACAAGCGATCAAAGCGCTCTATTTTTGTACAACAAAATAAACTAAAGTCTAGACACTTACACGCCAATTACGAAAAAGCAGAGTGAAACGAAATTTCATGAAACATTTACGTACTAATGGCACCTTAATTAAGCAAATCTTTTAATCACCCCAATCTTCTCACGTAATACGACTTAGTTTCCGATGTGTGTAAATATATAGAACTTTGTCACCCCACATTTTCACAAGCAGCAAATGGAAGAAATAAGGCTTTGTGCCACACATGACACTTGACTTCATTTCACTTGGTTCACCCAGATATGCAATCAAAGACACAACGAAAGATGAAAGTGAATAGCTGTGGTTGGTTGAAATATATATGTATGTATACCCAACAAACATTTTGTAACGAATTGAAAGAGTGATTTATCTCTTTGGAGGTGGGATTTTGCTATTATTATGCCCATTAAAGGCTCAATTACTCAGAAGCTATGAAAATTTGTACAAGCTGAGAATAATGTCTGTTAATGAGAGTAAACAATACATTGAAAAAAAAAAAAAAATAATAATGAAATTACAATAACAAAAACAAATAATTTCGAAATGACCGTAGTACTATAAATTTTCAGATCTGATAGCGGCATACGTATGTATGTATTTGTAAATAGAGCAAAACAAACGTGTAAATTTAAACAAATATAAATCCATACACAAACAACAGTACTAAGGATGGCAATTTTGACAATACCGTGATTTTCACGATTTGATTTTACAATTACGGGATTTCGGAAAGATTTTAGAGGAAAAAAATAATTTTTTTTAATAACTTTGCAAAACGGATAACACCGTTTAATTGAACGTATTCAAATTATATTTAAAATTACCTATATCATGTCTGTCTGATTTTTAAACTATAGAAGGGTAATTTTTATTAAAATTATTTAATTTTTCTTTTATAATTTAAGAAATTAAAATCTGAAAAATTTCGGTACTCAAAAAAAAAAAAAACTAAAAACATTGTATTGCCATCCCTATTAAGTAAATATAAACCAATGCTCACATTACGATTGCAACGAACGAAATTAAAACGTATAATCGTGAAAAATGCCATAAAAAATGGCAATAATCGTTAAGGTCAGCGCGCAAACCACTAATTATTAACTATCATAATTAACTGCAAAATATATTTTTGTATAAAAATGTGCACATATGTTTACTTGCTAAGATTTATTGGTAGTGTAATTAATTTTCCATTACTACCAGAATTTAAAATTAATTTGTATCGAGAATATAATAAACAAAATTGCAGAGAAGTAAACAAACCATTTTGAGGGGAGTGGGAGAGCCGCAGTAAAAAATGCTAATGGCAACTCAGCGTCGTTTTTTGTATTACTCAGAATTACTTTTGGAGTACTCTTGTCGCCTAAAGGAGCACTCCTTACACCCGCTTATAGAATACATAACTTTTTGTCGGGCATTTGGCTTTTAAGAGTGAAATGTCACTGCAAATTAATCACTAAACGGTAAATGTAATTAGGAAATGCATTTGTACTGCGCATTCACGATTTAATGTTTTGGCTTAACTAATGGCTATGAATGTGAAAATTATTATTCGTGGGAAATAATTTATTTGTTTATGAACCGAAATATTTAGTAGTTTGTATGAAGCTATATATTTTTTCAGAATTCCACTTATGAAAAAATTAGCTGGTTAAGTGAAAAACACCTCCTGAAATGACGGGCAAAATTTTATTTTTCAAAAAAAAAATAAAAAATGGAAATACACATTATTGCTCCTCCGAGAGGGAAGTAATATCCATTAGTGCCCTCACTTTTTTTGTAAGCTTTTAAGCATGTTCTTTGAATCGAATCTTTAAAAACTCAGCTTCCGACAAAATTTTGGAATAAAAAATATCTCGATTTTTTATTGGAAATTTTTTATTTGTATTGTGATATACGCTTAAACAGTAAATTTTTCGATTAATTTTTGTATAGTAAAATGAAACAGACTGTAATTAGTAAATTGATTTATGTGAAATTAGTTGTATTAGTCGTTTTCTGTTTAGTAAAATGAAGCGGAATGTAATTAATCGATTGATTAATGTGAAATTAGTTAGATTAGTCGTTAGTTATTTTTCGGGAAATTGCTCGATGTGATCTATCGCTGATTATTGCTGCGGAAAATAATCAATTGGACTAATCGAATATTATTTTTGGAGAAATGAATCGATTTAAATAATCGAAAATTATTATTTGGGAAATTAATCAATTTGACTAATCGAATATTATTTTTGGGGAAATTAATCGGTTTGATTATTGTGAAATTAGTTGGATTAGTCGTTAGTTATTTTTCACGAAATTGATCGATGTGATCTATCGCTGATTATTCCTGCGGAAAATAATCAATTTGTCTAATCGAATATTGTTTTAGGGAAATTAATCGTTTTGATTAAACGTTAATCATTATTCGGAATCGGTATGATTTATCATTGTTTATTGTATGGGAAATTAATCAATCTGATTAATCGAAAATTATTATTTGAGAATTTAATCGGTTTGATCTATCGATAGTTGTTTTTCAGAACATTAATCGTTTAATTAATCGATAGTCATTATTTGGGAAATAAATCGTTATTATTTGGGAAATAAATCGTCTTGAGTAATCGATAGTTGTTGTTTGGATAAATAATCAATTTGGCTAACCGAATTCTATTTTCCTGGATTTCGTTATGATTAAGTTAATCATTATCCGGGAAATTGATCGGTATGATTTATCTGTTGATTAATCTGTTTAATTAATCGATAATTGTTTTTCGGAAAATTAATCGTTTGATTAATCGATAGTTGTTATTATTTTTTAATAGTTTGTATTAATATGTAATATTAACTGATTAAACAGTTACCCAAGTTGAACTTCTTATTATTAAATATGTATATACATACATATAAATTCAAAAGCTCATCCAAATAGTTCAAATCATATCATATAAGGGGGGATATTCGAAAAAAAAATGTATAATATCAAACGGAACCCCGAGATGATAACCCTACTTATGAATATTTTTGCTGCCCAATCACGGAAAATACTTTTCGTTTAAGATACATATATAAGTAATTTGAAATATTATTTTATTTTAAAATATTTAATAGGTTTTCCAAAAATAGCATATAATTCCAAAGAAACTCATTAAAAAACTATGTTTCTTTATTTTATTTTCAGCCATTCAATGCATTAAGTCAAAGCATACGTGCCATTTGAGCAGTAAAGCACATAAATTCACCTGCACCACACGCACAAGGAAATCACAATTTCCAGATCATACAAATCATGGACACCGGTCATTACTTTTGGGTGATATTCTACTTTGCGAGTCTATGTAGTGCATCACTGTGAGTAACTTGAACAACATTTTTTTGTGTAATAACTGTTTTGTCATATTTTATTCTTACAAGCACACAATTGATGTTACATACATACATACATACACACACTGACAAAAATATGTTCAAAATGCAAAATACAAAAAAGCCGAAAAAATACATATGTAAATAACAACAAATCGGAAAATGTTCAATATGCGATTTGTCCAACCTTTAAAAGTAAAATAATATTTTTTGAAAGCTTTGTCACGTATTTTGATTGACATATAAAAACATTATTTGTACACAAACACACATACACACACACACTTGTGCAATTACGCCAAACATAGCTGCAGTGAAACATTAAACTAGTTTAAAACTAGTCCGAAAAAGAGCAATATCAATTATATGAAAATATTGTCACTACAATTATATTAATATTTGTTTTTGGTCTATTTTGAATTAAAATAAGATTGGCATATTTCAAATCGAAATCTGACATTTGACATCTATTTGGATATCGTCATGTCAAAAATGACAGTTGGCTCACTCGTTTGAAGTAGTTTACAACTAGTTAGTTTGACTGCAGTTATGTTATTGAGTTCATATATTTAACGGTATATTTGTAAGCAAGTAATATTGGCTATCGCTGATCAATCATTATTTCAGAGAATAGAAAATTCAATAACAAATGAAGGCTAAATATTTTTTGCATTGTGATGGTGACCTTTTTTGGTAGTGGATATTCGCACGGAACTTTCGAAGAACTTTTTATTTCATACTACCTTTGATTACTAAAATTTGAATTTATTGTGAGAGAAAAGACTCAAACAAAGAATTACTTGGAACACTCACAACACATACAGCTGTGTTCACAAAAATAGTAGTGCACTTAAATTGGATATCGTTAGAAAGAAGAATCTTTGCTTTTAATAATTTTCATGCAAATTCTAAAATAGAAAACATCAAAAAGAAATTTCAAAGCTTACAAAAAGTTCAGGGAAGTCAAGCAAAATATGAAAAATTTTCATCTAAATTTCAATATTTTCGGGAAGAATTTTTTTATTTTGATTATGCAATTTTATAGCTCATTTAATTTAGGTATAGTAACGTGCAAGTTAAAATTGGTTCAAAATTTTACCTGAATTTTTATAATTTTTTTTTATGTCAAGGATCTTGAGTATTTTCTTTAATCGTGGGCAGTTTCTGTAGTCGCTTTGCTTCCAATGAATACATTTCTAGAACATCTTAACGGGTTCTGATAAAGTGAGTATTGTTTCTCACAATAGTATACATACTCTTAATCTTGAACATATGTAACACATGCTTGACCATAACTCTCATCGATTATTGGTGCCCTAACCTCAAAAACTGGAAATTTAAAGAAGTTAAAGACACCAAAAAAAAAACAAAAATTCTGTTGAATAACACAACTTTTATCTTATTTATCTTTCACTTAAACAAAATGCAGGGAAAGTGAAAAATAAAGATTCAAAAAGTTAGTAGAATCACCAGCTGAAAAATTTATAGGTTATGGATACGGCGGAAAACAAAAAACCGATTATGGCACGGTTATTACTATAGAGAAAATTTATAAGAACTATGGACTTTTGGTCAAATTCTATATGACCTTACCAAATATAAGAAGGAGTAAGTTAGAAGAGAAAATACGAAACTTGAAGTGCCTGGGTACAATCAAATCAGAGATAGCGCTCATAAATAAGATTACAGTTGGTATAGTAAAGTCAAGGTTTTATTGTATGCTGGAACTAAATCACCCATAAAGTCAGCCGTAGTAAAATAACATTATCGTTTAATTACCGTAAATGCAAATTCTATTCCAAACAATGCACAAATGTGTTATAGGGGATTTCAATAGGATCAGATTTATTATAAGATTATCAGACACGGATTTAAATTTTTTTATTTTTTTTTTACTTTTGGAAATTATTCGCTTGGCCTCTTTACCATTTGAAATAAAAACTTGAGCGATTTTTAATGCCACATTTTAATTTTATATAATGAGATGAATTAAGTCGTATAAATTTTAGTTTTAAAAAAGACTACGGATTAACTTAGGAATGTACAATTGATCAATTAGTCGAACATGCTAACTAAATTTGATTGATTCATTAATCAGAGAATAATCTTTATCGATTAATTAACTCGAATAATTTGGCGATTAATCTCGTTTAGATTAATTATAAATAATTGTAAAATTTAGTCATTTAATTATACAAAAAAAAATTATGAACTTACAAATCAGATATTTAAAATGAATAAATATTTTGTTTTTATAAAAATTCAGCACTATTATAATTTGATATTCATACATTTATTTACTAAGAAAAGTAGTCGAAACAAATAAATAAAAGAGCACAAATTAAATTTCGCATAAAGCCTTTAGGAGATACATATACATGCATATATAATTGTTGAGAAGAAAATTGAAATAAGCTGGTCCCAATTGAAACCCCTCTAGGAAATAAATAAACCTTCATGCAGAATATAAACTCAATGCCAATGCTTATGCACACACACACACACACACAAAACAAATTCACAAATACATTAACAACACTTTTCAACTCTCTTTGTATTATAAACTTTTATTAATGCTGTTGTATATGCAATGTTTTTTAATTTTTGTCGGAGCATAAATTTTGGAATTATTTGCAAATGCTAGACAAAGCATATCTGGCAAGAGTCCATACAAACGTAAACAAAAAACAAAAAAAAAAACACAAAAAAATTATTAAATGGCCAACAGATATGCTCGTGGCTAATGCAAAAACTACTATGATAAGTGCGACAGTATAATGTTGTGAAACGAAACTCAGTTGGGTTGCCAGAGTTTCGTAAAAATAAAAAATAAATAAAAAAAATTTATAAATTCAATAAAAAAAAATATCAAAATTTTTCGCTTCACTACAAAATTGTTTATGTGTATATATATAGATATAATTTCAACTATTTAATACAAATTTGTTTCACTATTTCACAATTAATTATTTTGTCACAAATTTTTCCAAGTACTTATTTGTATAAATTCGCAAAAATTATTTCAAAACACTATTGGTATATTCTGTGTAAATGTCAAACCAAAACAAAAAAAAAAATACAAAATTATTATTAAATATTTTCGCTTGTTGGCTCGCTGTCAATTAATACAATTATACGTACGTACATATCATAATTTCAGAG
Organism: Sphenella marginata; assembly: GCA_951509765.1. Classification (NCBI taxonomy): domain Eukaryota; kingdom Metazoa; phylum Arthropoda; class Insecta; order Diptera; family Tephritidae; genus Sphenella; species Sphenella marginata. The sequence goes on along the minus strand of OX608079.1, from coordinate 16,358,451 downwards.
CTAATAATGCCAAAATAAATTTCCGAGAAAAGGAGAAAAAAGTCTTAGACCAAATTTTAGGTGCAGGCAAATACGATGCCAGAATACGTCCATCCGGAATTAACGGCACGGGTAAGAATAACAAAAATATACATACAAAATAAATAAAACAATAACAATAAAGCACAAATACTAAACAGACAAGAAAAAAAAACTAAAATTATTAATACAGTAACACAATTAAAATTTTATTTGTATTAACATTAAATAGGTTTAAGCGTTTAAAAAGAAAACAACAAAAAGTAAGAAAGGCAAAAAAAAACTTTGTTATGTATTAAATGTTTTTTATTTTATTTTTTTTAATAAGTAAACATTTTTATAAGAAATCTATTAATTTATTTTATCACAAAAAAATAATTTAGTTATAAAAATATCTATACAAAATTATTAATAACAAATTAGTTAAAGGCAAAACTTGCTTATGCATATTTTTTTTGAAATCTTACTTCAAACCAAAAAAAAACTTATATAAACATTTTTTTTTATAACTTAGCGAGCAGTTGATATTTCTTTAATTTTTTCATCCAATTATAAAAACAAATTTATAAAAGACAACTAATTAAAAAACAATTTTGTTTTCTGCGTATTATTTTGTAAAATTTTTTTAAAATTTTAATTGTTTTTTTGTCACCCAATTAAAACAAAACTGATATGAAAATAAGTACCAACTGAAACTAATTGAAAAACATTTATGTGTTTTGTGTATTAGTTAAAAAATTTTTTTTTTTTCAAAAAATTAAAAAAAAAAAGTTTTCAGTTTTAACAATTTTTCTACAAAATTTAATTCAAACATCATTATTTTTAACCAATAAGTTTAAAGAATCGAGTTGTTAAGAGATATACTTAAATTTTTTTTTATATATTAAAAAAAATAATGTCACTAATTAAAAAACGAAATTTTTACTTTATATACACACATTTTTTTAAACAAAAATTTTTTACCACTTGAAGTTAAAAAAAAATTCAAGATGAACCATCGAATAACCAAATTTTTTCTATATTTGTAATATTTTGAAAAGTTTTTGTATGTGTATAATACAACGTAAAAGTTTTTGTTTATATATATATGTATATATGTATACATTATTTTCATATTACACATCCAGCCAGTTTTAAAAAAGAAATTTTAATAAAAATAATTTTTTTTATTTTAAAATTTTATATAAAATCTAAGCAAAAAAAAATTATTTTTCTTTAAAATTTCTGCACTGGCTTTAGTTTAAGTTAGTGATAAATGATATTTGTTTTTTCTTTTAATCTATACATTTGAAGACGTCACGAAAGATTACGCTAAAATTTTAAAAACTTTATTTTAATCATTATGTAAGATTAAAAAAAATCTGGCTATGTGCTTGCAAGAAAAATTAAGCTGTGTAAACATTTTAAAAAAAGTTTATTTTTGTCACTGTCAGATTTCATTAAAATTTAGGTAAACAAATAATTTTAAATTTAAATTTATTTAGTGAAACTGGCAGTAAGACTGAGAAAAGTATGTATACAATTTTTTTTAGTAAATTTTAAAAAATTCCGCAAAATATTTTTTTATTTAATTTTTTTTAAATATTTTTTTTTTGGGGAAATTGGGTAAATAAATATTATAAAAGTTTTGTAGTGCTTTATTTTTATTTTTTTTTTGAAATTTTGTTAATATAATAAATATTTTCCAAAATTATGTAAGCTGTTAACAAAAGAACTTTATTTGAAAAAAGAAAATTGGCAAACTTTTATAAATACATATGTATCAATTGTGTGTTATCCAATTTTTTTTAAAACTAAATTGTTTATACTCTTAATAACCACAGCCGTAAAGCTGTAGCATACTTAAGTCGCCAATAAAGATAATTTTTTTAAAATTGTTTTCTAGCGCAGAAATCTGGCAGTTAAAAAGATATGACAAATTTCGGCTTTAGATTACATACAAAATTTTTGCGTTGCCTACGTACGCTTTTTATTTACTTATCCATCTATGTATATATGTATTTTCCATCTTTTAAGTATATATGTATATGTAACTATGTATTTAATATTTTATAAATATTTCATATATTTTGAGTATAAACTTCCTAAATTTTATTCATTTGGAAAATTATAAATTAAACAAAAAAAAAAATTTACAAACAACAAAAAACATATCTCATGTAAAACATATAAACAAATCTACATTCAAATGTATGTGTGTAAACTGTACCTGTACTGTATCGAAACAGATGGTCCCGCTATAGTCAGAATCAATCTTTTCGTACGAAGTATAATGACGATTAGTGACATAAAAATGGTAAGTTTATAATAAAGTTGAAAAAAAAAAATAGATAAAATAAAAAAAATAAAAATTTATTTGTCACTCAACTAAAACAGCATCAGTTAAGAGAATATTTTTTTTATTACAACGAAAAGTATAAAAAAAAAACATTTCACTATAGCGCAAGTTAGAAAAATTAACTAAATAAACTTAAATGGAAAGCAATCTGAAAGATAATGAAATTTCCAAAATTCCAAACAACTTCATTTATAGCAAAACTAACATTGAACGCATTCAAAAACTTCCATTAAAAAAATACCAAAATAAATTAGGCAACCAATAAAAATTCAAACTGTTTACCTACTACTACATATTTACATTTAAGTATTATTCTATTTGAAACTCCTCCTCGTTCGTCTCCCATCCATTGAATGCTCTCATATATTTAATACAATATATACCATTAATTGCAATAATTCTCTATTATTTTTTATACACATTTTCTTAAAAAAAAAACGTAATAATAATAAATAATTTATAATAAGTATTACAAAAAAAAAAAAATTTTAAATTAAAAATGCATTATTTACCCATCCATTAACCAGCTCAATTATGTCGACAATGCTTTTGTTGAAATTTATGAAAAAAAAAAAATAAAAAAAAAATTGCCATGAAATAGTTTGCATTATTCAGTAAATAAATTGTTAATGATAGTAAACAAATTAGCAGCAGCATACTTAATAATCATTTTATCGGCCTTAATTATCAGCATTATAGCTAATTTAGTTTTTAGGCGCTGCAAGAACAAATTTTACTGAATGCTTTAAATTATAACTTAGTATTTCACTAATCGGCTGCAATTATCAACAAAATTCAAGATCCCTTTACCTGATTTGAGTACAAAATATATACATATATACTCTCATATATCACATACATATTAACTAATACATATATCAAAGGATTTAGATGCGCTTAGCTACAATAGACTGCATTTTGAGTTAAAAATTATTATCGATTTATCGTATATCGAATAAAAATATATATTTATAATTGAAAGATGAAGGCATCTACTGCAATAGTATATGTAAATATTTATAATAAATATAAAATTCCACCAAAAAAAAAATATATATTTGGATTCACAAGTTTGTATAACCTATAGCTCAATGCCAATGATCGCCAAGTACTTTCCTGGTGAACGAAAAATGTTCGCTTTCATAATCGGCTTTTGTCTCGTGTACAACACGAACATCAACAGAAGACTTTGTTTTAGTTTTAAGTAAGCTTTTAACGTAACAAGAACACTGTTTGAGCAGCATAAACTGCAATTATTTCTTTCGCTTACTTCATTTGCGTTGCATGCTCTTGTAATTCGCAAGCAGTTTATAAAATATTTCAAAGATATAGTTTATACTTTTGCAAAATTAAATAAATAAATTGAAAACACCAATTGAAATAAAGTCACCCTCCAACTGCTTTGTTGCATCTCAGTCGAGGACTCCCACTTTCTCTGCTGCCCTATCCGAATGTCGGTAAGAGAGTCTCTTGGCCTGGATATTGACTACCCATTCTCCCATGATGTCAAAGTAAAGCTGTTTTAGATCATGCTAAAAATTTCCTAGGTACTTAACACCACCCGAAGCATCATAAATCTCCCATACTTCAGCGGCCATTCCATCATCTCCCGCTATTCTCTATAATTGCGAGCCATAAACCAGGAAAAGTATGACAGACGTTTCTCAAATCAGAAGTACTATCGAACGGTACGGTTTAGGTTCCACAGTTTCATAGAATTGTTTGTAGTAGATGCCTTCATTAATAAAATCGGCGAATTTTTTTATCTGAAAAAAAAAAAAATATTTGTTGCAAATTACTTTCATAGATTTTGTTGAACAATAATTGCTAGACTAATTACAACAATTAATATTTATATACGTGTTTTATGAATTGTTTATGATTTCATAAACTAAACAATTGGAAATAGGATTATATATAAAAAAATTAAAAATTAAAATTATTTAAATTTAAAAAAAAAAAACTTTACTGAAATGCTAATTAAACCCACCTAAAGCTACATTAGTCATTTTGTATGTATTTATATATTCATATGTATGTGTTCCAAGCTGCATATAAAATGAGAATTTAGATTTATTTATCCATCGTTACTATAATTTAATACGAGTTTGTCACAGATATTCCATTTCACTTTATTTGCTTGGAATATTTAAAAATTAAGTTAGTTAGATAGAGAGGTTTTCAATTGTACTGAATCGATGTACAGTGGCAAGTTACAGTTAGAAATACAAAAGTTCTTAAACCTATGTTCACAGTCGAGCATAAATTAGTTAATTTTGATAAACTACGAAGACTATATTTAAACTAAAAATAAATTTTTTAAATTTTTTTTTATAAAGTTATAATATTAATAAGCCAAAATCAATGAAAAGTGATACCTTTGAGTTTTCACTTCTTCATTAGCATTCGTCTGGGTGTATTTTTTCATTTCTTGAAAGATGAATTAATAAAGCAGGAGACGTAGTACTGAGAGCATAATGGTTAACAGAGAGTGTCGCAAGTTCTCTCATGAAAAAGGTTAGTAGCTTTCCAAATGGATCTATGAGAAAAGCTTTCTAAAGCTCTCGCCTCTATTCTAATAAAAACTTTTAATAAATAATCAAAATATACAAAAAAATAATAACTTTTCTAAAAATTATTATACTTAACCTTGAGCTTATACACAGTCAGGGTGATACTTTCTGTAAAATTCTATTGAGGATGAGTAGTCCGATGTAGTCCTCACAATTAAATTTTGAAATTAATCTGTTTGTGACTACTAAGTTTCGTGCAAAATACTGGCAAGATAGTCCAAAAGTCTACAAAATAAATGACAGCCAACATCAATTTAGTTCAATTGAAAACCCCTACACAAACAAACTTTAATTTATTGCTTCATTTGGCTTCATTTTAATTAGTTTTAGTTCTAACTTGTTTCCTAAAGTTTATTTACTTTTTTCTTAGTTTAATTAAATTTTTTTTATTTAATTTTTGTTTTTTTTTTTCATTCACTTAGTTTTATTTTATTTTATTTTATTCTATTTTTTCAGTTATTAAAATTTAGTTTACTAACTTTTATTTAATTTGATTTTATTTCACACAATAATTTATTTCATTAAATTTTTTTTTCATTCACTTAATTTTATTTTATTTTATTTTTTCAGTTATTAAAATTTAGTTTATTAACTTTTATTTAATTTGATTTTATTTCACACAATAATTTATTTCATTTTTTTTTTTTCTTTTAATTCACTTCTTTTGTTTATAATTCCTGTGTTTCCTTACACCATAGTAGTTTTGCTCGTTAAAAACGATATCTAGCGTAAGCCAGTAAAATTTCACAATTCCAGCACTTTCAGCTATACATACAATTTACTGTTTCAATCCAGTTCTAACTTCGCTGAGTTCACGTAGTTTTCTCTTGTTTTGGGAGAGCATGTTATAATAATATATTAATTTAAAGTCAACTTCATTATCACGACAATTATAACATTTGTGTCTGAAATACATTTACAAGTTTTCATTAATTCAATTTTCCATTTAGTTTGTTTAGTTGTTTTTATAATTTTTGCTTTATTCGTTTTATGTTTTTATTATTGCATTGCATTGCTACTAAGTTATTTTTTTTATTTTCATATTTTGTACCTCAAGTTTTTCATTCCAAGTATAACATTAAATACGATTGGTAAATTTGTTCTAAATTATTTGAAACCATCTCATTTTTTTTTAAACAAAAATAACTTTACTAGGGGTTTACATTTAACAAATAATTAAATTAAGATACGTGTGAATAGTTTATAACGTTTAAAAAATTTGTATGAAGTTAACTGCCGCACTCAGAAATCTGTCGCAAAAAACGCTTTTATTGTCAGGTTAAAAACATGAAGCTTTTGGTATTTTTATTGTTGCTCATTGCTTCGGCCCCTAAAGTTCGATCCTCAAATATTATTGATCAATATAGAGGGGAGAGAATCCGTTTCTCTGTTTCACATTTTTTTTCTGCCTCTCCTATTGTAGCTAACCGGAATAGTAACCACACTTTTTCCCATAACCATAACCATATCCATAACCATAAACGGGACGCCACAAAAAAACTAATGCCTTTAATAACATAACATAACCTTAAATATAACCATAACCGTAACAATTACAATTACCATTACCGTAACCATAAACATAAACCTAACCGTAACCATAACCATCACCGTTACCCTAAACATAGCCGTAACCGTAACCATAGCCATCACCGTTACCATAACAATAACCATGACTGTAACCGTAAATTAAATCTATAACCATAACCATTACCGTAACCGTAAATAAAAACCGTAGCCATAACCATAAATATAACGCAACCCTATTGTAACTGATGAAGTGTATCATTCAATTTATTGACTGCTACAGCCGAAGTTATGTACATTCATATACATACATATAGTCAGAATTATGGGTGTTTCAGGCGTAAATGTATTGGTAACAGTTACTCTTGCGGTTATGGATACTATTGGTACTTCGCTGACGTGTTTCTGAGTGTGGCAGTATGTATGTAGGTACTTTAGTCTCATAAAATTAAGAAAATTTCGGAGTTGTGGCTATAAAACACAGCGATCAAATATCAAAATGCCATATGGGGTATGTAAGAAAAAGAAAAATAAAATATGGTTACCTGTCAACTACGTCACAAAGAAATGACAGTAACCATACATAGCAGGGACGTTACGGAAGTGAGTTTAACAAAAGAAGGAGCAAAGATTTTCATCACGATTTGAACTTAAAAAAAAAAATTATACCGAAATCGAGGTCAGCTGTTTAAAACAAAAGGATTGTTTGACCTTTTCGGAATCGAAATCGTAGCTCCGTAATATCCCTAATACATAATAAGTAGGCATGTATGTATGTATGTATTTATATGAACCATAAATAATAAAGTATGGAAATGTATCATTTTAGAAGTAAAACATTATCTAAATACGAAAATAAGTTAGGTTTTAATTTAAAAAAAAAAAATATATGAAGGGCTCAGAACCAAAAGGATCTAAGTGATATTTTTTTTGAAATTGAGTTATACCCATTTTTGTATAGTGACATATGGTGTTTATTTGTTGGCAAAGAGAGCCGAGCAATTTCGGACAGTGTAGTGCCATCTATTTCCCATACAATAAACGTCCTACCCAGATTTTACATGGAATTTTCAAAAGGCAGTAAACTTTAAACTTGGATATCTCAAATCAATTTCGAAGTCACTTAGATCCTTTTGGTTCTGAGCCCTTCATATATTTATTTTTAAGGTAGAAAAAAAAGTGTAAGAATTTTTTTTTTTATTTTCCTTTACTAACACATTCTCTCTCTCTGAACATTAACCTCATGTGCAATTATATACATATATATGAATTATACGTGTGTCTGTGTGTATTATACAGATGGTCCCGCCGTTGTGCAAGTCAACATTTTCGTAAGAAGTATATCTAAAATCGATGATGTTACCATGGTAAGTGCGCGTTAGGATAAAACCAAATAATAAAAGTTACCACAATCCATCACAACACTAGTAATTCACAAAAAGTAGTAAATATTTAGGTTACGCGAATTCTAAAAAAAAAAAAAAGTACTTAGAACACTTAGCAAACTGGCGCCATCTTCAAGAACCAAAATCTTAAACAAAAAATTTTTTTTCGAGGATGTTAAAACCGTACTATTTCCTTTTATCTGTTCAACTCACTATTTCTAAACGAAATAAATTTTACCAGGCAACTTCAAATATACTTTTCTCCACGCTCTTCAAAATATACATTTTCAAATAAAGTGAATGAATGCCGTCCAACTTTAGTCTCCTTTCAAGGTAGTTTTGTGTAAATACAAAGATACAAATTTTTTCACATATGTGAAAAAAAATCATTCGACAAAATGTTTGGCCGACATCTTATTCAGGTCTTGCTCAATGCTTGAGTAGTGTTTGTGAAAGCGGATATTACTTTTTGTCTTTCTTAGCCGTAAACCTCAAAAATCGTTCGAACTTTTTTTCATTCCCTTCCCAAAACATTATATGAAGCATAAAAAATGTAACCATATACTTGTCTGCAACTGTGTTTTACGCTCAATCTATGGAAATCAACAACAAATTGCACACATTATATACCCAACAGCATAAAAGTGTTGACTGTCAGCTTAGCGAATATGAAAAATAGACAAAAATTAACAAAAACAAAAAAAAAAAAAACAAAGAACTACTAATTAATTTATGTGTAAAAATAAAGGCGATTTTGGACTAATATTATTGTTACGATTATTCTTACTATTATAATTGATATTATTATTTAAATAAATATATAATAATTTAGTGTTATGGCTAAACAATGAGTTTTGAAATAATTAATAATAATAATACTAGCATTAAATGTTTAATATATTGATGTCCTTTTTGCGTAAAGAGAGAACAATTTAATGTTGCTCACTTGACACTTTTTTTTGGAATACATTTTTTTTTTTTCGAAAATTTTTTTTTTTTGGAAATTTTTTTCTTCTTTTTATTTTTTTATTTTATTTATTTTTTAACTGAGTTTGCTACTAGAAATATGTTCGATGTACAGAGTGTTTCAATTTTACTATAATCAGAGTAGACTCACTACACGTTTCAAGTTTCAAGGCTTTTCGATCCCGACAGTCATACCTAAGGGTGTGAAAATGGCCCCAAGTGGAAACACAAACCTACATCAAATCATGCTCGTGCTGTAATTTCATCTCGTCATCATCTATGCAATTGCAACATGAAGATTTATCCACCACAGCCTGTACTCTGATTGGGCAGTGTCTCATTAGAATCCCTATTATTAGTGATAAATGAGCCTTGTTAAACCAAATAACCTTCGCAGATCGCTCTATTCCAAAATGGATGTGATCCCATGCAGCCTATAGCATAGATTCGTGTTCCATCTGTCAAAGATGGCTGCTTCAGTTTACGAGCGTAACTTACAGTTCTCTTTAGCCGTAGTAACACTGGAACACAACAACAATTGAATATAGTTTGACAGCTCTTATTTGGTGAATTTAACACTAGTTATTCACCTATCTTTTTCGAATTTCGGAATTAATTCCTAAATCTGTATCTTTATTTTCGGTTTTTCCTTTGTACTTCATTTGTCGTTTGCTTTTTGTTTTCCAAAATTAATATAATCCTGCTCTTTTTGCAAATATATGTATACTTTTTTTTACTCGTAAAATGTCTCTTGGATCTCTTTTACTCTATTTCTTAACTCTTAATATTTATATTTATCTCTATTTCTCTCGCTCTGCAACTTAATTTGTGTTAGTAACGAAGAATTATTAATACATATTTCAGTACTAACAGCTCAACCTAATATAAGCGCACAGCGTGAGTTTTCTGTCAAACTTGTCTCATGCCCATACAACTTGTATGAGAGTAACCGAAATAGAATTGCGTGCGCTAAAAGCTAACTCAAAATCCAAGATTTTTGTGCGTGACGTTTTGAATTGAGGTTATGGTAATTTTACAAATTATTGTTTGATCATTTTCGTTGTTTTAGAGAACTGTTTTAGACAAATATCTGAATTTAAAACGTCAACCAAATGTTTTAAACACAAATTTGACCTTCTATATACTATAAAACTATTCATATTTAGACCAATAAAAGCAACGCACGGGCTTTAATTTAGGTTACTCAAATAATTGCGTATAGACTTCTGTGCGTCCGCAAACGCTGTGCGTTTATATTAGGTTGAGCTGTAACAGAGATGTTAAAAGAGAGACAAGGCCCAACGCAACAAACAATGTGGAGAAACAGTAAAATAGATATCAAGTTAGGTTAGGTTTTATCTCAGAGAGCATAGATTAGAAGAAGCACCATTGCACAATATTGTATCCTATCAATTTGCAAGCAGAGAATTCGCAATAGCACTGAAAAATACGTTTCCATGAGATTTAAAGTAGTTAAAATTTCTTTACCTCGTGGTGAGTTCTCTACTAACCAACTGAGAGCGTGCCTTGACACTGCTCTATGTTCTTTGATTAGTTCTTAGAACGCCGGTTTAGTGCTGGTATTGCTTTAATTTTTAATTTTTTGGAAGTACTTTAAAGTATTTCCCTGAGAAGTACAGTGGTAAATTACACAATACATCGGCTTGATAACTCACCTTCTCCTCTTTTAACATCTCTAGTACTATAACTTTTGACAATGCGTATCCGAAATATTTAAGTTTAAGTAATAGGAAATATCAAAACAAAAACAAGTTTCACTGTAAACACAGCATATATAAATTATTTGAAAAATTAAAAAAATAATAAAAAATGGATAGACATTTCTTCGCATTAATCCCCGCTGGGATTATGTGTTTGGTACTTCTACTGATATCATTGTATATGCTATTCTTTAAATAAAATTTTTTTATTACGATTAGTAAAAATTTATAGAAAATTATTTTATTTTATATATGCTTAAGAGGCTGTCATTATTAACTTTTTCCCCAAAAATATGAATTTCATATAATTTTTAATTAGTTAAGAAAGAAAAATCTAGTAAAATTTCTTTTATTTCAAATAGTTATAAAACAATTAAGTAATATAATTTTGTTTTTAATTTTTAACAAATTAGACAAACTTGTTTTTTTAATATAATTTAGAAATGTTTTTATATTTCCTTTTTATTTCAAAATTTATATTTTTTTTTTGTAAATTTTAATATTTTTCACAGCGCAGAAATGTATGAAAGGTATATAAATTATCTATAAACGAAAGTGTTAAAAGGCACTAAAATATTCAACAGAGTTGGGCAATCAAAGTCAGTATACATTTTTGGAATGCTCACGCGCTTGTTCGTAGTGCGCCAAGCGAAATAGAATGGAAAAACAGTCGTTGGCAATATGGATAGCTTGTTCTCAGTGTATTACTATCGATACTTTATTAGATACTATTGCGAAGTATCGATTATTCGATATTTTTTGTGCACCGAAAGCGCATGTGAACTTGCGTTTGGTTGTATAAAATGTTAATAAAAATTAAAAAATATTAGACGTTTTTATAAATTTTAAAAACTAGAAACTATCGATAGTACATTTGATAGGCTTTCAAACAGACTTTAATTAAAACCTAGCTATGGATACCAAATCTGCTCACCATTCAACTGCAAACATGCATATATATTTGAAGAAAGCTCACTCCAAAATAAAAATTTGTAACATGCGTTATCTAGCTTTAATTAAATTTTGAGTTTTTCAATTACATATATACAACTTTTTCTTAATTAATTTAGAACATCAAATATGGATTAAGACAATTTTTCGAATTTTAAATTTTCTTTTAACATGCAAAATTTATAATTTGAAATTTTTTTATATTTTTATTTAGTTAATGAGATCCACACAAACATTTAAAATATTTTTTTTATATTTACAAAAAAACAACACATTTCAAATTTTACATTTTCTTACATTCGAACCATTCATATCTTCATCATTTTCTTCAATAAGAACGATTATTAATATATCATAATGATATAATGAAATCTAAAATATCTAGGGTATGTGTAGAGAAAATTGGTATATGTCTATAAATAATTAGGTAGGCTTATGTATGTATGTATCTACGAGTATAACGTATATAACATGTATAATAAGTTTTAAATTCAATAATGTTTTAGTATTACAAAAGGGTTTGAACAAATATGCCATAAAAAGATATTGTTAAGAAGAAAACACATTTCATACACCGTACATAAATAAGTTAACATATCAGTGGATGCGATAAATATATGTGACCCGGTCTATGAAAAGATAGCTTATGACTCCAAAAAAATGTTCCCACCTTTTTTCTGGTTTCGTTAGCTTTTGAGACGCTCTTTCACTAGAAAGTCCTAGCTTGCTTAGAAGTGTACTAAAAATGCTTCCTCCATTTCGTCATTTCTGTGTAAGCATATGGCATTGTTTATATTTAACAGCTGTTTCTCGCCATTTTTTTTTTTTTTTTTGAGTCATAAGCCACCTTTTCATAGACCGGGTAAAATATACATATATACTTCAAAATAAGCTTTCAACATTCGTATTCATTTAACCCTTTTCATTTAAAATTTATTTATTAGTACACTCTTTGTTAAAATTTGTTATTATATTATTATTATATTTTGACGAAGGAACCAGTTTTGTTTGAGTACAAGTCCCTTTTTTTGCAATATTGTTCGAAGTTAAAACAAACATTTTTGTAATTTGGTGGGTACCAAAAACTAGAAAAAAAATTTTGAGAACGGTATTCAAAGACATGTCAGGAATAAAGAAGTGAAGTCGGAAACTAAATTCATCAGTTCCAAAGAGTCCTTCTGTGAATACCTAATTTACCAGTAGGTGTTCACCAGTTTAGAGTTTCATCTAAATTTTTTCTTAGCTCTATTACCCATCATTATAAAATACTACAAGCAAATTAAACATATATTGTTTGAAGAAACTACCATCTCTAGCACAATCATCATATAGTCATGAGAGTTATTGACATCAGTGGGAAATATTTGATTGAGAAAAATAGCTATTAGTTGTTGTTGTTTTAACGATAAAACCACTCGCTGAATTAAGAGAAATCAGGGCCTGCATAAAAAAATTTTATGATTCTTTTGAGACAAAACTTAAGTTGCATTACTTTTTTTCATTACATATTTTTAGCAACAACAATAAAATATAATTCATCATTTTTTATTTTGAACTAGTCTTACTGATATACATACAAACATACGTATATGTGCCATGTATAACAGTTTTTTTTCCTCTTTTTAAATTCGAAAATAATATTTTAGAAAATATGCCCACGCATGTCTATATCAACATGTACCTACGATCAATTTCAAAAATCGACGATTATGATATGGTGAGTTTTCAAGTTCATAATTAAACGGATTTTAGCAATACGAAGAGTCGCTTTCATAAAGGCTATTTAAACTATTTCGATGTCGATTTTTAAAATTAAGAACTTTGTGTTCACGAAGCGCCCAAATCTACAGCTGTGAGATGTCATTTCTTTCACCTTTAACAGCTGATAGGTGCTCCGTTAGTCAGCTGTTAGCCAGATTATCGATAAAATGCCGAAAAGCACTAACCAGCCTTTATGAAAACGGCACTAAAATGCACAATACGCGACGCGAAACTTATTTTATCATAGACAACAACTTTCGAAAGTATTGTGCAATATTATTGCACTGAGGTTTTCTTGTGCCACCAAAAGTAATTGAGTGCGTTTTCAGAACACTTTTGCTAGAGCGGTAAAAGAAAATTCTTTGCCCAATTTCAGGCTATTCCCTCTAAGTCGAATATAATCGCAGCTTAAAATTCCATTTCCCGCAATTTTGACATTTTCATTTTGTTTCCAATTCTTTCAAGAATGAGTCATACTGCATTGAGAGTTTCAAGACCACACGTCAACTATATTCTCAGAAACCTGAAGAACGTAATTTTTAAAATTTATTAAAACCTAATACACCCTAGCTCACATCTATAAATAAATGCACAAATTGAAAAATGTCCGCCCCTTTTACGGCCAAAATATTCAGCCGAGGTATAAACATTTATATATGTATCGATAAGTTGAGCGTCACTCAAAAAAAGGCTAATAATGATGTTAATTTGTAAAAAAAAAAAAAAAATTTTTTTAATGGAAAAATCTTTTATTCTGTATAGCCGTTATTGTGTGAGTAAACATGTCATGCATGCTTGCTTGAGTTGATGTTATTATATTAAACACTTGGCGTCCCAGGCAGTGTGAGCGGCTCTCGCTGAGAGCACGATTAGTTGCAAGTCAGCAATGTAAACTATGATTAATAAGTGCTTACAAAAACAAAATAAGTTTTTGTTTTGAATAAATTGAAGAAAAGAAAGGAAGGAAATAATCAAAATAAGAATAAGTGTTTAGTTTGAATTTTAACCACTGAAGGATATCTGAGAGCTATAAATGAAACTATTTTGTAAATAAATTTCTTTCAATTTTTTTCTTAAAGAAATCTAATATATGATTTTATTGAATTTTCACGTTCTTGAAAAGGCTCCACAAATATCAAAAAGTTCAATGTAAACGATTAATATAAGAATCGCAACACAATTAACTATCCATATTGCGCGTTCTAAGATTTCTGAGAATTCGGTACGCCGATATATGTTTTTGCACTTTTCTGCAATTTTTTAATTTTATTTCGATTTTCACTTAATTGAAATTGCTTAATTTTATATGCTTTAAAGACTGTCATTATTATCTTTTCGCCCAAAAAATGAATTTTGTATAGTTTCCAATTAATTTAAAAATCAAAATTAAAACAAATTTCTTTAATTTTAAATAGTTATAAAAAATAAATTATACATATTCTTTAGATTTTTATCACAATCGAAATTAATGTAGTTAAGTTTTTTCCTAATATTATTTTTAAAAAAATTTTTCAGCGATCGAAAATAATTTTTTTTTTTTTTCAATTTGTAAAAGTTTGAAGAGAATTTACAACTTGTTTCTTATATGGGAAATTCGAGAGTCAAAATCATGGGCACAATAAAATTTTCTGACTTTTTTGAGAATAATCTAATGCAAGTAATAACTTAAAAAATCGAACTTTTATATTTCGCGCCAGCAAAATAAAAATGATAAAAATCCTTTTCTAACAAACCGGCAATCTTAATTAAATCAATTTGGCATCAAAAAATAACTTCGATTAGCGTTTACTTATTTATTGAAAAGAATTTTTATTTTGTACATTAAAATTATCTCGTTAAAAATAAATTTTATTGTTGTTGACAAAAAAAAAATTAAAATCGTTCGAATACGACATTTTTAAACGAATAAAACAAAGTTTTGAAAATAATTTTTTTTGCATTTTTATTTTAAAAGCAAAAAAGGTTCAGTTTTTTTTAATTTTAATTTTGGCATATTTATTTTATTTATTTTTATTTTAATGCTCAAATGTGAGCAAAGTAATATAATTTATTTATACACTAAAGATAAGGGACAGTAAAATACATATATATCCACATCAGAGTTGGGCAAACCATATATATATAATATTATTTTGTAGAACTGTATTTCTGCTAGCTTTAATCGTTAAAAGTTATCGATAGTAACTGACGCCCCTATCGATAGTACATCGATTGTTTTTCCAGCTACACTTACATACTTAAAGTCTGGAACTTAAAACACAAACTGCTCAGCATTGATCTGCAAAAAATATCAAAAATGAGCACCAAAAATAAATGAAAATGTGTGGCATGCATTATCCAGCTTCAATTGAATTTTAAGTTTTTCAATTTCAAATATTAAAATTTTTTTTAAACTAATTTTGAACATGCAATATGTATTAAAATTTTACTTTTTGGATTTAGAGTATCTATACCCACAGTCTATGATTTTTATTTTTATGGAAAATTCATTTTTATTTAGTTAAATGAGATCCATACAGACATTTTCAAAAAATTTCCATTTATTTAACAAACATGAAATCACATTAAATTTTACATTTTCCTTAATTCAAACCATTCATAATTTCATCACTTCCTTCTTTACAAATGACTAAGAATAAAAAAAAAATATTGAAATAATGAATAGTCGACTAAACTTATGATATTTAGGATATCAGCTATTTAGCATATAACAGATCGTATATATAACAATTATTTATAAGTTTTAAGGCAAATACATAGTTTATAAGAATTACATAGGGGTTTTGAACGAAGATTCCTTGAATTCGTTGGTAAGAAGGCGTATTCTTTTATTTTCTAGCGCTCGGTTTCACACATCGTACATACAATATATTTAAGTTAATATGTATATCAAATGATTATCATATCATATACATATATTTTAAAATAAGCTTTCGACAGTCGTTTTAATTTAAATTTTTTATTCAACATTATATTATTAAATTTTATTTCGATCGCAACCATACAAGAAATAAAAATTATAACCAATTTTATTTAAATACTTTTCAGCAAAAAATCACCACAAAAATCAATCATAAAATACTATTTTGTGTTCCAGTGTTGGAATGCAAATTTTATTTAATTCTGCCATACATTTTTTTTACAAATATCATATAAAGAGTATTCGCTCAATGTAGCAAGTTGTTTGAAAAGTAAAAAAAAAAACAAAAATTAGTAAAGCAACTTCCTAGGTTTAGTGAATACCTTTAATAAAAATGTACACACTCAATGCAACTAAGTTTTGTCTCAGCTGAAAAAGAATGTGGCTAGGGCTGTGTGCTAACTTGAGGTTGAGGTCAGCGCAATGAGCGGTATCAACGCAATTTCCAAAGTTTACGAGTACACAGTCATTTTTGCATATTGGAATACGGATTGACTAATAATAATAAGAATATTCTTATTCTGACAACTTATCAAAATGCTTTTTCACCTGCAGACAGCACTTGAGTTGCATGCCTTTTTTCACTTCATTATCATTAGCAAGAACAGTAAAACATATTTTTAATTTTGAACTAGTTTCTATTGATATACTATGTATAATAATTTTTTCCCCTCTTTAAATAAGCAAACACATTTTGAATGTGTTTAATTTCACAAATAAATTTGTTACTAAATGGTCCAATTCAAATATAATATTTTAGAAAATATGCCCACGCATGTCTATGTCAACATGTTCCTACGGTCAATTTCGAAAATCGACGATTATAAAATGGTGAGTTTTCAAGTTCACAACTAATCAGGTTTTAGCAAACACTAAAAGGTCCGATACACCAACAATATGACACATATTTTATTATAGTTAACACTTTTTGAAAATATTGTGCAATCTTATTGCACTCAGTTTTTTTTAAATACCAAAAAGTCATTGAGTGAGTTTTTTGAGCACATATTTGACGCGTTTTGGTAGCTTCAGAACTAGAATACTGGAAGGTTAAGACTTCTGATTGGTATGGCTATTATCCGAGATTTATAGAGCAGAAATGTAGCGACAGATCTGAGTAATTTTACTCTAAGTTTTTGTTATAATATTGACAACAGAGAAAATAGACTAATTTTTTTTTTTTAATGAATAATCGATTTTAATGAAAATAATCGATTTGTGTTCCTACTTCGACTATTTTTATACAAACCTTCCTATCCTATGTATTATTAATAACTCAATATGATCTAAGCGTAAAATAAAAATTTTTAGAAATAGTACCAATTTTTCCAGCCACCTCAGAGCTAGCACAACATACGAAAATTTTTTATAAAATAAAAATCGAAAATCGATTATTTACTCACAACCCTAGCAGTGCTGACGTGCATCTATCTTTTTTCTAAAAACTATTTTTAGAATGTTAGAAAGTTTTTTTGAGAAGGAATTGAGCGCAGCTTGAGGTGGATGGGACAGCTCAAGTTTCATAATGATTTCTCTTTGTATATTTGTGAGTTATTTAGAATACGCGCAATCCAGTCTAAAAAACCGTCTAAGTCCATTTTTTTTGAGATGAACATTTATTTTTAGGAAAACGCAAGCTGGAACTTTATTGTAGAGATTTAAACTAAGAAAATCGAATCAAATGTTCACTGTATGCATAAAATAGCTATGTCAGAAGTCAGCTGTTTTTGACGTTTAATCAGCTGTCGTTATACAGTTTCGCACAACTTTGATATTTTCAAGCATATTTGACTGTGATTCATAATTATATGACTCTATCTCAAATAAAAATTGCTTTACGCTCATAATCCACTCAATGACTAAATTTTCTTTCGATTCAATTATTTTTGTTTAATTTTTAAAATACACAACTCTTCAATTTTAATTTTTCGTCAAAACTTACACCGCTGAATTATAAAGCTTACCAAACACAAATCGTCAGACACGTACGGCTTTTGGTACAAAATTTCATAAAAAATTACAACAACAATAACGAAAACATAGGATTTCCTGCTAAAAAAAACAACCACTTTTCTCTCAACCTTTGAACTATGTGTTCCATTCAAAGCACTACATCTCAAAAGCTAAACTCAAGACACTGTCACGTGTACCATAAACCCAAACAGCTGCTGAAAGCACAAGTACTGCTTAAGGCCTCTTTGCTTACTAAAATTAATTGCGTACCTTTGCCGTACGATTCTCCCTTTTTCTTACGGTGTAACTACTAATTCAACGTTTATAAAGTTAACTGCAAAATGAATTTTCTATGTAAATTACCCAAAAACAAATAAAAAAAATTTAACCAATGCTTTTGTGTTAAACCAAAAAAATATTTTTAAGAAAGTTATTTTTTTACTAATTATTACTAATACTTATAAACGTAATATACACTAACCTCACATAATTATAAATGCAATGATAACGACATGTTTAGCCATTTATATCGATGCGTTTTAATTGTTTATATTTTTTCATAGAAATGACAAATAGGAGTCTTTGAAATCTTGTGCAAGTGTTTGAAGGATTCAAAAAAAAATTTTACAATATATATGTATGTATGTATCTACATATATTTCATATAAAAAGTTCCATCGATGTAAGGACTCCCTGTAGCATACATCATCGAGGGTATCACGATAGATCACTTGTAAGAAATACTAGCATGAGAAATAGCTAGCAATTTCTCCGATTACTAAGTAATCGATTTTTTTTTTGTTCAGCGATAAATCGATATGTGTTCAATCTATTTTTAAAATAGTTAACCGACTTTTATTTATAAATCAATTTTTTAATAATAAATTCTAGTAAGAAAAACGGCATCCTCAGATTTAATCTATACAGATTTGAATTACTCACATACAAATTTTGAGTATTGTATTAAAGTTTTTTCTTCCGATAGTCGTTAATTAAAAACAAAAGTCGATTAAAATGGAAAAAGAAAGTTTCACAATTGACCTTTTACATCTTCTTTTGCAAGCTGATGCAATTCTTGGTTGTAATTTAGTTTGGACATAATTCTCCGCATGAGAGTTAGCAAAGGTATTTACCGAAGATCGGAATCAAACGCCTTCCGGAATCAAACGCAAAAAACGAATACGATTTCCCTCGCTTCTCTAAAATGAAATTTTTTCGATCCAACAACTGATTCACTTACAAATTTTTCTAATTCTTCTGGAAGAGTGGTTTCTCATGCCATCTCGTTCATCTCTATTAGTCTGGAACAAGCTGAAGTACTGGACCTGGTATTACCATCTCTATGTAGAACAAGGAAACATCTGCGTTTGCTGGTTGAGTCATTCTCTATTTGCTCTATACTTGCTATTATAAACTCTCTCAATAGATTCCATCAGCGGTTCGTAGTGTTTTCCTTCACCTTCGAGGATGATCCGCTACCACGAATAATGCAACAACGTTTTCCTCAATTCTACAATTTTTTCTTCTAAGACTGTGTTCCACACTGTATTTTACATTTTGCTGTGCAGCTATCGCTATCTCTTTTGTATTCGTTGACCTCTAGCGGTAGCTGTTAGTGGTGGGCGCTTAATTGTATGAGTGATGATCGATAATATAACACTCTGTACAATAGGTGTCTTAGCTCCCTCAACATTCAGCTGTTCGATTTAAAAAAAAAGTCGAAATTTTTAAGATATTTTGATTTGTAAAATGGTTTTTAAATTTTTATCGAATTTGAAATCAGCTCGATTTAATACTTCTAAAAGAATATTAAAATTAAAATGGCACGATATGGTTGCAACATGTCGAGATAGATGTATCTGCATTTAAACATAATTATGCGATGGAACGTCCACATTATAATACATAAGATCAATGTATTTGTATTATATATCACAATAAATATGTATGTATATACATATGTATTTCATGTAAAAAATTAACGCCAAAATTTATAAACAAACAAATAATTTCAAATTTATAATAAAAAATGCAATTTAAAAGTATGTATGTTTATATTTTATTTTGGAATTTGTGAGGGAATGTAAAATTGCCTTGCAAAAAAAAATTTTTAAAAAATGCAGTTGCCATCAAAATTTTTGTAGTGCTTATCGCTAATGCATAACTCTATATACATATATCAAAATAAAAAATATAAAAATCATCAACTTTTCTTTACACACTTCAAAATCCGTTCACGACAGTATTGTGTATTAAAACATGGTTTTACTTTATTTCTTTGAATTTTTATTTCCAACGGTATTTCTGTGAGTGAATATATTTGTAGTTTCGGCAAGTTTTATGAAAAATTATGATAAACGTGATTATCTCGTGATAATTTTCATTAATTGCTCAAAGGTCCATTCTCAGACAATGCAAGCAGTTTTTATTAAAAGAGTCACCAGCAAAATCTGTCTGAGTAAAACCAAAAAATTTTTCATTTAGATAATTATAAAAGCTTAGAAATTCTAAAAAACTAAAATTTATTTATGAAAGAACTTTTTTTTTACACTTCCAACTCTAGGTTAGCACACTGCTAATATTTTGATGGCAGCTGTATCAAATTTTCTTCACAATAATACAATTTAAGTTAGCTATTTTTTTTAGCTTTTGCTTTATCACTGTATTTTCCAATACACAAATACTTATACGTACATAAATTGTAAATTCTAACAATAACAACAAAACTAACCATAATCAAATCAAAAATGTCGTTGCCATGTCTATCAATTGTTTTTCGTTATGTTGCATTTCATCCGTCTAAATTATTATCTAAATATGATGATCACTTAAGCGTTGTGCGTGATTGTAACATGAAATACTCACTCGTATTATGAAATTTGTTTTAACATTGCTTAAACAGTAGCGGAATTCACTAACTTTTATTTTAACAAAATACGTAGACGAAATTCGCTGAAGGTTGATTTTAACGAGTTTGTTGTTGTGTGAAAATGGTTTTTAAAGATTTTCGCTCGGTTGCAATCAGCTGTTGTCGTTAAATGAAGCACTTATTTTTTTTTTTTTTGAGGTTAGATTGTTCTTTAACATTAAATCTTAGTGAATTCCCCTACAGAAGTGTGTGTGCGTGCGTTATTTTTCCAAATTTGTATGTCATTGCTGCTTTTTTCACTATATATTTTTTTTCTTTTAAATTTTCTGGCCATTAAATTATCCATTTCATAACATTTCATTTAGCTCACTTTCTATCAATTTATTTACATATTAAACATTTTTTTGTATATGTATTATGAAAAATATTACATTTATAGAATAATTAGCATATAAATAAGTTAGGTTAGTTTTCAAATTATTGTTACCGGAAAGCTGTTAGTGAGAAGACTAGCGTGCTGTGTACGCTGAGAGAATGCTTTGGTGAAAGTGTTAATTTTGTTAGTTTATCCTTGTGTTTAATTAAAAGTTTATTCAAGATAAAAATATGAATTAAAAAATTTGATTTATAATTTAATAATAATTTTATTTTATATCAATCATAGATAAAAACTGAAAAAAAAATCCCAGAGATAGAGTTCGTAAAGCAACATGGGGCAATCAACATCAAAGCTTTTCAATCACTTTGTAATGACTAGCGCTAGAAGTTTAAATGACAAACAGTCCCTCGTTCTGATAGTCTATTGGTTCACAGAACATGCCCAAATTTCGCTCATTACGAAATGTAGCATTTTCCAAAATCGATCTACATTTTTAAAATAAAAGAAATATTTTCAAATCAAATGAAAAATGTTATTATTTAATAGAAATTATTAAAAAAAAGCACAATTTTCAAAAAAATTAAGTTTTATAAAATTATAATTTTTTGATAAAATGTTTATGCTTGGCTCGAGCATATGTATAGTCTTAAACACTCCAAGAAAAATAATTAAATTTTTGGTATAAATTTGTAGTATAAATATTTTTAAGTAAACAAAATTGAATTTATTTGTTTTTTAAATGTTTCATGCTTATATAATTTAACTTGTCTCCTGAAATGTTTTGCGCTAGAACCTATATTTGTATCCCCTCTTGCTTATTGATTTTCTAGCGTTAGTTGTGCATCTGCCAGCCAAAGATTTCTCTCAGTGTAATTACATTTATTGTTATTTATATTTAAGTCATATTTGTAAGTCGTAGTAACAAGCTTTTATATATAATTACGTATACATATTTACATTCCCAAATATTTCATGAAACGCACCATTTATCATTTTCATCGAAAATTCTTACGCACGGCCAAATTAAATCATCGCAATTTCAAGTACACTTTGTACAAAACACAACTTTTACGCTTATTTTATTTGTTTCTTTAATTTCAAATTTCAATCTCGAAAATGCTTACCACACAAGCCTGTAAAAAGAAACGAAAATTTCAATTATGCAAAACAAGAAAAAGTCGAACAATAATCGAACCCCCCTCCCTAGAACACATGTGTAAGATAATAATTTTACGAAATAAAAAAGAACTACTTCTTGAACTAGTGCACAAATGCGTTTTTTTTTTTATGAAGCAATGCGTTGCGAAATGCCTACACGGGCACAAAAGAATAAAGCTTAAGTTTGTAAATTTGTATGTAAATATTAAAATGCGTTGTAAATATGTATGTAAGTTATATATTAAGTAAGTATGTATGTATATTAAAAAAATCAAATTATGTACAATATTAAAATTGTATAAATCAAAGCAAAGTGAAAGATCAACACATTTCGAATTTTTTTTGGGAGAACGTCCAATCTCAAAACTTTTATCAAAAATACGCTATTTCGTCTGAAAATGTACTGCATTTTTGTTGGGATAGGACATTTTTGAGACTAGTGCTGAGATGGGTCTTTCTAGAAGCCAATTCTGAAAAAAATGTAATTAAAAACAATCTGACCTAAGGCAGTTAAAAAAAGTGAGATCTTCCACACAGCTGCCGATATATGTACGGCTAGTATTACTTACGTCTGTTTGTATATAACAAGATATTATAAAAATTAAAAATTATACCTAGTTGCAAACGGGAATTGAACTACATTTTTCTTTTAAGAAAATATGCTTGCAAACAATGCTTGAAAAGCTCAAACTAAAAGCAAAAGCGCGCTGATAATGTTAGGGAGCTTTTTATGAGTAATTTGTAATGGTAATGCAAACGCTTATGTATGCTGAACTTTCGTATGACAACGTCTTAGATCTTTGTTGTCTACATTACAAATGATGATGCAAATAATGCACGAAAGCTCAACACTGCAAAGCTTTCATTTTCAAAATAGCGTGCTTACAAAAATAGAGAAACCTAACTTTGCAGTGATTGATTCAGCTGTCTGAGGCTGTTTGTGAAAAAGCCCGATAAAGCTCGCACGCTCGTTAGCAAAACAGCTGTAGAGAATTGCAAATGTATACACGTTTTTGTTATTAATTTTCATGCGTAATTTCTTTTAAGAAAAATGTAAAGCTTTTCTATTTCCTATTGGGTAGGTAGGTGCACAAAACCCATAAAATTTTATTTATTTTCATTTAAGTTTCGTCCATTTAGTTCAAAAATGTTTTCATATATAACACTATATTTTATGAAACTCTTTAGGTTTTATGAGTTCTTTGTGTGAGAGTTAACACGTAAAGCAGCAATTTAAATATGAAAAAATAAAAAACAAAAACAAATAGAAGCGTGTTAAGCTCATTTTCGATATTAAACAATATACTGAACTACCTCATTACTGCAAAAAAAAAACTTGTGAGGAAAGTACAAAAAAAATGTGTTATCTTGAATTAATTTTATTTTTTACGTTTTACCAAATATTTTAGGTACTCGTGCTCTGAGTTACTTGAAGTTCTAGGTTAGTCCAAAGTTAGAAGCGTCTTTATGCGTTTATTCAAAGACATTATTGAATCAGCCGAATGGCCTAGTGCTTAATTTGAGAGAAATATATATACATATACCAATGATTTAAAATTACATATGATATATATTTAACATTCTCATTAGGATAGTTCAATTTATTTTAAACATATTTTTATTTTTTTTTTTTTTCAATTTCTTAGGCTTACATCATTAGCTTTATGGTTATTATTAAGTTTCGATGAATTTGCTTTCTGTTTTCTTTTTTCTTATATGATTATAGTTATCATATACTTTAACTTTAGTTTATTCTTAGTACTATCATTAGCTTTATTTTTAGAAACTTTTTTTTGTTTTGTTTAAGTAAATTTTTTTTATAATCATTAGTGCTATGGCTGCTTAAATCTTCGTTTATTTTAAGTTAATACTTATCCTTACTATCCTCTAATAATTAATCACTTGTCTTCTATATTTGTGTTATTTTTTTTTCTTTGCTTCTTTATGAATAGTTGCATTATTGTTGCATGCGACTGGATGTTGAAAGATATAAACTTATAAACAAATAAATATTTTTTTGTTACTAAGGAAATTTTCTAGGAAACCGAACTACTTACGAACATGAAATACTAGACGATCCTAATTCATCGAGAGAACTTAAGGTTTGGTGGGAAAAATGTTAAGTAGAGATTTTGGAAAGACGCTGTTTTATCTTGGACTCGTCTGGAATAAGGCAGCCACAATCGGCTTCCAGAAGATAAGCTAGAGACTTTTCCACAATTTAGTATAAAATTTGAGGCAGCTTTTCTATTCACTAAGACATGAAATTGGCAGGCAGGGGTACTTTCACTTAATATAATATAGTCTGACCATCAGTATTCTTTCCTGGAAGTACTTTGAGATATAGTAGAATGAGCCTCTCCTATAAGACTAACAAGCTAAGGAAACTTGGGAGAAGCATATTTGTTTATTGGTATCAAAGTGGGATAAAATTTTTGGAATTACTTATACAAGTATTAGGGCCGACAATCATGTAAGGAAAGATTATGTGAGAAACTATAGTTTTAGGGTTAGGGTAGGCAGTCTTCAACAAATATCACTCCTCAAATATACTAAAAATTTGTAAAGGGTAGCAGCGATAATTTAAGGGACAATTTCCAACAGAAATCATATTATATATATCGTACCATACTAAGGGTTAATATGCTTAATTTTATTTTCACTCAAATTAAAAATTTTGACAATTTTTTTTTGAATATTTAAAATAAATTTTGAGGGATATTTTCATATTTTTTTTTTTACTTAAAATATTGAATACTCATTTTCGATGTTTTTATAACTTATGTATTTATATCTACACAAACATACATATGTATGTATATAGAATATTTATAAAATAACAATACCTTATATTAATTTTTTTTACGGAATGCAAATTACGTTTATCGAATGTTTATTAATTGATAAGAAGAATGCCTATATGCTGTCTTTTTGAAAATAGTTATGCTTGAAATTTTTCAAAAACCGCTACAAATTGCATGACGCTTTACACATTTTTTTTCGAACAAACCATATTGTATTATAACAAGTGTGTGATACAAGGTTTAAACGTCAAATCGAAAAAAGCATCAAACAGCTGCTTTTTGATCGAACCAACTTGGTCTCTTTCTAACCACCACTTTATCTATCATAATTTGACAGCTGACATATCACACTTGTTCTGACACAAAATGGTTGAGAACTCATGCTTACTAATCTCAAATTTTGCTAATCGCTTTCGCTGTTGTTGCTTGCGCTTTTGTTGTTGCATATGTATTTGAATGTATGTATCGCTTACTTGCTTGTGGTCTATATATTTTAGGAAAGCTTGAAAACCCACAACTATACATTTATTTTTTTTATGCAAAAAACTGCTTTTACCAAATCATCATTACCCGCTTCAGAGGAGAAAAAATTCGAAACGAAAAAAAAATTCCCTAAAAAATTTACTGCGAATCCATGAAAACAATACTTTACAAAAACATAGGAACCCATGCCAAAAGTCAAAACAAACCAAAAAATATCGCCCCTCATATATTGTTACGATTTCAAAAACAATTCGATCTCGACTAGTCAGTCCCCAATCAGCCATGCGTTTTATTTACCTAACCTCAAAATTTATTACTCAAACACCGCTAAAACAATATTCCAAAGCTTTATAAACTTGTTTCACGAATTCGTTATTTTGCTAATTATACTATACGTAGAACCCATTTAAACTCATTTGAAATTATTATTCATAAAGCAAAATTACTATATTGAATACCAATATATTGCAAAATTTACCCATTTCACCTTTTATGCGAAATTACGCAGTGCCCGAAAAAAAATGAAACCAATTCGAACGTGCGCTTTAGCTAAACAGAAAATCCATTGTAGTTTATTAGTACATACATAATCATTGAAAAAAAATATCAGTAAATCATTTATTATAGTTACACATATGATTATTTATATATATAAACAATTTTACAACGAATTTCACTAATCGTTATTTTCTTATGTGCGTGCGTGCGTTTGTGCTTGCGTGCGTACAGGAATACAGCGTGCAGTTAACATTTCGCGAGCAGTGGACAGATGAGCGACTGAAATTCGATGATATACAAGGTAAAGTGGAAACATTTTCATTCATTTTTGAATATTCACAACTTCTTTGTCCCACTTCCACTAGTTTTTTGTATTGCTTAACTGAGTAATAGGCACATATATTATAAAATATTATTTTTATAAATAAATTTCTGAGTCAAATGTGACTCATGAACGTAGCAAAAAAAAAACATGTTTACCACTTTCAATGAGTCCCATGTGAGCATAAAAGACCTTCTTCTTCTGTAATTTGTATGGACAAATGAGTCACATGTGACTCATGAACTTATTTAAATACACTCGAGTGAGTCACATATGACTCATTGGACAGGGAAGTTTTTAAATAATTGTTTTTAGCTTTAGGGGTATTATTGAAGGTTTTAAGCCATACCATAAATAACCACTTGTATTTTCGGGCGTTGTAAAATTTTAACTTAATCTTTGCTTTGGTAAATGAAAAATAGATGAAATTCTACAACGCCTGAAATGCTCAAGAGTTTACTCAGACCAAATTGAAATAGCTAGTGTAGGCCCTAGTGGTGTGGTGAAGGTATTGATATCCACCATACTCGATGTTATCGATATTAAGCATACGAAATCGAGTATTGTAAAATTTTTTTTTTTTTAAATGTATTCTAAACTCGACAATTTACAAAAAAAAAATCATAAACAAGATCTAGAAAAACTGAATTTTTCTTCATAACTTCTTTTCAAAATCTGAAATTTTCTTTGTAATCAAATGTAAACATATCGCCTATAATTCGTTTTGCTGGCTTAGTTCCTTTCAGTTCAAATATTTTTCAATTTTAGTAAAATAGTATCCACTTAATTTTCGAAAATAAAAATTGATTAGGGAACTTGCGATATAAAAAATAAAATGTAGCTATCATCAAAAAGCACTAAATATCGAAGGTTCTTAATATCTATTCTTTGGCACCTCTGGTTCCACTTAGATCAATAGCTGTATAAATACTTAACCTCAAATTTATTGAAAATATTATTATTTATCATTTCACTATATCTACTTAACAGGTCGCCTCAAATATCTAACATTAACTGAAGCGAATCGTGTCTGGATGCCCGATTTGTTCTTCTCCAATGAAAAGGAAGGACATTTTCACAACATCATTATGCCGAATGTGTACATTCGCATCTTTCCGAATGGTTCGGTGCTCTACAGTATTCGTATATCACTAACGCTAGCATGCCCTATGAATTTAAAATTATATCCATTGGATCGACAAATATGTTCACTACGAATGGCTAGTTGTAAGTTGACGATATTATTTAATGTCTTATTATTATTATGAAATATATTTAAGAAAAATGAATGGGTCTAGTCATGAGCTACAAATTCGTTCGAAAATCTTACTAATATATAAAAACGTAAGTTTGTGAGTGACTGCGGATGTTTGTGGTTCTTTATCGTCTGAACAAATGGCCCGATCATCACGAAATTTTGCAGACAGGTTCTTAGGAGTGTGGAATGGATAACAGGCACCATGAAATTTCGATAAATTTATCGATAACAGAGTTCTCGGCCAAAATGTTGGTTTCCGTAAAATTTGGAGTATTCGCACAAAATTGGTATCAATCGAAAGGGGAAGACCACAGTTTTCATTTGGACTTTGGTTCAATTCGATATATTTATCGATAACAGAGTTATCGGTCAAAATGTGGTTTCGGGTAAACTTTGGAATATTCGCATGAAATTGGTATCAATCGAAAGGGGAAGACCACAGGTTTCATTTGGACTTTGGTTCAATTCGATATATTTATCGATAACAGTGTTATCGGTCAAAATGTGGTTTCGGGTAAACTTTGGAATATTCGCACAAAATTGGTATCAATCGAAAGGGGAAGACCACAGTTTTCATTTGGACTTTGGCTCACTTCGATATATTTATCGATAACAGAGTTATCGGTCAAAATGTGGTTTCGGGTAAACTTTGGAATATTCGCCCAAAATTGCTATCAATCGAAATGGGAAGACCACAGCTTTTATTTGGACTTTGGTTCATTTCGATATATTTATCGATAACAGAGTTATCGGTCAAAATGTGGTTTCGGGTAAACTTTAGAATATTCGCACAAAATTGGTATCAATCGAAAGGGGAAGACCACAGCTTTTATTTGGACTTCGGTTCATTTCGATATATTCATCGA
This sequence comes from Sphenella marginata, assembly GCA_951509765.1. Taxonomy (NCBI): domain Eukaryota; kingdom Metazoa; phylum Arthropoda; class Insecta; order Diptera; family Tephritidae; genus Sphenella; species Sphenella marginata. Next base: position 16,329,701 of record OX608079.1, on the reverse strand, counting down.
TCACAGAGTTATCGGTCAAAATGTGGTTTCGGGTAAACTTTGGAATATTCGCACAAAATTGGTATCAATCGAAAGGGGAAGACCACAGTTTTCATTTGGACTTTGGTTCAATTCGATATATTTATCGATAACAGAGTTATCGGTCAAAATGTGGTTTCGGGTAAACTTTGGAATATTCGCTCAAAATTGGTATCAATCGAAAGGGGAAGACCACAGCTTTTATTTGGACTTTGGTTCATTTCGATATATTTATCGATAACAAAGTTATCGGTCAAAATGTTGTTTCGGGTAAACTTTGGAATATTCGCACAAAATTGGTATCAATCGAAAGGGGAAGACCAGAGCTGTTGTACACATATTCTATGGAGCTTAGCATAGGACCCCATTTAATGCCATTTCAATACCTCACACGGTTTTGGAGATGTGCGCACTAATGTTTCCCAACTAACCTAGAACTGTATATTTTCAAATTTGGTAAAAATGTGGTTGCCCAACACCTCTAAACATGCATACAATATGGTAAAGGCCACGGGGTTCGTTTGGACATTGCAACATTTCGATAAATTAATCGATAACTGAGTTATCGGTAAAAATTTGGTTGCCTAAAAACCTCTTAATTTGTATACAATATGGGTATCAAATGAAAGGTGGAGGCCACGGGGTTCGCATTGACATTGCAACATTTCCATAAATTAACTCCTGTATGTACATATGTATGTTATAGACTCCGGAACTACAGCGCCGATTTTGTTCATATTTACAGGATAGCTAAGTAGGAACCCGGAGAGTGTTTATGTAAAGTTTCCGGGAAGTGGACCAGGGACCGAAATATTCCAAACTTTTTTATTTATCGTTCGATTTTTTCCCTAAATTTGGGCAGAACAACGTCTGCCGGGTTCTTCTAGTATGTAATAAATTAATTTTGCTCGAGTATGACTCCATTGATTGAGAATCTGATGAAAATAATATGGAATTACCCTGAAGAAATATATCCATTTTATCGATTATATCAATGCAGTTTTTTTTTTAATTTTCCACAAATCGACTTTAATGATGTCAGAGAGGCGAATAAGATTATTAAAAATCGACTATTTTTCTGTCGTTTTTTTAACGATTATATCAATGATAAAACTCGATTTTTATGAAGTCGATTATAAGAAAAATAATTTATGATTCAGTATTTGATATTTTCCTCTCTAGATTTTATTGCTGTTTTTTACCGATTCTATCAATGATAAAAACCAAAGATATAATAAATTTTTAATAGATTATTTTAACTCTAGTTTTTGTATCGATTATCAAGTAAATGACTACAGAGATGTCAGGCAAATATGTTAATTAAAAGTCGATTATTTTTACTGTGGTTTCATTATCGATTTTATCAATGATGAAACCCAATCAAGAAATAGGTTATAATAAAAATAATCTATGATTCAATAAACGATATTTTCCTCTCTAGGACAATTGCCTAAAAAAAATAGTCGCCTATTCAATAATCGGCCCCACCTAAGACCTTAACATTTTGTAGGTTATGTCTAGTATCTGTCACACAAGAATTTTCCAAAAACTCAGTAGGGTTTCTATATTATAAAGGGCTAGAACTTATTGTACAGATGTAAGGTTTGCTCTCATAACTCTCTCAATTTGCTGGTCATAGTTCTAGTAGACCTCATTTTATTTAGGCCACCAAACACGTGTAGTTCCCACATTCGTAGCATGAACCTTTTCGTATATTTTGTTAATAATTTATTTATAAAAATTTATTAATTTCTTTTAATTCTTATAGATGGTTGGACAACAAATGATTTGGTATTTTTGTGGAAAGAGGGTGATCCAGTGCAAGTGGTTAAGAATTTACACCTACCTCGCTTTACACTTGAAAAATTCTTGACTGATTATTGTAACAGTAAAACAAATACGGGTATGTTGTTGCTTTCTTATTGTTTATACTTATTCTTGAAACTTTTAAATTATCAGCTTAGCCGAATTTAATACGAAATGCATTTGCAAATGATCATTTATTGAGGAACAAACATAATAACATAAACATTACATTATACATATATTTACATACATATATACATATAAGTATCATATACATTATAACAAACATATATGTATTTTTAAGAACTTAGTAACATATGTATATAAATTTCTTTATGTTTTTGAATATACTATATTTAAGTAAGCTACAAACATATATTAGTCCTTTTTTATTCGTAAGCACTTAGCAATTAGTATGAATAAAAAATTATTGGTGTTTGCTTAATTCCTTGCTGCCTTTCCTACCGAAATTTCTTTATCAATTTTTTAAGCTAGCAACGAAATGACGAATAAAAAAGGCCTACAATTTATTTACATAATTAAAAACTTCAATTCCCTTTGTTGATATTTCATTATTAAAATTAAAATATTAAACTCAAATATTTTATTAACTTACTTGTTGATGTTTTTTCTTTGTTGTGCTTGTTTAATATATATTCACTTAACTATATATAAATATAATCAAACATTTTTACTATTCTTTCAATAACATTTTATACTAACTTTATATTATGCAAAGAAGAAGTTGTTTGTTATTCAAAAACTATATCAATAATAATGCTTAAAACCCACCTACATCACTATTTACTTACCCAATTAACTATATACTTAACCACATATTCATACCCATAGAAACCCACACAAATCACAGTAAACGTAACACCACTTAGACCCAGTCAATAACCATGGTCACTTAGTCATTATGAATTGAGCAGACAAATTTTATATTAAAAAAAAGTAACAATTCATTTCCCTTTTTAAAAGTAGCAAACTTACAACATACAATATTTAAAAAAAATTTGGAAAATTCCCTTAAATTTCGAATACCTTTTTGCATGGTAAATAAAATAATCTATTTTTTAACACAATCAGTTTTTCAAAAAAATTTTAATGAAAAATAATATTTAAACGAAATTTTCTTTTAAGAAATATTAAAAATTTGGAGAAATATTGAAAATTGGCAGAAAATATTTTTTGAAGTAAATTAATAGAAGTTTTCATAAGATGCTAGTTATGTAAAATCGCAGTCTAGACCTAACTAACTTGCATTCATACAATGTAAGAGAGGTGAAAATTTGGACTCCAACACCATTGCAATTTTTTTTCGCTTAAATGACAACTCTATCAATCAGCAATGGGTAAGAATATGGGTAAATAGTTAGCTGCGCTAACCAAGAAAGTGGTTAAAAACGTGGGTAATTTTGTTCGGAGAGCTGAAAATTTCCAACATTTTTTTTCAGTCAGCAATGGGTAAAAAATGGGTAAATAGTTGGTGGCGCTTACCAGAATAATGGTTAAAAACATGGGTAATTTTGTTCGGAGAGGTTAACTTGTTAACCGTGTTGAAATTTCTTCTCAGGTGGGAGGTCTTGAAGCCTGCATACTTTTATTCACTTGCTGTTTTTCATATAAATAAATTTCATAAATACCCTGCCAACCATTAGTAGGTAAAACTCTGGGTAAATAGTTGGTCGCGCTTACCAGAATAGTGGTTAAGAAATGGGTAATTTTGAGGTGGCTCACTTTTTAACCTTGTTGAAATTTCTGTTCAATATACATAAGTGGAGTCCTGCATATTTTAGGGAATTTTTATTTCTATATACATAAATTCCATAAATATACTTAGTGGTTAATAAAAATATGTGTTTGTGTTGGAATCAGCGTTTTCACCTCGGCAACATTTTATACTCGCTTTTTTCAAAAGAACTCATTGCATTTCATCCATTCTTAATAATTTACGCTACTTAAAACATTTCTAGAATTAATTTTTTCATACAACAACTCATCGCTTTTTGAGTAATACATAACAGTTTTTCATAAGAAATGCCATAATTAACAAAATATATAAACACACAATTTGTTCTACATATAAAATTGACGTTTATTTGCATTCTGGGTTTATAGCATGAAGTTGTGCGAATTTTAATACATTTCATAATCAAGAAAAATTTATTGAAATATTTTTTTTTTTCTTACGAAAATTTGTATGGAACAATAAAATTGGTAAAATATTTAAAATTTATGTATTTTCCAAAACAAATTTAGTTCTGTGGAATTTAGCAAATTGCTTGTTATATCATTTGGCAAATGAAAAGAAAAATTGAAATTCGCAAAAACCCCGGAACCTGTTAATTGCTGTTATGTATTTGATGTTAACCAGCATTTAGTAAAGCTTAAAAATAATTTCTGCCACTTTTAGCGCCGTTTCTACGTAAAATTGTTGCGCCTCCTGCAAAACGTCTCCTTTTACTTGCCTTACAAAAAAAAAAATATATATGTTGAATAAAAAAAATTAATAATAAAATTTCAGATGGATAAAAGTGCAACACTTCCCACGTTAATAATTTCCACCAAATTCATGTCAACATTGGAAACAGATGTATGTACATTTTTAGGTACACATACCCTGTAGGAAAAATCGCAAGCACTGTACCATGTAGTAATTCCATCAAGCATGGCTAACCACTTTTACGGAGGTGAGAACTTGTTTGTTTGAATTTGTATGGGATAGAGGAAGTGCCTAGAAGTATGCAAACTTTGAGATCTCACGCCTACATGGAGAAACATGTTCAACATGGGTAAAAAGTGAATATTCTCCGAACAAAATTATCTACTTTTTCAGTTCGCGTGACTCACTGTTTACACAGATTTCAACCTATTTGAGGAAAGCGCCTAAAAATATGCAATCTCTCAACTTTTTAAATTTTCAATAAGTTTTTCGAAGAAACAACAATAATTAAGGAAAAGTCTGGTTTACTAATTTGGTAGTTTCGAAAAGCTTCTAAATCCTATGGTTTAAATCAGGTCTGGTTCCTTCATCACTACTATTTCGTATGTTCAAAACCTAGACCTTTAAAATGATCTGAATATATTCGAAGTATATGTACATCTATAAAGCATGAGATAGTCCTTGGACTGGTATGTGGACTGGTTTAGATCTAGTTACGTTCGTACTAATACTATTTTAGTACCAGTTCCAAAATATAAATTCCCATCACAAATCACAGATTTTCCTACAGGGTATCTATTACAGCAGACAACAAACACACAACACACAAACAACACTTGAATCAACTTTCAGAACAATTAACATTCACATCATTAATTAAACATACAATTTTGTAATTACTACCCAAACAAAAAAAAAAACAGAGCTCCACAATGCAAGACAAATTGAAATTGGACTAAATGAACAATTCTTTCTGCCAGATGCATTGATGAGATAAATTGGGAATAATTGACTTAAAAGCTACATAAACAAAACTTAGAAAATTTATTTAAAAAAAAAAAATAAGAGTACAAAATATGAGAATGAGAACTAATAAACAACTTTGTCTTGAAGAGTATAGAACGCTGGCCAACAAATTAACGGAAATGAACAATTAAAAAAAGAAATTATGTAAATATTCTTAAAAAAAAGCTTCAATTCCGTTAAACTTCTTGTTGGCACAAGAAAAATGAAACTCTTAAAAAAAAAAGATCTAACAAAGCTGCTGTCATTTATGTTTGCCTATGACTTGAAGAGATTTTATTATTTTGACTTTCGTTTTCAGTTTTTAAATGCAGTGTTATTTTGGTGCACTGATAATATTTAGAAATATGGTTTGTATTTGAAAAATTTTAGAATTCAAAAAAAATAAGCAAGCTATATTTTCTAACCTTAGTTTGGAGGTAGCAAAGAAAGTGCTTAAAAATTATTTGCACAAGCACTTGCTCTCTGAGAGCTTTATCATTCACTCACGCCTTGCTTCCGCACTGTGGGATATTTTGTGAAAAAACAGGCCCAAAATCAAATATCTAGACAATGGTTGCATCATAAAAATTGTAAATATACAAAATACATATTTATTTTCCAATATGTAAAATATCAAATTTAGAAAAAAAATTAATTTTGAAATTGCATTTTTGAGAAATGTTTTTGATAGCAAATTTGCCAACTTTCAGGAGCCGAATTTCGAAGTGTAGAAATACAAAACATGTTGATATTACGTACATATCATCCTTCTGTGCAGTGAACTGACATAATAGTAAAGATGCAATTGTAAAACTCTTTTAAAGAGCCTCTCAGAACTCACGAAACAAAAGCTTAAAAAGCTTCACAAACATTTCAACATAAAATGTATATATTTTTGAGTCTTCTTTGAATACATTTCTTGGTTAAAACACGCGTTGGTTTTTTCAAAACTCCTCTAATTGGATTCAATGAGAAAGCGAGAGAGAGAGAGAGAGAAAGAGATATCACTCACGCAAGCAACCACACAACAGTGACATTCAAATGTTTGATCTGTAAAGTGAAATGCCACTAAAGTAATGTATTGGTTGACCATGGGAATAGGCTGCCCGAATGGCAAAACGTCTTTGTTGTGATAACGAGAATAAGCACGAGTCTCCCAGAACATCTTCCTCCACAATATTTCAAAGACAAATTCCTTTATTATTTCTAGCAAATGAGTTGATGAGATACATTTCTTTGTTCGTCGCTAGCGGGCCTCAAGGAAAAAAGTCAGAGAACCTCTAAAAACTATTCGCGCTTAAAAACACACTGCAATTACAATTTTTTTTTTTTTGTTTTTTTTTGTAAGAACTTCTATCATCCTTGTTGTACATATTTTTTTCTACTAACTCTTTTTAATAATTTATATAATTTAATTTTTTCTAACAATAATTTTCAACTTTTTCTTTACTACTAATAATTTTTCTTTCAAATAGGTTTATATTTATATTTAGTAATGGTCTCTTAATTTGTGTAAATTCCCAAAAACGAAATATTTTCAGTTTTGACTTTTATGTACGAATACCTTGTATACTCATAGGTGAATACAGTTGCCTCAAAGTCGATCTACTATTCAAGCGAGAATTCTCATATTACTTAATACAAATTTATATCCCATGCTGTATGTTGGTCATTGTCTCATGGGTGTCATTCTGGCTTGATCAAGGCGCCGTACCAGCACGTGTGTCATTGGGTAAGTTTAAGCAAAAGTAGAAGTGAAAAATGGTTTGCAGAAAAAAAAAAACAAGTAAGAAACAGTGAGTTCGGTTGAAATCGTACACTAAATACCCAGCTGTAAGTTTTTGATGTAGGACGAGAGACTTATAAAACTTATGACTGCGAAATATTTTGGGTAACAAAGAGAGAGGTAAAATAAATTTGTGCACAAGTGCAGCTGGGTATAAAAATTAGAAAATTCAAAATACAGCAGAGAAAAAGTAGCAGTAATACAAACAAATGTTAAGAAAGAAAAAAGAAAAACAAATTTAAAGAAATTGAAAACATTAGTTTTGTATGTAGAATTTAGTTTTAAATAATAAAAGCAAAAAAAAAAAATCAAAAAAAAATGTTTATATGAAAAAAACATGATTTACAAAAGAAGATCCGTAGGGACCTTTTCACACGGCCGTGATGTTCAGAACTGTCACTCATCGAAGGGTTAAACACAATTTTTTTCACTGTAAAATGAAAATGAAATACAAAAACACAATAAAAACACAAATATTTATGTAAATGAAAACAAACAAAATAATTAAAAACTGTAGTAATTTCTTAGTTCATATAGCTCAAGTACTCAACAGCGCATAAAATGAAAATTTATTCTTTTAATATAAAAAGTTATGTTAAGTGTATTTGTTAAACGTTTTTTATAACTTTTGAATATTGTTTTTACAATATACATATTTGTATTCACTTTTTATTTTGTAATAATTTACGCATTATTATTATTGTTCTATAAAAAAAAAAAAAAATTATATACTCACATATGCTAATAATAATTTTCAACTCTTCTTTCATTTTGACAAATGTTAAATTGTCATTTTGACAGGTGTCACTACGTTACTCACCATGGCAACACAAACATCTGGCATTAACGCCTCACTGCCGCCCGTATCCTATACGAAGGCGATTGACGTCTGGACTGGCGTCTGTTTGACGTTTGTCTTTGGCGCTTTACTTGAATTTGCGTTGGTGAATTATGCCTCCCGTTCAGGTTTGAATAAAGCTAGTAATTGAAATTTTATATGCTTCTTATTCAATGTATTTATTATTAATTGATGGTGTATTTTGTTTATTTTTTTTCTTCACATATTTGAATGTGTGTGTGTAATTGTATATAATAACAACAACACAACCAAAAAAAAACAACACAAAAAAAAAAATTATAAAAATAAAAATATATGTATATACTACTAACCAACTTTTACATGCGTATGAGTGTGTGCAATAACCAAAAAAAAAAAAACTAACTAGTTAACTAACTGGTAGTTGAGCGAAAAAGTTTGAATAGCAACATTTTGTACACACATTTGGAGAGCACACGACACTCAGCACACTCCAGCAAGTTAAACAAACTAACACTTTGTTTGCGAAATCACACCGTAACAATTTTATTAACACAACAAGAGAGGAAAACGTTGAAACATATATACATATGTACATATGTACATTTAAACTAATACATACACATTTTTTATATATAAGTTAAAATTCGTTTTTTTTTTTAATTGATAAATATAAACTAAAGCAACAACTCCATAACTAAGCTCTTGATCGTTCAAGCGCTATAGAATTTCACCACGTTATTTAGTTGTATAATGTAAATAGTTCAAAAAATATGTCAAATTCTGCAACGCCCGGAACGCTTAAGACGCTTCACATGGAGTTCTGGCTTTATACGTCGTTAAAATGAATTAAATTGTATTACAAGAATTAGGGATGTCAAAAAAGCAGCGATGTGTCTTTGATATCGATATATCGCTTAAGCTTGAGTTAGAAAAAAAAATTTGTTTAATAATGGTCCGTGAAAATGAAAAATTTTTTATACCTAGATTGGTGAATATAATTGTTAAAATTTTTCCTTGGCCTTACTAAACGTTAAAATTATATTGAAAGCGAACAAATTATACAAAATATGAAAATTAATGGCAAAAAAGCACCATAGAAATCTTGTTCACCTCATTGCTCTTCTGGGTAATATGTTAAACAGGTGTCTTTAGAGGCAACTGGCTTCCGTGGTGAATTGCCTTCACATGGGCTCATGGCGAACCATTTCATTATGGATTTATATTATATCATTATACGTTGCGTGAAAACTTCTCTATGACATGCAAGTTCTCTAGGCAGGAAAATTAAGGTAGAGTAAGGAAATTAATGTAAAATAAAAGCCATTCATGTATAAAGGTGAGCAACTGTCCTACCACACCGAATTTTCAAGATTCGATTATCGGGACAAGTAACATCAGATGTGATTTGAAAAGGTTTTTTTCAGAAAAATTTTTCTTTATAAAATATCTCATCCACAGTTCCTGAAAATTATGGCTTTCTGGATCCCGCAGGTGGTGGGCTTTGGACCCGAAAACACCCCGTGGATGCGGCCCTAGTGCCACCATGCCATGTCCAATGTCCCAAATTGAATTTCTGGAAGATACATACTATGGCGGATACCTTCGAGCCATCGTACCTGTGACAATCTCATTACTGGATGCATTAATTGGAATGCCTAATAATTACATTAATCCTATTCATCTAGTAATTGGTATGTAGTTGCATCGAATCATGAAAACACATCGCTGTTTTCTGCCGTTGACATCGCTAAGCTGAAAACTCTCTAAGCACTACATAAATTTAATGAACTACATTTGAGCTTGGTGAAAGAAATCATAGTACCATCATAATAAAAACTAATTTAGAAAGTTTGTCTATTCGTTCGTTAATTTTTTTTTTTTCTTCGTCTATGTCTTTTTTATTTTTTAATGGGAATATTGCTATTCGTACCCCATCATAAACGTCGGATGTTGAAAAATAAATTCTATCATTTTCTATTGTAGAAGGTTCAAGCTCAATACATTGTCTTCGACGTTTCAACGTACCTATCCCAATTTTAAAGGCCAAAAGAGTGCTTCGTCCACAATCTTAATCCAATCTGCTGACCTGGTACGAATTTCTTTTTGCAAAGCGGATTTTGTATGACCGAGGTGCGTTCCCAAATGGAAACCTTTTTGCTTGAAGTCTTCTAATCCGCCGTAACTTATTGGACAAGGTTTTGTTTGGAAAATTATTTTTCATTGTGGTTGCCATATTTTTGACTTCTCAGGTCCGAAAGCACTCGTATTGAGCTATTTAAAATTCATTCTCAAATTATCGCTGGGTTGGCAAGCAACTTTCCCCACTTTCTTAAACTACTGCTCAACATTCCAAATTGAACGCCCGCTCTTCACTCATAGCCTAATTTGACTTAATGAAAAATTGTTTCGGAAATGTCCAGTAAATATTCAAGAAATGGACCCAAAAAAAATCCGAAATGTTCCCAATAAAAATTTTAAATGATCACGAAGATAGCACGACAAAAACCCCGATTATGAAAAATGCCCTAAAACAATTTTTAATAATAGAAAAAGTTTTTAAAATAGTTGGGAAAACAGTCCCGAAAAAGTTAAAAAACAATGTGGAAAAATCTCTACCATTTCGAAATGATCCCGAGATCGTCTCAAAAACGATTTGGTTATGATGCTAAAAGAGTACCGAAATGATAACTAAAAAAGCCCCAAAAACCATACCGCAGTAATCCCCACCTAATTCTGTGATAATAAGATATTTCCTAAATTCTTTGATACATATGTACATCGATTCTACTACAAACCCCTACTACAATTTTTTTTTCTCTTGCATCACAAGAAAATTTCCATTTTTCAAAAAAAAAAAATATTTTAAATTTACTTTTTGAAATAAAAAGGCCAAAATATTTCACCAAATTCAAATGTGGTTCAATAAACTACGATTTTTTGCTGGGAACACTTTTCTAACGCAATAGACACAAATGAATTGCTTTCAACACTTAAATTAATCAATTTTTGTTTGTTATTATAAAGTTAAATAAAGTTAAAAATATGTATTCGCTTCGAATACGCTACTAATACAAATGTTTTTATATTCTTATTTCATCCTGTCTTTCGTATAAATAATAACTGCAAAATAAAAATAAAAAAAAAAAAAAAACAACAACAATGATGTTGCAACCACTAACACACGGCTCACATAAAAATAAAATAAAAATCATAACACAAAAATAATTGAATGTCACTTTGTCACTGTCATTGAATATGTAAACATTGTACGACTACACATTGGCATTCACGCATTTGGGTATATTTTGTTTATTTTTTTTTTTTTGCATATTGACAATTGTGATGAAAATAAATGTTTATATTTTTTTGGCGCATTTTATTTTAATTTTATAAAATGTATTATATTATATTGACAATTGTGAACAATTTTTTTTATAATTTAACTTATATATTTTATTTTAATCGTGTATAATTTATTTTTCTCTTCTCTTTTCATGTTTTTGGATATATATATGTCTACACAACCTTATATACGGTGACTTTTTTTTTATTTTTTTAAACTATTTTTTTTTTTGTAATTTATAATGCATCTGGTAATGCTGTTTGCATACAAATATAACATTAATATGCATTAATAATTTTTTTTTTGAATTTAATTTTTTTTTTATTTGCTTCTAATGTGACTTTCAATTATGTATACATGCTAACTTTGCTTCATAAAATTTAATGTCTTACTAAATATTTTGTTTTTTTCTTTTTAATATTCTAATTTTATTAATTTTATTTAAATTGTTTTTAATTTATTTCAAATATTTAATGCGCCTTGGAATGCTCTAACTATGCATATAAAAAAAATTTTTTTTAACTGTTTAAATTTTTTTTTTTCAAATTTTTTTTTATAAAAATTTTATTTGTATCTACTTATCCTTATTTTAATTTTATAATTTTTTTTAATAATGTGCTTTGGAATGCAAAATGGTCAATGTGCTTATTTTTTTTTTTTTTCAATTCTTATTTTTTTCAATTTTTATTTTTTCAACATCGAACAATGACAATTTTTTTTTTTTTTCTTATAACTCATTTGCGCTTTCATGCTTGCATACATATATACAAATTGTATCAAACATCAATTGGCTATATGTTTTGCACTATCTAAATTTTTTTTCATTATTAACAAATTCCAAATTTGTTGTTGTATTTGCTATTGTGCTAATAAATTTCACTGTATTCGCGTATATACAATTCTTTTTGTTGCACTGTGTCAAATTTTTTGTTTTCACATCGTAAACATGTTCTACAATCCCACTCCAACCACCAACACACACGCACACACACACGTACTCGCACACGCCATTTTATGTGGAACAAATAAATTCTTGTTGAAAATTTTTTAACGCATGCCACATATACGGATCGGGCCGCAGATATGCATAAGGAGAATATGAAAAAGAAACGTCGTGATTTAGAGCAGGCCAGCTTAGATGCTGCTTCAGATCTGCTCGACACAGACAGTAATGCAACATTCGCAATGGTATTTGTCAAAAACTTTTTTCCTTATATTATAAAAGTATATTAGACTGTATCGAAAAAAATGCCATAAACAACCCGATAAGAAATATTTTTTTGCGTAAAAAAGTTTAAAATGAAATTTTATGGTTAGCATAGTGGGTAATTTTTTTACGGGTTTCGTCAAAGTATCTTCCCTCATTCATTACTTGGAAGCAAATTGTCTTCTAAACACAAAACTCTTCTAATAATCGAATCAGCAAATGCAATGAATTGGTATTATAATGCCTATTTGTGTTAGGGATGTGACCTCGATTTGGAAAAATCGAGATCTCAATGACCGATTTTATTTTTTTAAGCATTAATAAAAATCGATCAAAAAAGTCGATAGTTAAAAAAGAAATAGTCGGCAAAAGAAAAAAACATTATTCACTCACATTCCTATCATGAGTTCTTGTTCCTGGGGTGCAATTCATAAACATCTATAACGATATCCGCAATCATCATCTTAACGATGACTATAACGGTTTCGGCACTTACTAATCGTTGTATATCAACATTCGCTTATTGTGTCGCTAAATAGCAAAGTCGATAATTTTTGCAGGTGACAAAATCGTTACTATAAATCTCGAAAAATTGCATTTGTATGGGTTAATGAATTACACCACTCAACAGGTTTTCGGTCCTTTTTGAGCTTTGGGAAAAAAGTACTTTTATCAATAATTTTTCATGAACTGCATTGCCGACGATAACGATTTTTATTAAAAACCTCCAAGTACGAAAATACCGATTACGATCAGACCGATGAATATATAAAAATTAGCAAAATCAGCAGTCTTTGGCAAAAATACTTCATATTGTGGTTATACGTTGAAATTTTATTTATTTTGATAGGGTCTAATATACTCACTAACATATTTACGTATTCTACTAACACATGCTTTATCACAAATGTTGGCCATGCCCTTATCGTAAATTTCCTTACGTTCACGTTAACTAACTTTTCACACACTTAAATTTTGTTTTCAAGTTTTTTGAACATTTTAAATGTGAAACTATCGAAGGGCTTAATTTCGGTAGTAATGCAATTTATAGGGCGCAGGAAAATTTAGTCCCGGTATCTCCATTTACTCTCCTAACTTACATCGTAGCCATACATCAACACCAAAACGCCCTCTTTAGCGTTAACAAGTCTGCAATAACGCAATGCCTCACAGCGTTACTCAAGACTAGTAAACAATTTTCAGAGCAGTGATCCAAGTTGAAGATTTCAATTAGAGTCAGAGTTGCCATGAAAATGAAATTATTATTATTTTTATTTGTAGAGGTTTTAGAGGTTATATTTTAAAAAAAGTCGGTCTCAACTGATACTGGAATTAGACCGAAAATTCAAGATGCTGATGTTCCAAATAGTTCATCTGCGAACTCTTGTTTTCAAAATTATTATTTCTCTTGAACAAAGCAAACTTGAGAGCCTAATAAAGGTTGCCACCTGCTACACAAAATAAACTTTTTTAGCTAAACAATTTACACATCCAAAGTTTTTGAACAATATATTATAAAAAAAAAAACGAAAAAATATAAATAAAAAATAACTGATTTTTATTTAACAAAAAAAAACATTGAAATAGATGCAAAACAAAGTATTATAGTAGGCATACATTTAGGCGCAATCAAATTCATACTTCCTCCCATAAAGTACTTTCTTAGCGTTTATTACTTATTATATTAAACAATTTCCAATTGAAATGTTGACTACCTTACGATTTTATTTAAGTATTTTTATACACTTGAAATTATTACTTTTTATTTATTTTTGTAAACACAATTTTCTTTATTATTAACACAAAATTGGCTAATGCAAAATTAATTATCATAACCAAAATATTAACATTTCGATTATTTTTTATTTCAAAATTTATTTCATTTTGTCATTTCGATTGACATCAACCACGACCCAAAATCTGCAATATTCAAAAAAACATTCAAAAATTACAAAAACAAATTTAAAAAAAAACTTACAAAAAATCAAATATTGTTATAAAATTTAAATTAATCAAACAAACCCAAAAAAAAACAAACAATATCAAAAAACCTTGCTCTATCATCATTGTGGAAAATAAAAAAATCATCATACAACAACAATAACGCTGAACAACAACAACAACAAATATGTGTGTGTACATACTTCTTCTTCTGGTAAAATGTACGCCACAACAACAAACAAATGCCAATTTAGAAGCCACTGGTCCGTCATCCCGGCGATCCGATGGCACTGGAAAAGTTGCGTCAATGCGAGGTACATATGCAGGCGCCCAAACGTCCAAACTGCTGTAAGACATGGCTATCAAAGTTTCCTACAAGGTAAATTATTTACAAATTAAATTAGTTTTTTAAATTATATGGAGAAAAAAATATTTATTATATATAAAGTAACTGTTACTCATAGTCAAAAGTGAATATTTTATGCTTTAGAATGTTTGCATTAATTTTTACTTCCAAATATTATTAAAGTTTTTTATAAAATTTTCCAAACATTATATATGGTTTCAAAGTTTTAAAAAAGTGTATCAAAAATATTATATTTTGAATTAAAATGTTGAAAATCATAGTACACCTCAAAATCCTTAAAGTTTTCTGGCAAGTTTAATATTTTGTTACAATTAAAAATTTTTTTTTTTAGTTAAAAATTGTTATTGAAATCTAATTTATTCATAAAACAAATTCAACAAAATTTTTTCATTACATTTTTTTATTTATTATGAAATTTGCATTTCCAAATTATTTGAAAAAATTTTTAAATTTATACTTCAAAAATACATATAAAGAAAAATATATTAAAATTCTAACCTTCAAATAAATTCATAACAAATAAAAGAAATGTTCATAAACCTCTTATAATTCAAAATTTCTATGGGAGTTTCTTCCAAAAATTTCCTTTGTAAAAAAATTTTATTTTTGTTGTTCTGATGTTTATTTTTTTATGATTATACATATGCAAAGGTAAACTTGTTAACTTACTTTTTATGAAAAATTCGATATTTTTCAATCAAAATTTTTTTAATTTTTCTTAATTTGAAAAATAATTTCCGAATTTGCTGTTTAATTTTTGTATTTTGTTTTTGGTTTGTATTTTTTTTCAAAAATGTTGACATTAAATAAAGTTAAATCATTTGTTTAAAATTTATAATTATTTCTTAGTTCGAAATTTTGATCGAAATCTAATTTATTATTGATGTCTAAATTTTTTATCAAAGTATTGACGTTTAATGAAATAAAGAAGTTTGTATTTCAAAAATATTTATCACATTTCTAAAATTTGGACTTTAAAACTGTTGAAAAATATTTTGAAATTTTATTTTAACTCTGTAACTTTTTTATCTGAATTTTTAAATTGTTTCTCAAAGATCCAATATTTTGCTTAAATGCTAAACTTTTAATTTTTTGAATTTGAAAAATAGATTCAAAACTTTTCATTAAATTTGTTTGACTTTCACAAAAATTTTGACGTTTCCTATGAAAATTCTAAACATTTTCAATACAAGATTTGTACTTTTATTTTGCTTCACAGCTGTTTTTAAAACTGAAATTAATATTGATAGTAAAATTAATATCAAAATTGTAAACCGCATTGTTAATTTAAAATTTTTGTTTTGTAAATAATTTTAAATAAAAAAAATTTTTTTTTTTAAAAATGTTTTAACTTTTTGCTTATAAACTTAAGCATCCACCGCAAAACTCAAAAAATCTCTATCACTATAAAAAAAGTTTTACTGCATCATTTTAATGAACTTAAGATTGAATATTGACAAACAAAAAAATCGTTAAACATTTTTAAATTAAATTTAAAATTATTTTGAAATTATATTCAAATATTGTTTAATTTTATAAACTTTTCAAAAAAAAGTATTTTTTATTATTTTGGAAACAACTTCTAATACATGGTCTACCACCCTTTTATCGCTGTGTAATTTTTGGACTATGAGTAATTGTAACTGTATTTGTTGTTTATGTTATTAATTTGATTTGAGTTGATTGCAATTGCAGTTGGTTTTTCGCTGTTTTCAGTTTAAATGCTTTACAAATTTTTGCTGTCTACTAACGCTTATTTTGCTTCATTAATGGTAATTTTTTGTGTGTGTTTTTGAATTTTATAATTTAATTTAACTTTTCTATAGAATTTAAAACTTTTTCTAATTTGTTACATATAAAAATTATTCATACAAACACATATTCAAATATTTATCAATGAAATTAAAAAAACCTTACTGCGATTTATCAACTAATCAATTCTATTGCTTACGTATTCGTTCGTATATAAAAAATTTTCAAATGCGCTGCAAAAAAACACTCACCAAAGACAATGTTCTAGATCGAAGAGGATCGATGTTATATCACGGATAACGTTCCCGCTGGTATTTGCGTTATTCAATCTGGTCTACTGGAGCACTTATCTCTTCAGGGAAGAAGAGGATGAGTAAATGACAAAAACTATAATTAACATAAAGAATTTGCTAAAAATAATGCTAATGTATTCATTTCTCTTTTCGTTTATTTTTTTCTCTATTTTTTTTTTATACTTTTGTTTTTGTTTTTATTTGGTACGCTACTATTTTTGCATGATTTTGGTTTTGGCTTCTTCAACGATAATTGGAAATATTAAAGGACCTTCTAAAGCCGATCTGATTGTGATGATCATGAAATCAATGCTAAAACGCAATGCAGAATACTAGGAATAAGCAGCTATGTAGAATCAGAAAAAAGAAAAAAACAAAAAAAAAAAAAACAGAAAAACAAAACAAACCTATCGAAAACAAAATTCGAAAATGACATAACAACAACAAAAATAAGCATTACGCGCGAAAATTGAAACTTTTAAAAATGTTGAAACAAACAAAAAATACAACAAACAAAACAAAGAAACATACAAGCATACTTATGGCGCAAAAGGGTCCACAATCACAAACATTAATACAAAAAAAAAAAAACGTTAAGTAATTAATGTAAGCAAATAAAATTAATTAGTTCATAGTTACTTTTAGCTGTAAGAAAAGCAAAAAAAAAAAACAATTAAATTAATTAAAAACTGAATTTAGATAAACAAATTAATTACTGCGATAGGCTACATATAAAATATGTTTTGTGAGTGCAAAGAGGAGGCGCGCGAGCGTAGCGTTAGAAAAGTGAGAGTATTAGTAATAAGTTTAAAGCGTAAGTCTCACACACACACACACGCACACCCACACATACATACATATTTACACACAACATTCGTTTACATGTATATTTAACTATGTATAAGTTAAGTTTTTTTAAAATTCATCACTTGAAGTCGATATTTGTCATATATGTAAATTGTTGTAGCAAAATTTACTAGAACTCTTGTCTTGGAGTGTTTTGAATTTGTTCAGTCATTGTAAAAATAAATGTGTTACTCTCTGTTACTAAAATTTTATTTTTTGAATTTTCTTCCAGAATTATAGAACAAGAGTTCTAGTACGAAATTGTTCAGAAAGCAGTATTTATTGAATTCATATAGGTATCATTTTTGTCAAGTTAGTTTTTGTATGCCCTGAAATTATTTAAAATAGCAATCATTAAATCATTTTAAATTTCATTTTCTTCTTCATTATGAATCAAGAAGATTTACAACCAGTTGAACATTATTATTATTTCAAACCTCGATGCAACAAAAATAAATTGCGACAGAGCCTGAGGAAGGAACTCACACAGGGATACAGCACAAATAGCAACAGCGAATAGAGAGCTCGCTATGATAGTAAAAAGCTTTTCACTTATCATATATAAGAGTGACTAAAGCTCTTTTACTAAGTTATAAAGACAGTACAAAAGCATGCTCGATTTAAGAAGGAACTAAGTTTTCTTGAACCAAAAATTTTCCAAGTTTAACGAATTTGACTTTTTTTAGAGATTTTTAATTAGGAACCAGTACAAAAAATAAAATCTGGTTAGTTTTATAAGGATATTATCTGGCCGATGTTTTTTATGAAATATATTTTGCTTTCAAATATACATAACTGAAGCTACTTAGTGGTAAAAAATTAAGAATACATATGATATCGATAAGAAAATATATCGATATTAGTTATTCAACATAGCAAAGATGCGGCTGCTATCAGATTTCGATATTTAAAATTGTATCAAAAAAATTTAAAAGTATAAACCTAAAATGACTGCCACCTTAAGTGCTGTTGGGCCTGATACATTTTTTAGGCAAAATTTTTCAAGTCCATTCTAGGCTGAGCTTTTCTGCGTATTCCATCTGTGGAAAACTGTCAGTAACACTAACGATATATCGCTGCAACTATCGATTTTTTGTTGATGAAGAAAGTAGGTAATTCGCCACATATCTACCATTAGAACGAAAATGTAGCTGGACGTGAAAGCCTTTTTTAAAAATTAGTAGCTCTTTTTTACACATTCCGCACAAAATCGATAACAAACCATAACTTTTCGATTTTACTAGCTATTAAACGAGTTTTTAGCTAAAATTAGCAAATCTTCATAAACGTGAAATTGCGCTAGCGTTCCTTAATGTGAACAGTATGTATATCTCGATAGCCAATAAAATCGCTAATTTACCATCTCTAATATTTGTTATAAATTTTATTTCGTGCGCCACAATCATTGCTCATTTACTTTTACTTAATATAAGCAAAACATTTATAAATATACTAAACTCATATTAAGTTCACATTAACTGTGATTATATTTTGTAAATATGTTTGAAAATTAATTGTCATCAAATGTTAGCAGCAATCATTATACATACATACATACTAAATAGTTATTAAAAATTATCATTTATATAGTTGAAATAAAATAATTTTAAACTTGTTACTAAGATTCATGTGTAACCTAAGTAATGATAAAATTAGTTATGTAATATAAACAAACAAAAAACAAATTCTCATATTCTATGTATATTTATGTTGATAACTTAAAATATTATTTAGGTTAAACAAAAAATGTGTTTGCAACAAATAAAATGTCAATGGTTTTTTTGTAAAATCGAAAGAAAAGAATTAACAAATTAATTGTTGTAGATTATTTCTAATACGATGTGTTTTGATTTTTGGCTAAAATTTAACAAATTGACTGGTGGGTACAAACAAAAAACAATTTTTCTTTTCTTTTTGTTAGATAAATTTGCTTGTTTATTGTGTAAATATTTAATTTTTTTTAATTTTGCTAAATTTTTTTCTAGATTACTCCATATTATACGATATATATATATTATATGCATTATTATATAAATTATTATAAATAATCATAGTTTTCAAATCTTATAAAAGTTACAATTTCTAAGTAGTTTTTTTTCAATATTTTTACTCTGTTTCATATTTTTGCACAATAATTTGCATTTTTAACTAGTTAGTAGTTAATATTTAATAGTAAATATTTAATAGTAAAAAAGTAGTATTTTTTAGATCATTACTTTATAAGTAAGTTTTAATAACTTTTCGCTTAATATAATTAAGAATATTAGTAAGTTCGTACTTGTTATTTAAAACATAAATTTAAACAAACAAATAGCTATATCAATATTATTTTAAACCCCAGCGAGTTCTTTTTTCGGCGCGAAATATATCTGACGAACTTAATCGGTGTTTTAAAAAAAATTTGGAATCGGTCAAAAGCATCATAAAACTGTCTACAAATATATAGAAACTTCTGTCAAAATATTACAGAATGAATTTCACTCAGCTCGACCCATTTAAAAGTAGCTGCAAGCCATCAGTTGAAAACTCCGATCTTTCGTGCTTCGTGAAACGAAACCGGTCCTCACACACGAAGCTGAATTTCGAAACATCTCTCATAGAACTAGTACTTTCTGAGTTATTGACATACATATATCTGAGTTATCTTTCCTACAAAGTAGTAAGTATGACCTTTCATCATCTAGGTCTGTGGAGCAATTATTGATGTCCAACGCTTTTTGGTTTAATAATACGACAAAAGCTTTTTTCGATGCCGATCATGCTGACGAGGTATCGTTTATGGATTGCATCAGGATATTGAAATCAGGATTATTTCGAATTGTGAGCAAAAGTAAAAACCGATGGGAAGGCAAATAAAATTTCTTGTTAACTCTTCAGGTCCTCAATACTAGCAGCTTTTTAAATATTTTTATATGGGATGAAATATTCCAACTCAAGATATCTACATATATACCATGCTATAAACCTATTTAATATTTATTCGTTTTCATATTAAATTTTATTGGTTATTATTATATATTATACTTAACACTTTTTAAGGATTATAACCATAAACTCCCATATTCATAAAAAGAAGTGAAAAGAAGTTTTATAAAGCTTTTATATACATATATCAGAAAATTTTTATTTAAATGTCACTTCAAAAAGCTTTTTAATTTATTTTTAATTTTTTTATAAATGAGAGGAAAAGTTTTTAAATTAATATCGGAGAGGAGAAGATAGTTTGGATATGAGAAAAAAAAATGTATGCCAAATAATGTTGTGGAAGAATTTCAACCCTTTCTTATAAAAGCACTATACTAAGTTTCATGGGAGTGTTATCGATTTCTCTACCTGATACTAGCTGAGACAGCCGCTTTCGAACTTTTGGGAACCTGAGAACGAGGCCGTTTTTATTCTTTTTACTTTTATCTTGAATATATTGAAATTATTCTTTGAGCATCGTTGCAATGAACTTTGGTTTGGGAATACAAGAATGTACCGTCGTCCTGTGTAAGAACGTTCTCAATTTCGTTGTTGTTTGAAACTCTAAAATAGAATTGCCGAAATGCCGATACCATTATACTATATACTATCTATGGTTAGATATATCTTCTCTTTGAATGCATTAAATACCGTGTATGTTGACCAAAAAATCGTTTATTTTTTCATACCTAAATTGTATGATTATCGATTAAAAATTCGATACTTATATCGATAATTTTAGTTTAATTGCAACTAACGCATTTTTATACTCTCACAACAGAATTTTCAGAATTTTACAAAACCACCCTGAATCGATACGTCGAAGTGTCTAATTGTTCCGGTAAAAGTTACATAAAAAAGCGTTGCCATATTTACTTTTTTTTTTTAACTATTTTCATTCCATTTCTAGAAATTATTTTTAATTTGTTTAACTCACTAACTAAAATTAGTGTATCATATATTATATGTATGTAGCGTTGTACAGTTCTAAGTTTAATTGTATTAATGTAAAAAGTTTATAACTATAAGAAAATTCAAATGAGATCAAACACTAAAAAACCTAGTAGACACACAAAATATATCGCATACATCTAGATCTAAGCAGCATTCAACTCACAAAAAAAAAAATCAAATCTCTTTTGGAAAAGCGAAGTACTGACGGTTGCTAGATTGGCAGATCCTCTTGTTCTGGAAGCAGTTGGTAAAAAAAAATTTTCTGAAATTTATTTAAGGATCGCCCTTTTCCAGAATTTGTTTAAAGAACATTTTATCGAAAAATAATCTATTACAGAATTTCTTCGAAACATGCTCTATCTCAGCAAAAATTTACACTGACATAGAAAGTTTTTGGAACAAATTTTGGGATAGGGTGCTCTTTAAACGATTTCAAAGATAAGGAATTTTTAAAACAAATTTAGTAACTTTTTAGAAATCTAGTGGAGCTAGTAACTAAATCGATTACACTCAAGGTCGTGTACTGATTACAGAAAACACTAAAGTGTGCTTCATTTGAAAAGTGAAGATTTTTGAGTATGCCGCACTTAGATCTAGTTGTGTTATCTATACAATAACCAGCACAAAACACTAACCATTCACATTCACATAAGCCACACAAAAAATTTTCCAACAAATATAAACAGAAGTTAACCTTGTAACAAATTATTGGTTTCAAGCACACTGTAAAAAAATAATAATAGAAGTCCTAAAAAAATAAAAATTTAGTTGTAGCCTGAAAATAAAAAAATACACTAAACAAAAAAAAATCCAAACAAACTCAACAAAAGTTAGTTAGCAGAAAGTGACTGAAAGGTTTAGTCGCTTGAAAAACAGCACCACTCTAGACCCTTAAAATATTATATACCCGTACACCCTGTTTGGTCATCCAATCGCACGTAATGCCGTCAAAATTTTTCATGAATTCTACATAGCCAATTCCCAAAACGAATATAGAGATTACAAACAAAATTTTAATACCATTTTTATTTGCTATTTAAATTTATTTATTTTTTTTACTTTTTATTTAAACAAAGAAGTGCAATGTTTCCTCATGAGTCCAAAACGGTGTTTTTGAAAATGTTTTCAAAACGACCCATTCTTTTTTTTTGGAAATATTTATACAAGAGTTTTGAAATGTATAATATTTTTTTTGACTAAATCGACTTGAAAATTTCTCAAAAACACCGACCAAGAATTATGTTTGGAATGGCACTGAGCACGTCATATGAAATTTTATAATTCCAATAATTTTGCTAACTATTTTCAATTTTTGTTTTTAATTTTCCAATTACTAACTATAAAAACCTCCTAACTAACTACTTAGTTAATGTGCTGAAATGTAAGTAAACTTTAGATAAAATAAGTAAATAAAATAATTATCAAAATAATAACAAAAATAAAAATAGTTTTAAAACAATATAAGAAATGATGTGTATAGAAATAAATGCTTTGTTGTCTATGTGAATAGTGAAATTTAAGATATATGATAATAGTGCGAAAAATAAAAAATAAATATTGGAAACGTAATAATAAGCAAAAATTATGATAGTAAAATAGTGAATAAATTAATCAGTGAAAAAAAAATAAAAAAATTAAATTATATAAGAAGTTTTGAAATAAAGACAAGCTCAAAACTATCAAACAAATTAGAGTAAAAGTCATGATAAGAATAAAACACAAAATATGAAACAAAGTAAAAATGTGCAAAAAGTACGAATAAGATAAACAATAAAGTCTAAATAATAAAAATAAAATGAACCAGATAAATTAAATAAATAAAAAGTAAAGGTAAGCTAAAAAATTGAATTTAAATTAAAATAAAAATAAAAAAAGAATAACACAAAAAAATATGAAACAAAAGCAAATAATAAAAAGAAAAAGGAAAAAATTTTATAATACTAATTTAAAAAACTAATAAAATGAAGCACGCTCATTCTGCTCTATAAATACTATCCCAGAAGGACGCTGGAGCAAGCCTGCAAATCTATGGAGCCGATTTTCCTAATTCATTCTCACATTCTATGAGGTCTATAGCTTATGAAGTGCTGATGGAAGCGAGTTTTCGATCATCATCAAAATTTTAGTAGAAGCGTAAAAATGTATACAGATCTTCGGTGTCTTAGCTTGTTTGGTTTCAGAGAAATATGTCATAAAAACTGCTTTATAAGAATCTCGTTGAATGGTTGATAAAGCTGACATAGAAATCTTTCTCAGGCCTCAGCTTGATGATATGAAAAGCTTAGTATATATATATATATACATATGTACATACATATATGTGGTGTAACATCGAATTTCCAAATTTCTAATGCCACCAACTTTTTTTCAATGGTTTATATGAAGTATATATTTAGTGATTTTCTTAGGGTCTCTTCATCAATGTGATATGTGACTACAAGGATCGGAAAGAGTTCTGTACGACTTCTAGACCGATTTGTTTCACTTAAATGAAATGACTTCTATCAAGCGATCAAAAATAATTTCACTTAACCGAATATATGTATGATCTTACATTTCATACCGAATAGGAAAAGTGTCTCTCCACAGAACATCAGCCCAACTTGGAATAACGAGCGTTGATCTCAAACTGAGCAAGAAATAAAATAGAAACACAAAATCATAAATATAAATAGTAAAAATATATAACATAAAAAGTAAAAAAAATAAAAAAAAAAATAAAATGAGTAAAAAACAATAATCAATATAAATAAATAAAAGTTTAAAGATGATAAAATGACACAAAAAAGTTTAAGCATATATTTAATAAATGATGAAATAAAGAAAGAAATATTAGTAAAAAAAAACATTAACAAAAACGATAAATGTTAAAGTTGAAAACTATGATGCAGCCATATAAACCAAACAACTAATATAAAAGTATTGCAGTAGGTATGTGCCAGAAATATATCGCGTCTAATAGAATAATGTAGCAGTGTTGGGGAAAAATGTATTTAAATGATTAATGATCTACGAAACACTGTTTGCATCGTTTCAAAGAACAAACAAATTTGGAATAATGAGGAAATTACTTTTAAAAGCAAAAAAAAAAAGGAAACCGCATCACTCAAAACTTTTTGCGAATAGTGCCCAACACTGTCGCATATTGGAATAATGTAAATCAAAAGCGCCAAAATAAATAATTATGAATACAGGGTCTTTTCTAACAGCCAGGGCTTTTTAATAAATATTATTGACTAAAAAGAAAAATAGTTATGAGACTAAAAGTGAAAAATGAAAAGTGACTGAAATAGTCGCCAATAGAATAGAATCGTTAAAAAAAAAGAATGTAACAGAAAAAAATGACAAAATTAGTATGGATAAGTGTTACTAATACATTTAAGATAAGTAAAGGGGAAGAAAGTGTGCGAATAATTCGATTGAAATTAGCCATTTTTAAACTTTCGTATATGTTGGATAATTTTCTATTTATGTGAACTCTTTAAACCGATAGATTAGAGATGCTACGAAGCTATAAATCCGATGCCGAAATATAGGTAGGAGCTCTGGTTTGTTTTAGAATTTTGATTCCGATTTAAGAACCGACTGTTTCGCATTGGAGTTACAAGGAATTTGTTCTGTAGAAAGGGACTATAGCAAATCAATTGTCTAGCAATGCAAATTTTTGACAGTTATGGGGTGAATACAATTTTGAAATTTCGACGTTAACGATAAACCTCAGGCCTGGAAATGGTGGCAAGAATAATTTCTACTTGCCCAAGTCTGTCGTTCCCATAATCAAATTACAACAAGTGCTGATGAGAAATATTTTTAAAAGTTATTTTGTTCAAACGATATTGAGAGACATCTGAACGATTTGACCATTTTGAACGCCGAATGACGGAAAGTGGCGACTCTTGCTCGGAGGACAGCGGCAATCTGATGTTCTGAGAGTTCCATGGTTATGGAGAAAGCGAGGAATCATCTGACACCCACATCGGTGTGGAGAGTCACGAATATACATCTTTTGCTGGAAACCACACAGAAGAACGTCAGCCTAGAAATCCAATGAAGAATTAATGGGGAAGTATGATCTTCTCTAGCCGAACAAAAATAACGCTCTATAAGTTACTATATGGTACGCTGAAAACATCTGATGAGGAGTTTTGAACAGACGTCGACATATTTAAGTAAATTAAAAACCAGCGGCTTCATTGGGCAGTTGAGGTTATACGAATGAATGAGAAGTTTCGACACGGAATAGACGAAAGTAACTAACGCTAAATGTCAGGGTAAATCATTACTTAGGTTAGGTTGAAATGGTTGGACTAAACATTAGGAAGAACCTGTCAGTCCTCCACTTAGACTCCAAATGGGCCTATTGCGATACCACACGCGATCTCTAGCCACTTCTACACCCAAAACAAGGGCACGAAACAGTTTGTACAGTAAATAGTAGGGTGTATTTGGATGGTCCGACAAATTTTGATTTTATTTTTGTTGCAATCAAGAGCTTTAGTTTTTTAGTCTATGGTTTAAAGGTTCACATATGTACGTTGTTGTTACTTTTAAAAATTTGTTGTTTTTTTTTTTAATAAAAACAGATAATATATAGGTTGTGTTAATTATTCGTGCTTATCGTTTGAAAATTGTACTGACATTGGCCATATAAAATGATGTTTATGTACATAAATATTATTTACTTCTACTTTCGTGTATACATACATATATGAAATTATAGATAAGTCAATTATGAAGGAGCTCATAAATACATATATAGACATATGTATATATAAAAATCGGTTTAACGTGTTAAGTCCAAACGATGTAAATAAACTTTGAAACTATTTTGCAACTACAAAAAAAAAAATTAAAATATTAATACCCGATTTCACGCAACTTACTGAACTTGTGATTCCATAACTTGAGTGCGTTGTGTGAAACTTGGTAACGGTATAAAAATTAAGAGAGAGCACACAAAATTGTTTAAATATATATGTAAGTCAAGTTGTAAGATGTTATACGCAAATGATAGTATTGTTTTATATAAATTTATTAAGTAAAGACTTTGAAAAGGGGTTTGTATTATTTGTAAATTAAAAAACTAAGTAGTTAAAAAAAAATGGAATGAAAAAGAAAAACCAATCAAAAATAAAAGGAAAAAGGAAAACACGTTAATAAAGAAAGTTATGCACGTTAATAGAAAATAAGTAAACAACAAAAGAAAATAAGAAATAAAAGGAGTAAATAAATAAAAAATAAACAAACAATAAAAAAATAATTAAAAAAAAATAAACTTAAACTATGAAAACATGAAGAAATAAAAATTTAAACAAAACACAGCGAAAAACGTTGAAACTTAGGAATATCAACAGCGTTAGAACTACGCAAAGTAAATGAAAGAAGACAAACAAAACAAAAGAAACAAATGCAAATAGAGAGCGCAACAAAACTGCAGTCTGCAAGAAATCTTCAAACTACGAAAAGCACGAATCCAAAAATCATTGAGATAGCACGGCAACAAATCGCAAACTTTATCAACATATAAAACTATATGTACTTCTACACTTTATACAAAAAGAAAATTGAATAAGCAAATTTTGGTATGAAATAAACAACAAAACTATTGCGCCGATTTCCATCATTCAAATCGTAAAATCACAAAACGTATTTCCAAAGTGAAATATTAATAACAAATATGTTTAATGTACAATTCAATATATACATATGACCGTATGTACATAGATTCTACTAACAAAAAATGTAAGCGTAAAGTTTGTGCAGACACAAAAACAATGTAAACAGTTTTTAAACTATATAAGCAAGTACTTTATACCACACGAATGTGGTAAAAAATAAAATATATTTAGCATATTTTAATTAAAATTAAAAAGAAAAATAGAAAAAAACATTCTTGAATTAAAATATGTTCCACTATGTATAGAAAAAAAAGAAGAAGATATATATACGATCAGTACATTGAGAATTTGAAATACTTTTTTACTGAAATTCATGTCAGCATATATTAAAAGAAATTTAAAAAAAGCGCATACCACTGCATTACCCTCAAACAAGCATGTTAAAAACGTCTCATACATGTATGATGCAACCCAGTAGGGCAAAATGCTAGATGACGATAAACTTCAACGGAAATGCCAAATTAACTCAAAAAATAGCTCTAACATTGAACTTTGAATTAATATTTGTGTCTCGAGTATCGAAAACTGGGATTTATTTATGAGAAATCACTTCTCGAAACGGAAATCACGCCATTAAAAATGTGTCTCTATAAATAATAATAATGTAACATATTGCAGTTATTGCAGAAAAATTAATAGAAGTCATCCTTATTAACCGAATAGAAACCAAAACAAAAAAAAAAAGAATTGAATCGAAAGTTCGCCGTTGTATTACTACGAGTTCAAGCTCACATTTAAGTTATCCATTTATTCGATAACGCGATTAATATCAGAGTTATCGACCAATATGTGGAGCAGGGGTGACCCACAAAAATCGAAGTAATTTCCCAGGCAAACTGAAAACATCAAAAAGTTCATAGCGCACAGAGTTTATAGAACAACAAAAGTTATCGATTTCAAATGTTTATCGAAACTAGTGCTTTACACTATGTACAATTTTTTCATCTACCTATTTTGCCCACTGGGTTCGTGCTATCACTTATATACATATGTACGTACGTACATAAAAGATGTACATATCCGCTGAAGCAACAAAATAAATAAATTATGGTTGAAAAAAAATATTTAATTGAAAGTATTTTCAAAAGTTCGCTTCTCGGTTAAGTTCCTTTATGTGTTTGTTTTTGTAATAAATATGTATTAGTTTTGAAATAGATTTTGTTTGTTGAACATTACATTGTACATATGTAGTAAATAAATGTTAAGAAATACATGTGTAAAATATATGTATGTTCTAAATGTGACATGAATAAATTAAACATGTAAGATCTGAGTAAAAACTTAATAAAAATAATAAATAAAAATCAATAAAATATAATTTTAGAAAATCTTTAAATTGCAATAACAAAAAATTGTAGGTGTAACAAGTGTGGTTAGTGCCGAATAATCGCAACAAAACAATTAATAAGGATTAATCATAACTAATTATAAACAAAACAATTAATCACGATTAATCATAACTAATCATAAATTGAAATGAAATTGAAGTGGGCTTAGTTATAGTCGTTAACATATTACAAGGGGTGGTATAAAAAAGCAGCCATTTTTATTTTCAAATAGCTAAAATTTCGATTACTGTAATTGTAATGCGAGTTAGTTAAATTAAGATTAAAGAACCTGCTTTTCATGATAATTTCTTAAGTATTCGGTGGTGCAAAAGCTATTGATTATTGCTTTGGAAACGATTTTCTAGACTTCCGAACTAGGGTCGATGTTTATTTTATACGAAAAAGTGTGAAGAAGGATAGTGCTGGGCATATTCCAGTTATTGCTGCTGAAGATGGATGGGTCAGCATATCAAAACTTCTGTTTTGTCGGGATTGGATAGAGTGAAAAGCGCAGCTCTTTCCGTAAATGAGTAAGAGAAGAAGTGTTTACTGCCATCTTGTTGTCGCGCAATCCTCAAGCGATATTCATCCACCAAAGCGAAAAACAAGCTTGGTAATGACGTATCGAAATTCTACACAGCCGAGAGGCGTGGCACTGCCTAGTTTTTTTTTTTTTTTTTGCTGTAAAAAAGACACACATTAATTTTTATTTATGAGGTTAAAGAGAATAAAATTTTGCTTGAGAGATTTTCGCATTACTTGAGAACTGTATACGCGCCCTTAGGCTAAAACAGGTAAGTGACGTAAAAATCGCGAAAAGCATAGCTCAAACGAAGGCTATTAAAACAGTGAAGCAACAAAGCACAACTAACAGGTAGGTAGGTAGAAACAAAACAACAACAACGTAAGTAGCAATAATAGCCCTTTTTCAACAGTTTTTCCATTCTACCCTTGGTAATTAACGAGCGGTCAGCTGAAAAAAATAAACAAAGCAAAGGATTTGCTATAAAACCGATGAAGACTCAGTAGCCATGCGCAGTTGAATAACAGCTGTTGAGCTAGTTTTGTGACTTATTTAATTTTAGTTTTTGTTTTTTAAAGATTCGATTTTTAAAAAGATTCGATTTTTTTGTTAAAAGGCGATAATGAATCACTATCAAGCAGCTGAGTCACATGCTCAAGGCTTACCGCTGCAGCATACCCAACAGAGCAGAAACTTCAATACCACCAAACAACAACAACAAGCACAAGAAATAGCAACGCCGCATACACTCACTCCACAACAAACTGCGTCCAAACAGAACAAAAAAACGCCAAATGCGTCTGTGAAAATCTTGGAACAACCGGCGAGTAAAGCGATACGTTTTCGTTATGAATGCGAACGACGTACGGCTGGTTCAATTGTTGGTGTAAATTCAACGGCTGTATTAAAAACATATCCCACCATCGAGGTTATTGGCTATAAAGGACGTGGTGTGGCTGTTGTGTCTTGTGTGACCAAGGATCCACCATATCGTCCACATCCCTACAGTTTGACTGGCAAAGAGGGTTGTCGCAAAGGTGTTTGTACGGTGGAAATAAATAGCGAAAGCATGCGTTACGTTTTCAATAATTTGGGTATACAATGCGTGCGAAAGAAGGACATTGAAGAAGCGCTCAAGTTACGCGAAGAGATACGTGTCGATCCCTACAAAACGGGCTATGCGCATCGTGCCAAAGTGGGCAGCATAGATTTGAATGCATTACGTTTGTGTTTTCAAGTATTCATCGAAGATGATAATGGACGTTTTACAATACCGCTCGCACCCATAGTCTCAGAACCCATACTAAATCGTAACTCGGCAGCAGAACTCACAATCACTGAGATGTGCAGCACGGGCACTGTATTGGGTAATACACAAATTATGTTGCTATGTGAGAAGGTGTGCAAAGATGATATCACAGTGCGTTTCTATGAGGAACGCAATGGGCGTCATACTTGGGAGGCGTATGCTAGTTTTCTACCCTCCGATGTGCATAAACAGTCATCGATTAGATTGAAAACGCCACGTTATCATAATATTTATACAACAAAAGATGTTAAAGTGCAAGTACAATTGAGACGTCCATCGGATGGCGAAGTTAGCGAGTCGTGGCCATTTACATATAAACCACTCGATACGAGCTTGGCGCTGTTGAAACGTAAGTACGCGCATGGAAAGCGCACCGACGACGACAACGCAGCACAGCAAGCCATGCAGCAGGAGTGCACTAGTAATCCCAATATATCCGATCTCTTGCCGGATGTAAAAAAAGTATTACCTTTGAATAATTGCGATCCAACGTCAGGCCAAATGACGCCATCACCACAGCCCACATCACCGCCTACTTTTCAACACACTTATCGTAATGCGCTACATACGAAAGACGTCAACCATAATACGCCACCCAAGTCGCCGCATGAGGATTTCGTTTTGGATAATACAACATTTGTTGAGCGAACAGATCCATCGCATCTACCAACTACTTCCACAGCCATTGGAAACCACAACGAGTATAGTCTATATAATGCTTACGATGCTGGACAGCAGCCACTTCCAACTACCACGCACACAGCCTACACAACGCAGCACGCGCATACACAGCAACAGCCTGCGCAACAACAAAATTTTGGTGGCAACGTCTACTACAATGCCAGCACATGGGATGAGGGTTATGCGAATATATTGCGTGATGTAAATAATGGCAATTTAGCCGCTTTTACAGCAGCAGCAATAAACAATTTTTATAATGGCGGCAGCAACAACAATCATTTTAATATGCAACAAAATAGTTTAGGTCAATGCGCATCTAACACAGCACCTACAATGCCACATTTGACACAACCAAACGGCCAATGGAATTTCACAGCTAACAATAATATGCAGACAAGACAATGGCAACAACACTGGCCGCATAATGATCAACAACAACAACAACAACAGAAGCTGCATCTACCTACACAACAACAAGCGCAGCAGTCATATCATCATTCAATATACCAAGATGCTGCTGCTACAAAGAGAATAGTGGGTGAGACAAAAAGTTATGAGAAATTGAAAATTAATCATTTTAATGCTACCTTAGGTGGTGGCGCACAACAACATACGACATCCATAGGTAATTTGTTGAATTTGGGTAGCGAAGAGTTGCGAAAAATTGCAAGAGAGGACGAAGATATATTAGCGCTCACAACAGATGAATTGCAGCTTTCAAATCTGTACATATCAACCTAAGGTAGTGTGTAAAGCTGAGATCACACGATTGGTCAAATGTACCGATTTTTGACAAAATTTTTCTGTACAAATTTGTACAAAATAAATTTTGTGTACCGATACAATTTCCAGTGTTCACACGATTGGCGTATTTGAGCCAGAATTTTTCTGTACTGATTTGTACACTTCAATAATATGACAGATATTTGTGCAACCCTGTCACATGATTGGGTTTGTCATCTTGAATACAGTAGACAGCTGATAAGCTTTGTATACATACATACATATATTTGAACGTAATTTTATAATTTTTAAATAAAAATGATTTCTTCATCAAGAAAAAGGAAAATAGTGGCAATTATGTGTATTTGTGTACACCTAATTAATAAAAAGAAAGAAATAAAAGAAAAACGAACATTGAAGAAGCGAAGAGTTTGGGTGCTGGATTGGCTTCAGAGGAGAAGTACTGACTCTGCGCGAGTTTCGTGAAGTGAACAATCAAAAATATTTGTTTAAAAATTATCTTCGCATGGACGAAGCCACTTTTAATTATATTCTTGAATTAGTCTCTCCAAACATAAAAAAAAGTGACACCAATATGCGCAAAGCAATACCAGCCAATGAACGTTTGGCGGTTACACTTCGCTTCCTTGCCTCTGGAGACAGCTTCAAAAGTTTATCCGTTGACTTTCGCATTGCCACCAATAGATGTAGTGACTTGTTTATTAACGGACAAATGGAATAAAGAGCAGTGGTGCATCAATTGTTTTTGCAGATATCAGTGCTGCCAAGTTTAATAATTATTTATTATTATTAGTTTAATAATCAAACTAAACAGTAAATAATGAAATTCCAGCCAGGTGTAAAGTATTCCTAGGATTCAATGTCGTTTAATAATGATAAATCAAAATAAGTCCTTTAATCGAATTAAATTAAATTAAGTATTAATCATAGGGTATTATTTCGAAACATATTAATCCTAAAAAATACTCATTATCTGTATGAAACAAACTAAATACATAATAATAAAAATAAAAAAATAACATAATTTGGCTTTATTTGAATTGATTGGTCACTGCGATTGGTCCTGCAGTGGCAGATAAAATTATCGGTACATTTGTCCATTTTTTGTATTTACTTGATTTGTACAACAGTTCACATGATTGGTACAACAGAGCCGTATTTTATCGGTCTATCTGCACAAAAATTTTGTTAATTTGCCTTATGCCAAATATTTTCTGGCTGTCACACGATCTGTACATATAAATGACAAAAAATTGGTACATTTGACCAATCGTGTGATCTCAGCTTAAGTAAGGAGATTTGCTGATCGGCCTCTAATTTTTTATAGAGAGCCCGCAGACCCTATAAAGTTAACATTTTTCAAAATACCTACAGGGTCATTCAACTACATATACATTTCACGTTCTTTGTCGTTAGTGAATATGTATGTTTAATGTTCTTTGGTGGCATTGTCATGGGTAAGAAATCGTACTACAGCAATTTTTTTGGCTGGCAATGCTAATGTGTTTATTTGTTCTTGTAGCGAAGTGCGGCACCTTTTCGCAACTCAGCCGTGGAATAAGCGCTATGGGTCACCCTGCATTTTTCAGTGTGAATGTTAGAAACGCTTTGTTATGTGCAACTGTTGACATTTTTTTTTCGTCGTTTGTGTGTTTGTCAAGTTGTGTTTTTGTTTTGCTCTGTGCTTTTATTCAAAAGCTAAATCATATCTATGATATTTTAAAATGAAAGTTGAAAAGGTAATTACTTAAGTAGTGGTGTAAAATTAGTTACATTTTTTAAAAATTAATTAGTTATTATATTAATTTATTGAATTTGCGTGTGCCGAGTTTTTTCTCCGACTTGCTTTTCACACTTCTTTCTTTTTTTTTGCAGGGTTTGTTAAACTTCAAATACGTTGTGTTTAAAACTGGTCGCGCAGTACATTGCCATTCAAACTGTCAGGCCTGAGTCCAAACGCTATGCTGGATGTGTGAAGGACTTGTCCACGGAAAGTGAACTGACTTAGGGCCGCTTTCATAAAAGCCGGTAACCGCTAACCAGAGTTTAATTGACGTATTTTGTACGGTTAGCTGTCAAATTAATCACCGATTAGGCTTAACCGGCTTTTATGAAATCCGCCCTTAACCTTTAGAATAGCGATGGAAGTTGATTGTATGTAAAATCTTTTGGCATATAAGAAACTGGTTTTCCGATTTACTTTAGCTGGTGTTCTCACCCGATATTGAGTTAAGGTGTTATTACAGATTTGGCAATGTAGAATAACTGGACATACGGGGAAAAGAATGAAGGCATTTGTGACCACGGATTCACAGGAGGCTTCCACCTAATCCACTATGGTCCAGCCCTATTTCAAGTTCCAGTTTCCTGGGGCTTTTATAAAAAGATAACAGCTGCAAGGAAAGGAACTTGTCAGTTAGGAATTTAGAATTGACGGTAGTGCGTAGTTTAAAGAGGAAACAAGAAGACGGTCTAGATCGATATTCATGATCTACTTGGCATCACGGGAAATCCCACCACAAAATCAATATATGTATGTAAATATCATTGTAAACGATCACAGTATCAAACGTCGGAAGATCTTATCTAATCTCGTGCACCATCTTTCTTGCATTGTGACAGACTTTCACATTGACTCTATTCAGCCAACACCGTCTTATTCCCAATCCAGAGTTTAGAAAATGTATGGTGCATCTTTAACGAATCTGCTGTGAAGCCGTCTTACAATTTTCACCAATAAGCCAAACAATCTTATCAACAAAAATAACATCAAACTGATAGCGCGCCGATATGCAATAATAAAAAGCAGCAAAAAGCTTAGCTAACATGCTTGTACACATTCCAATCGATTATGACCATTTATCAGCCTCGCTTATCAATACTAGCCATAGAAAAAGCTGAGGTGTTGGATATTTTTACAAAAGAGTTAGCCATCAGTTGACGGCTAACTCGGCATAGCTGCACTCGTTGGACCACGTGTGATGCATATTTGTTGCTAACTTGTAGTGAACACACACAAAAACAACAACAATCAAAATGGATCACATCAACACCGAGTTCGATAAATATACCAAAGTGTGGAGTGGTCCAAAGTCTTTGAATTTCTTTGATCCCGATTGTTCTATTGGCAAAATTCTATACGCTTTCATGCGCAATAATCCCGATAATATATGTCAGGTACGTGGTGAGAGAAAAAATGTTGTAAATTCATTATTATGTTTTCCATTAATACAGATATCAGACACCGAAGGCACGACGCTCACAAACAGCGAAGCCATCACATACGCCGTCCGCTTGGCTCAACACTTCAAATCAATGGGTCTGAAGCAAGACGATGTTATTGGCATAGCAGGTGGCAACCCCACGTATTTATTACCGTTAGTTTTGGGTTGTTTATTGAATTGCACGCCCTTCCATGCGATAAGTCCACAACAAGATGAATGTAAGTTGGTAGCAAAAAAAAAATTATACTCTTTTAAATTTATTACTTTCCCTAATTTGGTTATTTTTCTTTAACAGCGACCATCAAACATTTATTTTGTATTACTCGTCCACGTTTAATATTTTGTGATGTTGATATATACGAACGTGTGAGCGCGATTAGTAAAATATTGAAAGCGAATGTTTATACGTTGAGAGGACATCGCAAGGATTTGCCACGAATTGAAGACCTGCTTGAGCTAACGAAGAGCGAAATGTTTTATATGTGAGTGTTGTGTACTTAATTTGTTTATTTTTGTTTATTTCTGCTTTTACAGCCCACAAAGTCTTAAGATCGGCGGCGATCAAACAGTGGCTATATTATCCTCCTCAGGCACAACCGGTATTTGCATATCCAACGTTTCCTGCCAATTCGACTACGGGTAAGTTAATTCTTTTCGCTATACAAGCTCTGCTTGCTCACTAAACCTCGATTTCGCCGTCTTCTTAGCTTTGTGTCCAACAAGGATGTACTACTCACATTTAGCACAATCGATTGGTCAACAGGTTTATTCAATATGCTCTTCAGTTGTGGACATGGCGCTACACGCATCATCGTCGACAAACCCTACACGCCCGAATATTTACTTGAACTCGTCGCGAAGTATGGTGTCACCATACTCACCTTGACACCACACCACATAACCTCATTAATCAAATCGCCCTTGATATGTAAAAAGAAATTAGATAGCGTGCGCTTTCTCAGCATTGGCGGTGGTAATTGTTATGTACCAACACTACTAAAGATGGCGGAATATTTGACTAACGGTTATATATCTTACGGTTATGCGCTTTCCGAATGTGGTGGAGTCTCGGCAAATTTAAGTGTTAGCAAGCCCGGCTCGGTGGGTAAATTGGTGCCCGGTGTGAAGGTTAAAATACTCGATGATGCTGGACGTAGTTTGGGATACAATGAAACTGGTGAAATACTCGTCCACAATGGCAAAGTTTGGAATGGTTATTATGGCAATCCGAATGAAACGAAACGCATGCAAGACTACCAAGGCTGGTTCCACACCGGCGATCTTGGTTACTTTGACTATGAAAACTATTTACATGTTTTGGATAGAAAAATGGATGTACTAAATTTTCATGGCATGCAATATTTTCCACATGAAATCGAGCAAGTGGTCGCCGAATTGCCAGAAGTGGTGGAGGTGTGCGTTTTTGGTTTGTGGAATGAGGTGGATGGTGATGCAGCAGCGGCGGCTGTGGTGAAGTCGCCAGGTAGCAAACTTTCGGAGCAGGATATCGTGGAGTATGTAGCCATGCGTTTGGTGGTGATGCAAAAACAATTGCACTGTGGGGTGTTTTTCCTAGATGAGTTGCCAAAAACGGGTAGTGGCAAAATACTGCGCAATCAGGCGCGCGACTTAGCGCTCGGTAAGCAATGGCAAGTGCACAAGAATGGTTATGCGTAACATGTTTGGGGCGTAGCTAGGCGCGTGCTAGTCAGCATTTTTGTATGATATGATATTCAGATATTTATTAGTTTATGCTTTACTTTAGTGTTAGCTCTTAATATACTTTAAGTTATCTCGTTTTTGTTTTGTTATCAGAAATAAACAAAAAAATTGCGATTGTTAAATATTCTGTTTATGCACCCAAGGATTTATTTATAACAAAAATGTCATAAACACATCTTGTAGCTGATTAAATATGTAGAATTCGAAACAGCTCTTTCCACATGGGAACTTGGGTGTGCTTTGACCAATCATCAGGACAGATGAGGCCGCCAATCGCCTGTGATTCATATTTTTATACTTTATTATTTTACTCTACTAAAATAATAAAATAATATTTTTTATTTTAATTTCATTTTATTTCTTTATTTTTTTGTTTTATTTTATTTTATTTTTTTACCTTTTTTATCTTTTTTTTATTTTATTTTATTTCATTCAATGTTATTTCATTTTATTGTTTTTGATTTGATTTCATTTTATTTCATTTCATGTCAATTCTTTTATTTATTTTTTTATTTTATTTTAATTAACTAAATTTTTGGTTTATTTGATTTTATTTTTTTCATTTCATTTTATATTATTTTATTTTTTGTTTTTTTGATTCTAACTTTTTCATTTCATTTTATATTAGATATTTTATTTCATTTTATTTATTTTTTCCCTTTTTTATAGTTTTTTATTTTATTTTATTTTATTTTCCTTTATTTTATCTCATTTTATTTTATGTTTCTTTATTTTATTTTATTTAATTTTTTTATTTTATTTTATTTTATTTTATTTTATTTTATTTTATTTTACTTTATTTTATTTTATTTCGGATCCAAAAAGTCATATTTTTCAGGAACTGCGGATAAAAGAAACGAAATGTCCGAAAATCCTGCATCCGCCACTGCTTTTCACTTATTTTAACTCACTTTTATAGTTATGTATATGTGATTATGTGTTCATTCTAAAGGTCAAAGAACTTATTGATTTTGCAGTTGAAATTGATGCGACTCTTATCTTTGCCGCATCTAAGGCTTGCGCTGCAGCACATCCATCACTGATATGAATTTGACTTGAATTACCACACCGTTCTACACACACACGCATACATACATATGTACCATATGCAACTTCTGAATGCATTTTGTTGATGGAACAATCTCTCATTGTTTGACCGCCGATTGTGTTAATCTGATTAACGCAAAACTTTCGCTTGACGAACTGCAATCGGAGCTACGCAACATGCGCAGGAAGTTGTCCGATAAGATCGATTTTGTGTGCATTCTGCGTGATTGAATATTTATTTTTAGCAAACAATGGAGAGAGTGTGGTCCTTTTTGAATTCCATATTATAAGGCGATTGGCAATGCAACCAAATTAGTTATTACCAGATTGACAACCCAAGACTTTTGGTGAAAGACTATCAAAACCTAGTCCCAGGTACAGAGTTGTAGATGATCAACTGCTCATTTCTAAGCTTAATTTCCAAATGGATAGGTCATGTAGAGAATCACAGCTTGATACTAATAATTCCTTTACATTCCTCATCAATGAGACTCATCCCATCTTATTACTTTTGCATTCTTACAGCGCGTTTAAACCAGAGCATATGCTGAAGTTGAACTACTGTCCATCAGTGAAATGAACCTCTTGATTCAACACTTCTTTACCAGCATTTAGTTTGACTTAACTGTATCACATTTTGTCCACAAATCTTATCTCATATCGAAGTTAATAATTTCCGTAGTTTATAGTAAAATTCTAAGTGAACCAGCTAAGCTCTTGGACGTCTCAAGTACAATGCAGCAAATGCCTTTTGCAAAGTTGGAGGTCTGTTAGTCTAGCACGAATTTTGCAAATATGTTGCTTAATCTTATCGCACACGTCGTATATTGAACGAAACGGCAACAACAACTCAATTCATTAACATGGACGCATTTGATTGAGACATCAAAATATTGAAGGCGCTTTGGGTAAGTAGCAGTGGAGTACAGATCCGGGTATTAAAAAAAACCGGTCAAAGGATTTATCTTGCAAGCGAAGTGAACTTTTTTGATTTTGTTGTTGTTGTGGTAAAAATACCATGCCGAACTCACTCCTTACCTAACTTGCTTCTGCTAAGATAAAGAATCCGATACCCTAATTCCCGACAAAGTTACCCACTTTCCTGAGGCAAAGTCAGGGATATCAATATCGCACTTCAAAATATGACTGGCTACTCACCTAAATAGCTGATCAAATACAAAATTTAAAATATTTTTTTTATTTTCATTTTTGAAAATTGGAACGTCGCACTCACAACCGTGCGTCTTTAATGCAAACATCGTTAACTAATCTGCATCAAGTGCTTTACCACTTGCATCTTACATCCCAATTGATATGGTTGCGCTTAGAAAAAGTGCGTCTATTATACAACTGCCATCATTACCAAATGTCCATGTCGTTGGTACACATGATACATGCAGACAATACTGAGTATTTGAATCAATAGGATGAACACTCATAACGAGCACCACTTAAATTATTTTCTTGTTTGTTTACATTTGTTTATTATGAATGCAGAGTTGCCATTCAAAGCTGAAAGCTTTCATTAAAAACCTTTAAAAAGCTTTCATACCAAAAAGATTTAAAAAGCTTTCATAATTTTCAGAGCTTTCATAATTTTCCGAGCTTTCATTTACAGCTTTCATTCAAAGCTCAAAGCTTTCATTAAACACATTTAAAAAGCTTTTATCATTTTCAGAGCTTTTGCTTTCATTTTAAGCTTTCATTTAGAAAACAATTGAGGCGACTTTATGGTATATGAACTGTAACACCGAAATTCTGCCGATATTTTTTTACTTTTTCCCCAATTGTAACTAGTCGGCAGGCTCTATGAATGTATTTCGCTTATGGAAAGCTTCTCAGCGAAAGTTCTCTTTCAATATTTTCCACGTTTAGTCTTTTGTTCAGTGAAAATCTAAAAAAGGATGTTGTTGTATTCATCGGTTTTTTTTTTGTAAGCCCAAATTTGGTTAAGGATTTAACAACTTCCCTGTCCCCATACAAAGCGCTTTGTGAATGCCCCACGTCCACTAGTTTTTTGTATTGCTTAACTGAGTAATAGGAGCATATGTATATTATAAAATATTATTTTTATGAATAATTTTGTGAGTCAAATTTGACTCATGAACGTAACAAAAGAAACCAATGAGTCACTTCTTCTTCTGTAAGTTGTACAGACAAATGAGTCACATGTGACTCATGAACTTATTTCAATACACTCTCGTGAGTCACATATGACTCATTGGCAGGGGAAGTTGTTAAGTTATGCCGGTTTGCGAGAAAAGGACAGAGGAGACCCTTTGTGGATTTTAGTCGCCTCTTACGACAGGCGTACCTACCTCGGACATATTCTGATCAAGCTTATTATTATTGTTCGCTGTTGGAATTTTTGTTGACGCAATTTGATTTAAAAAAGCGTGGCAACACTTATTCCATACAATACTCAGCACTTTCATTCGAGATCGACAACGATTATGCATTAGATGACATAAGCAGTGAGACGAACTAAGCCCAGTGCATAGCTACAAACAGCATTTAACTACCTTCAAGGAACGCATAAACACAAAAGAGGTAAGTCAAGCTTAGTACCGGTCTGTGAACTTGAACGCTTCAAACTGACGCAGCTGCGCCAACAACACCACCACCATCACCTTCAACGCTATCAACCACCAACTCAACTTCCTGCTCCCAACTATCGCTCGGCTCGAAAAGCTGACATTTTGCATGCGAAAATAAATTAGTTTTCCATGTTCCTTTGTCAGTTATCACAACGAAATGCTTGTTTTATATCGGTGAATTCTCTATTCATTCCCGCCGCCACCACCGGTCTGTCTGTGGAGCGCTATTTAGGCAATGTGAATTGTGCTGCAGCGACGTGGCGGTGGTGTCTGCGACTTGTTGTATTTGTTAGGTTCTACAACAGCAGCGACACATGCTTGAGTGCGTATGAATATTTGTTAGATATGCTCCGCTAGACGTTTGACCGCCCTCTCCCCCCACCACCGCCGCCAGCGTCACACCTTATATGGGCTAATGCTATTCTTAGACATAGGCGCAGTATTTTGCTTTGACATTGCACTTGTAGATGTTGTTGTTACATAGCAAAAAACCGCACGAGCAGTCAAAATAAAGTATGTGCTTCTTCTTCATTGGCTATTTAAATTGTTTTATAGCCGAAAGATTGTGAAAACGCAATGGCATTGACTTGAAAGCATTTGGCTTTGGTTGAAGGCGCTGTTGGTATTAGGCTGGGAGTTTAACTCGGCACGCATGCGCTGTTTATCATAGACAACAACAAAAACAACAACACAACAGCGCACAAACACACACACAGCTCAACTCTCATCTGGACGAAAGTGTTATGCAATCGGTTACGCATGCGCGTTCGCGGCATATCAGCTGCATGAATTGCAATCAATTTAAAGCGAAAAGTAATTTGCCAACGATCGGTAAATGTTGTTATTGTGACAAATTGAAATGCGACGGGATTTAAGCGTTAAGAACATGGGCATTTGGAAAAGAGTATTTTGG
This sequence comes from Sphenella marginata, assembly GCA_951509765.1. Classification (NCBI taxonomy): domain Eukaryota; kingdom Metazoa; phylum Arthropoda; class Insecta; order Diptera; family Tephritidae; genus Sphenella; species Sphenella marginata. Next base: position 16,288,384 of record OX608079.1, on the reverse strand, counting down.
GCGCGAGCCTCGTTATGAATTTGAGCTGAATCATTTAAGCTGACTGGTAGGTCTGGCTTGAGCTTCCACTGGAATTTTAGTTGGAGGACGCTTAACGATTTAGAGGATTTACGTCTTCTCGAATATCAACTCGATAACGAGTGTAAAGCTATGACACTTTGAACTAATTTTTAAAGCGCTTGAGATCTTCTTTGTTCCAGCTTTCATTTAGAGTCTCAAAGCTTTCATTAAAAATATTTAAAAAGCTTTCAAATCAAAAAGAGTTAAAAAGCCTTCATCATTTTCAGAGCTTACATTCAGAGCTTTCATTCAAAGCTCAAAGCTTTCATTAAAAGAGCTATTTAGGTGACGTTATGGTATAGGAACAGTAACATCTAAAGTCTACCGATATTTTTTTTTTTTTTGTAACTTTTTCCCCCCTTGTAATTAGGCAGGCTCTATTCACGTATTTCGCTTATGGAAAGCTTTTCCGCGAAAATTCTCTTTCAATATTTTTCACGTCTACATAACCAAAACAAAATAAATGTTTACCAAGTTCGCTTCTTTAGTCTTTTGTTCAGTGAAAACCTAAAAAAGGATGGTGAGATAAACGTTATCGGGCACGAAACACTTTCAAACACCGAACTTATCTTCGCAGCCTTGACTATAACGACACATCCGCTTTGGGAAAGCTAAACAAGTTCTGGCCTTATATCAGCTTTTGAAAAGTATTGAGCTCGAAACTGCTATAAGTTTGTTAGCGTTCATTCTGAAACTGCTTAGGAGACTCCTTGTTCTCTACTCGTTAGCTCCTCGCGGGCTCGAAAGTCCGTATAGCACCAGAAGGTGGACGATTTTTGCCTGAAATACTCCACAAAGCTTTGATTGTTTTTGGCGTTGGATGATGCTTCTTTAGTTCTTTCCTCTACAAGCAGTTCCTATAAAATACTCCATTTACCCTTATCACGACTTAGATCTTATTTCGTATTTGCCATCACCCGCTCCATCGTAGCAAATCCACATTTTTTATTGCTCATAAAAGTGTACGAGTATTTGGAAATTTATTGAGTTCACTTGAAGTTCAATACAAGAACCTTGACGGCCATGCACCTGAAAACAGCCTGCAGATCTTAGACATCCACCAAACAAACCGCATTTGGGTATGAAGAGACGTGAGGCAACTCAATAAGTGGATTAGACGCTTTTGTGTCACTGGTGCGAAGGTTAAAACAAACAAACAAACAACAACAAAAAGAAAGCTAAGAACTGTATTTCTACTACACACACACACACACACACACATCTTGGTTAGTGTTTAAAGCTGCTCGCGATATGCCAATAATGCAGGGACTTAATTTATTGGCCTTCCTTGCCTTGAGTACACAACAAACAGGATTTTCAAAAGAGGCTAAGAGACTATTTATTGTTTGTTGAAAAAAATTTATAAAATATTATACGACTTCTTTACTCTCTAAGCGGGATGAATTTGTGTCTCACAACTTGACGCATTTGGTAGTAGAAATATGCGGGATCGACTGAACTGACTTTAGGCGCACAGCATGCAAAGGCGTAAAGAATGGGGGAGTCCAACGCGTATTTATCCGTTTTTATACCCAGTAGTGTAGACTAGATGTGAATAAATTTTTCACAGCAGATGTCATCAAGTCTGTGAGTGGGCTAGGTAGCGCAGAATATATCTTCGGTGAGGTATACTTGTCGTGGTACAAAGGGGCCTAAGGGGCGTCTAGGTGAAACAAAACGCTCCAATTGCAGCAGGTGATGCTTGAGCTCAGGATGGATACTCCAACAGGGTGTATAATTCGAAGTGAAGCTACATGCTATATTCACCAAAGCGTTGTTGTTATGTTTAAAGAAAACCAGCGCACACTGTCATTGATCTTCAGATACTTGTTGTTGTTGCTTTCACATTTTATAAGAGCGCATGCGCATACGCAAATTCAACGCTGACGGCAAATAACGAAACAATCTATCAAAATATCTAATAGCCTCGGCGGTGAGTATAAACGTTTTACTCCACCTTTTCGTGGTAATAATTTTAACTGGTTTTTGGCGCTAAGTTGCTAACAACAATATTAAAACAACAACAACAACAATATTTACCATAATCATAATCACATCACCATAATGCGCCACAGAATGCTGCCAGCACAATTCACACCTTCACGCCAACACCAAACACCAACCAACGCCTCGGCCATCATAGTGTGCGCGCCTATCAACGGTGTCGTCATCAATATTGGCTTGACCGCCACCGATTATGGGGTAATAAATAATAAACAATTTAAACAACTTGAACATGATTTGTTGTAATACACACATACACACATACACACACACACACACATACACGTATAAAAAAGCAGCAACAAAAAAAACCATCCAATGCATGAGAGCATATCATCAATAAAATGTGGGGAGATCCACAAATTGCACCCATTTGAGTGTCGGTAGGTAATTCGCGTGCGTGCCGCCATATCCCTTTGTAACTTCATTATAAATTAGCGCATTTCTTTGATAATCTTTAAGCGATTCAATGATCGACGCTGCTGCACTTGAAGCAATGCTGTTTGCCTAGAGTATGCGTTGAGCCCTTTTAACGTTGAGTTCATGCAAAGATTGTTCTTCTGACTGGACGATTTGATGAAGTCATAAGGCGCTCGAACATGTTACGCGTGCGCATAACAACAACACACAAGTAACTCATGGAACTCGTTTAGTTTATTTTTCTGATAAAATCATGATTTGTCGCTTGTTTTGCTGATCTTATACCAGGGTTCAGGGGGGTGGTTCAATAAATGCTTAGTGGCTTTTTCACAATTTGATTTCTTTAAAATATTCGCTGATAAGTGTAGGAGCAAAGAGGCTGCAACTAAAGTGTTTGGCTAGAAACTGTCCGATATCAATTCCATTTACATGGTTCTACTGCATGCTATCACTTGTGATGTGTGATGTCACTTCTACTACTATATTTCTTATATACTGTGAAATATCAGCTTTTTTCTACATCACGTACGATATTAATTCTTCTTCGTTATACATATCTATATGTAACTTTTAGTGATCATCCATTGCTCGATGTGATATCGAATGTGCTATCTAATGCTCCATATCACTTCTCCTGGTGGATTTCAGTTCTAGTGATCGATATCACACCTTCTGCCCGATATCACGTCTACTGTTAGACATCACATCCACTGATCGATGTCACATCTACTGCTCGAAATCTGGTCTACTGTGCGATATCATGTCAACTGTAAGCCATCACATCGATGGCGCGATATCACTTCTTTTACTCAATATCACATCTACTTCTCCATATCACATCTATTGCTCCATATTTCTTCTTCTGATCGATATAACTTCTATTACGTTATATCACGCCTACTTATCGACGTCACATCTACTACGCAATATCACTTCTACTACTCGATATCACTCCTTCTGCCCGATATCACGTCTACTGTTAGATATCATATCGACTGATCGATGTCACATCTGCTGCTCGAAATTTTGTCTACTGTTCGATATCATGTCAAGTGTAAGACAACAACCACAACTGTACGAGATCACTTCTTTTACTCAATATCTCAACTACTTCTGTATATCACGTCTACTGTTAGACATCACATGAACAGCTCGACGGCACTGTTTCTATTCAATATCACATCTGCTACTCAATATCACTTCTATTGGTTGATATCGCAATCTACTAATTCATATCACTTCTATGACTTGATATCACATCTAGTCCTCCATATCACTTCTACTGCTCGATATCACATCTACTAATTCATATCACTTCTAAGACTTGATATTACATCTACCGCTCTATATCACTTGTACCGCTCTACTGTGCGATATCACATCTTTCACGTACTCTCTAATTAATGTACAATTCATCTAATCTAAACATTTTTTGACTTAAACATAATATTAGACTTAAGTCAAAATAGCTCGTTCATCATTTGTAGCTTATTTTAAAGTTATTAGGGCTCTTTCATTATTTATGGATCAGTGCTGGCGGTTTTGAAACAGCCTTAAAGATATCACTAAACAATAAATCTACACTAATTTGCATGATAATCAAACATTAAGCATGTTTTTGAAGTAATAAAATATTCTTTATTCGAGTAAATATCAACATCACATGATATAACATACGTACGTAAAGTTCTTACCACAAATAACATTGCGCTCTAATTCATTGGACCACATTGAACCAAAAAAAAAAAAACAATAAGAAATCACGTCATACAGGCCATCACTTTTTAATCTCTACCCAATCTAACATTAATAAGCGTAGCTTCCATTTTTCAAAACTTGTAAACATATTACACTTGATGGCGGCGTTAACCTTCAGGAAGTGCGCGCTAGTGCGACTATGAAAGCACCACATACTCGTACATACATATCTTAATAGCCATTAAACAGAATTTACATAATTACGGAACAAGCCAAGTGAAGCATGGTTTACACATATCTACTCACTACGCTCACGCCTTTTGCATTCAACTCAATGGCTAGTGTTGGTATGGAAATATGGAAGTGTGAGTTTTGGTGGCTTAGACGCGCTTAGTTGTTCGTATGCTAAGTGCTCAACTAGCTAGCTAGGTATCTATTAAATGCTTGAGCAGGGTAAACGCGGTGTAAAATCAAGTCAGTCATTCGGCTAGTTAGTCAGTCAAGCTCACTTAGCGATAAGCTTAGGAGAACGTGTCAAAATGAAAAGTGTTTCATGATTGCGGCGTAAATTGTTAAGTTCGAGACATAAATCCACTTCGATAAATGACAAGGAGGTTTATACATACGCCGCTGGTTAGAAGTTGTGTAACAATAACAATGTGCGATGTATGCTAAAGCTAAGAGTATGTAGGTATGTGTGGGTTGTTTAAGGGTTAGTAAAAGCAACAAATTTGGGGAAATAGATTAAATGAGTCAAAAATAGTGAGTTGCATTGGAATCGAGGCTCCAAAGATTAATATCGAGTTCAGGTTTGAGGCACTAAATTCTGCAAATCTAACAAAGCAAGACTAAAAAGCATTAAATTTAGCAAATAGCGACAGGAAAGGCGTCGGAACTTTTTCGGGATTATTTAGAGATTTTTTTCGGGACCGTTTCGGGACTTTTTTGGTATTATTTTGGTACTTTTTCCGAATTGTTTTCGGCAATATTTCAGATTTTCGGGACAAGTTTTTTTTCATTTTCGGTATCAGGTCGGAATTTTTTTCGGGACCATTTCGGGATTTTTTTTTGATAAATTCGGGATTGTTGTCGGTATATTTTTGGCATCCTTCGGAATTATTTTTTGTAAGATTTGGAATTATTTTATGTTGGAATCGAGGCTCCAAAGATTAATATCGAGTTCAGGTTTGAGGCACTAAATTCTGCAAATATACCAAAGCAAGACTAAAAAGCATTACATTTAGCAAATAGCCAAAGGAAAGATTCTTTTCGGCACCGTTTCGGGACTTTTTCGGTACTATTTTGGGACTCTTTCAGAATTGTTTTCGGCACTATTTCAGACTTTCGGCACAAGGTTTTTTTATTTTCGATATCAGGTCGGAATTTTTTTCGGGACCATTCCGGGTTTTTTTTTAATAAATTCGGGATTGTTGTCGGTAAATGTTTGACATCCCCTGCAGTTATTTTTGCCTTTTTTTCGGGATAATTCGGTTTTTCGGGATTTTTTTTTTGATAAATTCGGGATTGTTGTCGGTATATTTTTGGCATCCTTTGGAATTATTTTTTGTGAGATTTTGGGATAATTTTGATTTTCGGGATCACTTACTTGATTGTTTTCACGACTTTTTCGAAATCAGTTTGAGGTTATTTCGGGATGATCCGATTTACAGCCATTGCTTTCTTTGCTTGCATACCGATTTTCGGTGAGAAAAGGGATTTGTACCCAATATGGTACGATAGTCCCACTTGGCTATGTAAATTCAGTGCAATGAGTGCTTTGGAGCCATTAGAGTTTGGCCGTTACAGCCATTAAGCCTGCGCTCGATCAACCAGGGTTGACATCTCAGGGCATCTTAACTGGTCCGCTAGAAAGCTTAGTCCTGAAAAGTTCACTTTGCGATTGATGTCATCCTTCTTAAGCCGAGATATCAAGATTTTAGTGTGAGAATCATTTAGAGTGAGTGAGAGAGAGAGAATATGCCGCCAAGTGCTTAAATTCTTCGTAATGAACCGCGTCGTTATTTTTCGTTCAACGATCGCTTGAAGTTCAACAAACATATTCCTCATTTTCATTTTCATATTGTACAATCAATTAACATTTAAAACAAATATTGAAATTAGACTTCCCCTTCCCTTGCGCGTAGCTCTCATTTGACGTTTCTCTAGTTAAGTGGATTTTAATTGAAAACGAGAAGAGGGTCTTCCTAACCTTAATCCAATGGATAATTTCGAAGCAACGCTCGCTTAGTATAATGTTACAAACACTTAAATAATAAACAAAGAAGCAATAACAACAACAATAAAAAGAGACTACATATTGCAACTGTCAGACAAAAGGGATAATCAACAACAACAAACCAAACGCTCAGCGCGAGCACAACATAATTTCGCTTGCGCAAGGCCAATGCCCCTGAACGACGACACCAAGGTGGCACCCACAACCAACGAACGCCTACACATAGGATAAGTGTGGCGAGCAATGATGCAACAAGCAAGCAAGTATGTACTACAAATACAAATAAAAGCGAAAGGATCAAATTTCAATGCCTAGGCGTCAGTAGTGAGTTCGAGTAGCACCGATGCAGCACGCCCTCTTATCGTCATCATCACTGACGCAGCTGTAGCGCCGGCTGTGTGCTCTTTGTTACAATAAATAACGGCATTGATTTGTAGATTTGTTGCTATACTCAAACGCATTTGAGTTGTGGCATAATCACAATAATTACCCTCTGGCCTGGAGCAACCTAATTGCGACCACAAATCACATGCTCGTTTAGGCTTCTGTCGCTGTGAAATGTTTGTGAAAGAGGTACGGCCCGCTTTAGCGCACTCTAATTAACTCGCGCCGCATTCACTTTTGTTTTTTTAGTTCAAAAATATTTTTATAATATGTATGTAATAGTTGAAAATCTCTCTTTACTTGAGTGCTAATTAAAACTTTGGTATTTAAGAGCTCATTAACTGCGCGCTTGCGCAATGTGACTATATGCAGCTGTCAGAAGATCCACACTGGCCCGACAAGCAATATTATCGATGTCTGTTCTGAAAAAAAATAAATATTATAATAATAGCTACGATGCAGGGACTACCAATATTACTCGAGGAGTCTCCAAGCTTCACCTAAACTCATTTGTCTAAGCTTTGAGGGGGCGAGTAGTTTTTATTATTTTTTTTTTAATTTTATTTTTTGTATTGAAAAGGGGGCGTTCAGAGCATAAATTTACTTGGGAGCCCTTTTCTAGTACATATTTATTTATTTTATTTTTATGGGAGGGTGCAGGGCACTGGACGCTCTGAGGTAAAAGCGGGAGATGACCTCCTCAGTTTTGCTTGGAAAACCTCATTTGGGTTATGCAGCCATAAATATATCTTTAGAATATTTCATAAGGTGGTTGCGAATCATAAAGGGGTGCGCAAATGAAATAAACGACCGAAATTGCTTAAGTCCCTTAAACATCATTGCTGCTACCTCAGTCCTCAGTGAGCTTTGAAAAGAACTTTAAAAGAGCTTTCGCTCTACGCTTTCACGAGTCCTCCACTTCTTACCTTCCAAAAAAAAAATTTTTTTTTTAATTCTATCAATCGAAAAGGCCGTGGGTTGCGTGTAAAATATTCAATAGGTTGTTGGAGTTTGCTCTTCTCATGATCCTCCTCATTTCTATGATTAAGAGATCGCTATGATTATCCTTGCAAAAATCTTCCGCAGCCTTAAAACCTTCCCTCATCTTAACGAGCTTTTAGTAAAATTTTCACGGTTTATTGCTGTCAGCCGGCAGCTCAAGCTCACAACATTCGGCTTCAAGTAGTTTTCATGTATAAATCGCAGCCTACATTAACCAAGATCTCAATGGTTCCAAAGAGACCACCTTAATTTTTTTATAAAAAGTTGCAAATCACCTCTCAGTCTTTAACACCGAGATGACTATCCTATCAACTTACAAAAAACTTTCCACTCCAAACTTTGAAATTCACCACCAAATTGCTAACAATCGAAATTTCAAATAATTTAAACAAAATTATGAAAACACGCTCGCAAATAAATTACAAATGAATTGCGCGAATGTTAAGTGACTTAAATGACGAAAGTCATAAAGACAATTAATTAAATAGCATATTAAATCACCATTCATTCAGTTGAGAATCTTTTCACTTGTTTTTTTGATTAAAATGCAAGAGCTCTCGCGCAACACATTCAAACCAAAGAAATTAGAATGCAAATGCGAATTTAGAGTTAACATGCAAATCAACCAATTTATATGTTGTTATTGGACATAACAATAATAATAAGCTTTTAATGTGCAATTGAAAATGATTTAAGTACATTTTGGACATTATTCTGGAAGCAGCTACAAAATAAGAGGCAGCAAACCTGTCAAATGTAGCAAGCATAAAGAGTTTTCAGTGCTCCCAAATAACTCAAAACATATGAAAGAGGTATAATAATAGCTTATTTCAAGGTTGCCACCTAGTTGAATTTATTGAAAAAATTTAAATGAATAACATGTTAATATCGATATCAAGCTATCTCATAATTTTCAAACCGTTTATTTTCAATTAGAGTTGCCACCTAATTTTATATTATATAAAACATCATAAGCGGCTCAATAGATTGGGATGAAGTTTGACATTTCTCTCTTAAATCTAACAAGGTTGCCACAAATTAAAAATGTTTAGTAAAGAAATCAATTTTGATGGAACTTCAAAATCAATAGTGTTGCCACTGAAGGTGTTTTTTTTTCAAAGCGTGCCAGCTGTTTAAACGTTTTCAAGAATTAAATATGTTTGTTCAAAATTGTATTTGCTATAATAAGCTTTTGTTTCCCATTTGCTGGCACTGACCATTTTTTTTTTGCAGGTTGCCACCTGTTTAAGGAGTGAGTTTTGACCAATTTTATTTATTTTATATGTTTACTGAGTTTTTGCCCCTAGATGCTGTCACTTATGTAGTTTGACTTTTTTGTAGAGTAAAAAATTTAAAATTTACATTCCGAGTTTTTGTAACCAGTAATTTGTTTTTCAAAATTGCCACCCGTTTTAAAATATTTCAAGTATTAGTTTGATTTGAATGCGCTTTGCTATCAAAATAATATTCTAAATTTTTATATTTCTTGTGTGTAACGCAACTTTCGATTTTGTACTATTGTTTTCCCATTGAAGATATTTTTTTTTCAAAGTTGCCACCTTATTGAGATTCTTGAGAAGTAAATGAAAAATTTCTTTGTATTATTTTCTTCGTTTTTTTACCAAGCTGTTGCCAACTAAGAAGACTTCGATGAAATTTGATTTGTATTATTTTCTTCCTTGGCGTTGCCACTTATGCAGATTTAACATGTTTGCCATGGCTTTGTAATTCGTAACAAATAGATGTGAACTGTCTAAGACATACTTCCCAACAAGAAGTTGAGAAAAGAACGCATTGTAATGGTTTTGGCGCCAGACATTTTTATATATATCTACTCTTGGGGCAATATTTTTAAGGTTGCCACCTTTTTGCTGTTTTCGTTTTTAATTAAATTAATATGGCTATCAGCCGACTTTATTTGATGTAGTTCTTCGGGTTCGGAAGTGGAATATATATTTCTAGAACACCAATAATTATCGGAAACAAATTTTTCACTGAGTGAACCCCCTTTTGCCCTCTCTCGGTGAACTCTTATTTTGGAGCCTTGCTTTTATTTTTGCACAAAGGAATTTTAATTCAATCTGCTTGACAGCAGGACAGACCGCAACATTATTGGATAAAATATGAGCGCAAAATCAGCAAGCATCTGCCATTAGAAATAATTGCGATACCCTGTACGTGTTCACCCACAGAAAGTGAGACGTAGTAAAGTGGAATGATCCCAAAATGTAATGCAAATAATAATAAATAAAACTTCATAAAAGTGCAAGTGGAAATGGGAATTTTTTTGTAATCTCAAAACTACGAAACGTGTAGTGAATTAAGATACATTCTATAGATGAGGAAACTATTAGATTTAACTATCTGGAACCCAGGAACTATGTTTAGTTTGTAGTCTCCTAACCAGTTGAAATATTATTTTGTTCTGCGAAGGCCACTACTTGAGTATAAAATTTAACTCGGGACCTCCCATTTGTGCTCATTCCTCACCTTCTTTACTTTTACTATTTATTTATTTATGTACATACATTGTAATGGTGGTAATGGCACTGTTGCGCCGGCGCGTCTGCGGTGTGGTTTCTGCTTTTGTTCATTCGTTTAATTTGTTGGCAATGCCATTGTGAGCACATGTCTGCTCATTTGCCTACTCAACAAGCTTCTGATTCTTAAAAAACTCGAAGGCGTTGTAATTTTTGCCCTCGAAACGCGGCAATAAAAATAAATCACAACATCAATGTTGGCATTGGCGTCATCGTAATCATCATCAACACCACCAACACCAATCGCGCGTGGCATTGTAAATTTTTGTTTAAAGCCCACCATTAAAGTGGAAGCACGCAACTCGAATCCTTTTGTAATGAAATTTAAATGTAAAGAATTTCAAATGAATCGATTGTAATAATTCGCGCAGATAACGACTTTTTTGGTTATTTCCACTGTGCGCATGTTGATGGTTTATTTGTAAATGCAAGATCTAGGGATGTAGCGTATGTGGAGTTTTGATTGAGTTTCAAAAATATCGGAACTTCCCATCGATTTACACTTTTGATACCAATGTCGTTGCCGACTGTTTCGTTTGTTCCGTTTTCAGTTTTAATATTATTTCGGTTTCGGTTTCCCAAAGTGTTCCCGTTCCGTTTCAGTTTCGTTCCAGTGTTTTCATTGTTTCATTTGTTTGCGGTATTTCGTGTTCCGTTCCACACTATTAATTTCGGTTACTTCCCGATTTTGTCATTCTAATGAGCTTTGGCTCCGGTCTCCAAAATGTTCGCATTCCGTTTTGGGCTCGTTTCACAATATACTTTCCGTTTCAGTTTTGTGTTCGATATTGAAAAGAGTTTCGGTACCAAATATGACATCGAGTTTCCTTAGCGGATCCTTTTCAATTTGGTTTGGATTCATAAAATTCATTTTGCTTTTGTTTTTTGTTTCGGTTTCCCAAAGCGTTCCCGATCAGTTAACGTTTTGTTAATAATTAATATTATTTTCGTTATCTTCCCGATTTCGGTATTCCCAAGGACATCTGGATCAAAGTTTAGGTTCTATCCTTCTTTTCGTTCAAGAAAATTTATTTTAGCTTCGGTCCGGTTTTCCGAAATGCCTCGTTTTTGGTTTTAAATCGATTCTACAATTTTTTTTAGGTTAGGTTTCGTTCCACTTATTTTTCAAAGTGTCTCGAATCCAGTTCTTACTCCATTCCTGAAAAAAGCTTCAGTACCGGTTTAGTGCCGGGTTCCGGTTCGGCTTTCCAACGTGTTTGGGTTCTAGTTTCGCCTCGATGATACTATTTCCAACGTTAGGTTCAGGTCTCGGTTCTGATTTTTGATTGCGTTTGCGAATCCGCATAAACATATATACATATTCGTTACATCCCTAACACCTCCATGTGTATGTGTATGTTGAACATTATTGGCAACGTGTAGTGCCATCTTTGCGGTCAACTAAAAAAACTTGATGGACTATCTTCCGTATGCCACACATCGTCTTCGATACTTTGCAAAGTCATTGGGTTCTATATTCCAAAACTTGCTGTGCTTCGATTACGTATCTGTGATATTGAACTGCGCGCATCATCTCGCATCGATCGTTTTTGGATTTGCGTTTACTTTCGTTGTAATAAATCTTGGAAATTATTATCTTGACTTTGTTATCAGATTTATGTGCATTTTAGAAGTTTTATTATCTTTCAGTGAGTTAACTTAATTAAAAAGTGCCGCCAATTGAGTAGGTGTGAATGATGAAAATAACTGAGCACATAAATGTGTTACGTTTTATCAACTTTACAAATATTTTTTAATAAAGAAATATATAGTAGGCGGTTGAAATGTAAAAATAATTGCTTCATATTGAAAATATCATTCGATATATTCGTTTTATTAAATTGTGAAATATTTTAATAATTTGAAATGCTTTACAAATGAATTTGAATACTAAACATCCTAATTAAACTAATTTATTCGAGTTTAAATATTTGTTACAATTCAGAAGTGGTCGGAAAAACCTTCGCGCAAACGTATAAAAGCATAGTCATCGCAACGATATTAACGGTTTACTAACGCATTGTAGACATTCAAACGGCGAAAACTTATGTGTAAAACGCGAAAAAACGGGAACGGCGATTTAAAAAAATAAAAATGGTTAAAATTGGTGATTTATGTATTGATGCAATAAAACAAATATTGCACGATAAGCATCTTCCAACAACTGGTTCAAAAGCTGAACTAATTCAAGCTTATATAGAATTCGCAGGCACAGACGAAGTGCAAGATACAAATAGTAGTATGCAACAGCAATTAAATGATATGCGTAAAATGATTGAATCTTTAACAACCAAAATATCTGAAATGAGTGTGGTTTCACAAGTGTCGCGTAATAATATACCATCAGATCCGACTGATCTTGAGTTAAACCGAAACGCGAGTTCAGTATCGACGGGATCGGTACGTAGTTTATATTCTGTTAAAGAAATTGCAGAGTCTATACCAGAATTCGATCCGATGGACATGCAATCAATAACGGTAGAACATTTTGTAGAACGGGTAAACGCGGCAGTTAACGCGTACAAATGGGATGAGAAAGGACTCATGTTGGCAGTGTTTGGTAAAATGAAAGGTGCAGCGAAATGGTGGTTAGATGCATCTAAAGTTGTATACTCGAATTGGGTAGATTTTTCTCGAGATTTAATTAGTGAATTCGGTTTAAATTTAAACGAGGCTGAAGTGCACCATCGAATGTCTGCTACGCCGCGTCGATATAATGAAAACGTAATTGACTATTGTTTTCGATTAAGCTCATTAGGTAGGCGTTTTAACTTAAGTGAGCAAGCTATAATAAGATATATACGTGACGGTTTACGACATCGCGATTTACAAACAGCTATTTCGGCAATGAAATTTCGGTCTATAAAAGAACTTCGTGAGCATATAACAGAATTTTTCCAAAATAATCCGAGTAACTCCAGAGATACGTTCGTAGACAAATCGAAAGTTGATAATGTGACTAATAATTTGCAGACCATTGAATCAAGATCTCCCGTGAAGTGTTTCAACTGTTTCGAAGTCGGACATATATCATATAAATGTACCAAACCACCACGTCGTCCACGTTGTATAGATTGTGATAAGGTTCATGCTAAAGATGAATCGCAAAATTGTGGCAAATCTAAACCGATACGGCAAACAATGTGTGATGATATGGAAAAAGTTTTTGAAAAGATTACGTATATAAACAATCGCGAACTTATTGCATTTGTGGATACAGGTAGCCATTGCTCGTTAATGCGTAAATCGGTCGCGGATGCGTTAAATATAAAACAAGAGTCGTGTGTATTAAAAATAAGTGGCATTTGTGGCGGTGAACGATTTGCAATAGCAAAATCTGAATTCAAAATTAATATCGATGATGTTATCATATCAATGCATGTTTATATAGTTGATGATGAAATTTTAACACACGACTTGTTAATTGGTCAAAATATTTTTCGTGATTTAAATTTTACTGTTGAGAACGGAATGGCAAAGTTTGTGAAAAACGAGGTTAAAGAAAAATTGCAGTGTAAAGCTGAAAAACCTTTAATAAATAATACTGACATAACTTTCGGAGTCGGTGATGTAAATGTGCAAAATGATGTAATTAAATTAATTAATGAATTTCGAGATATATTTGCTTGTGGGTTACATGAAATAGGCAAAACGAATGCAATGGAAATGAAAATTACTTTAACAACAAATGAACCTGTAGTGCAACAACCATATCGGGTTTCGGAAGCAAAACGTGCTATCGTGTCGAAAATGATTAACGAGTTATTAGAAAATGATATAATACAAAAATCGGAATCGGAATATGCTAGTCCAATTACACTCGTGAAAAAGAAAAATGGTCAAGATAGACTTTGTATCGATTACCGTAAATTGAATAATTTTACAAAAAAAGAAATTTTTCCAATGCCTAATATTGAGGAAACCTTACACGACGCGAAACGGTATCAAATATTTTGCGCGTTAGATTTAAATAGTGGTTATTATCAAGTGCCGATTTCAAATGAAAGTAGAAAATATACTGCATTTGTGACAACCGAAGGATTATACGAATTTAAACGCATGCCGTTCGGGCTAAAAAACGCACCAGCAGTTTTTCAACGTTTGATGGCGAAAGTTAAAGAACGAACTGAACCAGGAGACATGATCCATTATATGGATGACATTTTGGTTGCTGGTAATACTCGTGATGAAGTTTTGGAAAAGTTGAGACGCGTCTTTATTGCCATACGTGAGTTATCCCTAACACTCAATATTGGTAAGTGCATTTTCTTTCAAAAAACCATTGAATTTTTGGGTCACCAGATTGTTCCTGAGGGTATAGTTCCTGGTAAATTGAAAACTTTAGCCATACAAAATTTTAAGCCACCAACAAATGTTACAGAAGTTCGCAAATTTTTGGGTCTTAGTGGCTATTTTAGGAAATTTGTACCACGTTATGCGATAATGTCAGAGCCATTGCGATTACTTTTGCGTAAAGATCAGCCATTCATTTGGGGGTGCGAGCAAAAAGAATCTTTTGACAAATTAAAATTAGCACTTATTTCGCAGCCTGTTATTGCTGCCTTTCGACTTAATGCTGAACATCAACTACATACAGATGCTAGTTCTGTTGGCTTGGCTGGTGTGTTGCTTCAAAATGAGGAGAATAATTGGAAACCTGTAATATATTACAGCCGATCGACTACGAATGCAGAGAAGCGGTATCATAGTTACGAGTTGGAGTGTTTGGCTGTAGTCGAATCTTTGGAGAGAATGAAATACTATATTCAGGGTAAAACAATAGTTGTTGTGACCGATTGCAGTGCTATAAGAACAGTCATGACAAAGCGCGAATTAGTGCCACGCATTGCAAGGTGGTGGTTACGTATACAGGATTATGAAATTAAAATTGAACATAGAGCAGGAAACTTGATGTGTCACGTTGATGCATTGAGTAGGGCTCCTGTCGAACCTTCACAGGAAAAGGAACCAGCTTCGCTAAGAATAGGCAAAATCAACGTTGAAAGTGGTGATTGGTTGTTCAGTTTACAACTTCAGGATGATAAAATTAAAGCAATTACTGATGCAATGAAGCAAGAAAATATTTCGAAGATGGATGGTTATGTTCTTGAGAATGGTAGACTTTATTGGATGGATAACAACAAAAAGCTTTGGGTAGTTCCAAAATGCGTTCGGTATAAAATTCTTCATGAATCTCATGACAAAGCTGGTCATATGGGTTTAGAAAAAACCATTAGTAGGATTAAGCAGAATATGTGGTTCCCTCGTATGCGAAATTTTGCAAAATCGTATATTAATTCATGCGTAGATTGTGCATACAACAAAAAGTCTGGGGGAAAAACTGAAGGTGAATACCATTATTCCGAAATTGAGCCAATACCATTTAAGACGATTCATTTGGATCATTTAGGCCCTTTTCCACGAAGTAGTCTACGAAACGAACATGTTCTTGTTATGGTTGATTCTTTTACAAAGTATACCATTGTTCGAGCTGTTAAAAGTACAGCGACAAAGCATGTAATCAACGTTTTAAATGAAGTTTTTAGCTATTTTGGTACACCAAGTCGAATGATTACAGATAGGGGTACTGCTTTTACCTCAAATACGTTTAAAACATTTTGTTCTGACAATGATATTGTTCATATATTAAACGCTGTACGTACGCCGAGAGCTAATGGACACGCAGAACGTGTAAACCGAACATTATTATCTATGATGCGTACAACTACAACAAATGAAAAGCGATGGGATTTACACATGCGAGATTTACAATGGTCTTTCAATACCATGAAAAACGATACTACGGGCAAAACTCCTCAGGAGTTACTGTTTGGTTATCAACTACGTGATACGTTGCGCAACAAAATTATTCTAACACTCCAGTCTGAAGAACCACCTGTCACTGTGGATGTTGAATCCATTAGAAAAACAGCTACTGAGAGAATCGCAGCTCAACGTGAAAAGTCAAAACAAAGATTTGATCGTTGTCATAATAAACCAATTGAATATAAGAAGGGTGATATTGTCTTAGCTGAAAGCGAGTTAAGCAGCACGGGCGAATCACGTAAATTAGAACCACGATATAAAGGACCTTTTATTATTGACAAAGTACTTGGCAATGACCGTTACGTAATTGAAGATCTCCGTGCAACTTGCGGAAATAGGAAGCCATATTCTACAGTATTTTCATCAGAGAAGTTAAAACTGTTCAACTCTATGATTCCTGAAGATGATAACGAAAGTATTGATGAAGATATAGACAACAATGAAATCTGATTGAGGTCAATCTGAAATGCAGGAAAGGCCGAGTTGTTACGTTTTATCAACTTTACAAATATTTTTTAATAATGAAATATATAGTAGGCGGTTGAAATGTAAAAATAATTGCTTCATATTGAAAATATCATTCGATATATTCGTTTTATTAAATTGTGAAATATTTTAATAATTTGAAATGCTTTACAAATGAATTTGAATACTAAACATCCTAATTAAACTAATTTATTCGAGTTTAAATATTTGTTACAAATGGATACAGGGTGCGTCATAAGTTAAGGGATATTAGAATATTTTTTAAATAAGAAGATTTATACAAGGAGCTCAGCATCGCTTTCAAAATACTGTCAGCCCAGTGGAGCACCTCATGTGACTCAATCTTGGTTGGTTTCCTCTTCGATTCTCCCCTTCCTTCAAATAATCGATCCCACTCTCTAACTTAATCATAAAAGTTTTTATCGAACTCATCATTCATGCTTAATGATTTTTGAAATGATACTATTTTTAGAATAACAACTTTCTCACAAGGCCTATAAAGTGTTAGTGCTGCCCATCACATTAAACATTCAATGCCACTACATACTATATCTAAATATGAGTGCATAATTTGAAAGTCATAAATAATTTTCGAGATCGCATTATCATCATTCAACTATCTCATTCACAGAAATATTTTGCTTCATGCCTTACTAGATCTTAAATAGCCATATGCGGGTTGATCACACGCACTTCCATATTTCACATAAATTTGCTGTCTTTTTTTGGGGCGAATGAAACTCATCTAACCCATTTATATCTCAATCATTTACTCACTTTCTCATGTGCTCAATTTGTTGCATGGGTTACAACAAATGTACATATGTACATACATATATGTATTTGAAATAGGCAAACATTTTACTCTCACACTGGAGATGCTACGAATGTGAATAATCGAAATTTTTTTTCAGGGTTGTGAATAAATAATCGATTATTTTTTTCAATAGCGATTTTATTAATGTTAAACATCAATTATAGTAAAACGATTAAAAGAGCAACACATGAAGCCCGATTTTTAAAAATATTTCCTTCGGATGCAAAAATAAGTAAAACCATGTACATACTACAGCTGAAAACACTTAGTTGCATTTAAATTATTTTTAGACAATTATGATTCTAGCCAAAAGTTAAGTAAGGCTGAACATTTGTTGAGGTTATTTTCACATGTAGTATCCGAAATAAAGTAATCATGAATTATTTATTCGTAGAATATTTCAACTAATACATCGAGTAGTTATATTTCGATAAAAAATTTAGTATTTTCTTTGCAAATCGATTTTTAACAAATCAACTTATCGATACACAAAAAAATTCAACTATTGAGTAATCGATTTTTCGACGCGAGGTCTTATCCCTCATCTTAATAATTATAAAAATAGAAGTACTAGTTTGTGCTTAAATAGTCAGCTGATGCACATGATTGACAATCATGCCTAATTCAAATCAGCTGATCATATCTTTTCTCTCATTCTCTTCTCCTTCTGGTCCATACAAATATCGGACGATAGTCAATATAAGGCTTTTTATTCATGAGTTCTACAAAAATGACAAAATCAGGATTCGCCGAAATAGCTCGAATAATCAAATATTCCAAAGCTTCGGCACCGACTATACACTTTAAAGTTCGGTATCTGTAGATTTATAAATATATTAAAGTAACACATGATTATGAAGACAATCAACTACTTCTCCAGCTTGTTTTACATATAACAAATGATTCGTAATCACAAATATATGACGACCATCAAGTTTTTCACACTTTTTGGTGCAACGAAGTTGAAAGCTTTTACATTTTCGGCAAGTTGTTGATGGATGTTTGAGCGTTTCAAGAAGCTGCAGTGGAAAAGTTACCCCAAAATACTGAGAAAGCTTTAGTAACCCAAACAGAGCTGAATGTTTTGTTGGTGAAATGTTGCAATCAAGAATAAAAAATGAAGTAATTTAAATGGAAAAACAACAACAATAACACAAGCGACACATTGTGGGAAGTAAGATAAAAATGAAATGTTAGAGGAATTTTATAAATATTGAAATTTTAAATAATAATAAAAAGCTCAAACAAACAATAAAGAAACTGAAATTAAAAGAATTTTAAAACAAGGCGTTAAATTTGAAAATTAAATAAAAATGTTTTTTTTTTTCTACAAAAGAAGAAATCTCCAAAAAACTATAATCAAAGATAAATTAATATGTAGATAAAGACTGAGCAGAGGGGTAGTAAGAGAGACAAATAAAGTGAGAAGGGAGGGGTAGAGAAATGTGCGAAGATAAATGATATCAAGTGTAAGAGGGATAATAGGAGACGAATAGCGCGAGTAAAAAATTTCAAATCGTATTTTTATTCATAAGTCGCTAAGTCGTTGCGAATAAAAAATTGTCTACTTTAAGCGAGTTGCTGCTTGAGTGAGTTTTTTTTTTTTTAATTTAACGCACACTTTCAAGAACCAAATACAACCTTTGATGAAATTTCTACCGGAATGAAATTTAACCTTGATTTCACCTCTGTCGCTTAATTAATGGAAGCATAAATGTGATCATAAAAAAGATATCAAGAGCATAGTTATGATGTCTAGCAAATAAACCTTGAAGAACACTAACTAAAATCGGGTTGTAAATCGATATCTGCGAGAACTTTTCCAATTCAATAGTTTTTTAATGTAAATGCGTTATGTGAGACCAATATTTATCTTGAGATCTAAGCAGACCGCCGAGTTAAACAACTCCATTTGTCATTCTTAATGAGCATTATTTACATAAAAAATTGATTTTCATAATATATTGTAGTGACATTTTTCTTGAATTTTATCATAAAATCTAATAATTGCAAAACGAAACTTAATACAATTTAGTTAAAATTCACTTTTATTTTTTGTTGTTATTTATCTCATTAGAAAATAATAACAACCTGCAAAGTTCTCATAAACAGCTAACTGACCTGGCGCTTGCAGCAACAATTGATCATGTGTAAAGTAGTTTTAATCGTTGGAAGTTTTTGTGTCAATAAAAAAATAGATTATAATAATTTATCAACCGAAATGCTTTATATAAGTTATTTCAATAGTTGGAGTATGGTAAGGAACTGGTCGTTGGTAGACTTAGTAGGTCTACAGCGGTATTGATAAGGTCCAATCAGCTTGTTGAGAAAATATTTCACATTTTTGGACTCACGTCTTCTCAGAAACGGCTGTTTCCTGATTATGTATCATTTTCTGTTAAGTTCCTTCTAGGAGTGGCCACTCAACATGCTTGTTTGTGGTTGCCACCTATCTGTTTTTTTATACTGAAATGAGATATGCCATTAAGGGTATCAAATGGAAGGTAGTTAGTTAGTATTCCCGAAAAAAAAAATTTATATGTTGTGCTTTCAAACAGGATTGCCACCTTATTCAATAAATCTATACAGAAAAAGTTCAGAAATAATATTTTTCGGAAAAATTTTTCAGAAATAATTTTTCAGAGGGATAAATTCAGAATCAAAAATTCAGAAACGCATTTACGGTCATGCATTAACCCGCTCGTTATCAACATTTTTATTTTTATAACGATATTATGAATGATTTTTTGGTTAGGTTTGAATGGGTTGTACTGCACTTAATTGGTAAATATTTAAAATTATAAGCCATGAGCGGCCATACGTTAACCCATTGACGACCTCAATTTTCTTTCAACTCTGAAATCAAATTTTTTCACATCAAAATAGTTTTACATAGGCTTAAGTTGTTGATTTTAAGCGTTTTAACCCTTTAAATGCCATGCCTTAACCCATTGGTGACCTAAATTTTAATTTTTATAATTTCTAAATAAATTTTTTTGCCGATATGTTTAGTGTTATGACACAAGTAATTATGCATTAACCCTTTGGTGACCAAATTTTTTTTCTTTAGAATTCAAAATCAAATTCTTTAAATAGGAGTTGTTATAAATATTTGTAAGGTTCTTCGGCAAAGTAGCCTATCTAAAATAAAAATTCAGAAAGTGAGATTCAGATCTAAAAATTAAGAAAGTAATGAGACGGTAGAAAAAAATTGAATTTTATTTTTTTCTGCCATCTTTTTACTTTCTGAATTTCACTTTCTGAATTTTGACTTTCTGAAAAAAGATTTCTGAAAAAAAATTTCTGATAAAATGTGTTTCTGAATTTTTTTTTTCTGAATTTATGAGGAGAACCGATGGATTTACCAAAAGAAAACCGATTGGTTCATATTCAAAAAAAAAAAACAATATAAACCCCAAATCACTCACCCTAGAAGTGTCAAATTTATTTATCCACCATTTGCACAGCCAAAGAACTATTTCATAGTTTAGACACTTATTAGAAAAAACTATATCAATTGAATGTCACGATTAGAGTGCGAAATAATAAACCAATTCCTTCACAACAAAATAGCGCCAATCAGACATCGATTTTAATAAAAACAATAAATAAAACTGACAACTCGCCGACATGAGCTCATACATTTTGAATTTGCATAGACACTTAATTAGAGTTATTATAATTGTTTGCAGCTTAGTGTAACAACAACAACAACACGAATAACAATAAAAGAATTATAAATATTTATATAATTAAGTAATATTAAATATTAAATGATGAAAAGCGCCATTATGATCATTGAAGTAATTAATCAATCCGTTTAAGCCGATTTGCATAAAATACTTAAATACATACTTATAGAAAATGTATGTATGTAAAATGTAATATGTTAATTATAGTACCTAGTAAACATTTTTCTTCAATATCGATTTATGAGGAATCTTGTCCTTTAACTCATAAAACTATTTGGCAGCACTGCTCCTCAAAGTTCAGAAAAGCAGAAATTTGTTCACGAAGTAGGCCCAAAGCCTGTTCGTTTTTCATTAACGGATTATAAAACAGAGTCGGTAAAGCAGTTTGTAAACTGTAGAGAGAATTACCTCATACAATTTGGAAGCACTGATTTTATCCATCACTATACCATCACTGAAGATATCTGTTTGTTTGTTTGGCATTTTAGTAGCAGTGCTGCCAAATAGTTGTATGGTCGATACGCAATTATCGATCCTATGGGCCGCACTTATGAGTGTCAAACGCCTCAATCCTTAAGGCGTTGTTTATTGGGTAATTGCAGCTGTTAGATGTAGATTAAAGGTAGTGCGGGTGTAATCAGCGCTGTCCACTTAGATGTAAATTTACTACTTAGGCGCTTAATGATTTGTTTATCAACTAAATGGAATTATAGATTTACTAAAGTATTTACATAGCTATCTAGGAACAGTGGTTTAGTGTGGTACAAACACAAGGTAAACATTACATTTTAGTAAGTAGCCGACAACACAACTTTGGAACCAACATCGAAAACTGGTGAAGTCTTTAGTATGAGCTGTGGGGTCTAAATGGCACAACCATTTCAGGTGGTCTTGAGATTACGCTTTCATTGTCTTGTTCTCAGTGCAGCAGAAAATGTGTGAGAACGCTTTTAGTTTTTGTACGAGAGTCTAATTGTGCCGTGAGACTTTTTTTGGAGTGCCGTCTTAAAGACGCTTTCTGGCGAAACCCTGAATTTGTACTTGAATATTATATTCACGAGCGTGTTTCGTATTTAACTGAAATTGAAGATCTAATCAGCTTAATATTCTACTTCTGACTAGACTAAGTAGTATCTGGAAACCTCTAATATTAGCCCCATATGTCTCAAACTTTTATTGAAAAATTTTTCTACCAACTTTTTTTTATATAGCCAGCAATCAAATTGAAGCACTGTGCCACCAAACAACCTCGTTTGACCGAGAATCGGCTAATGCCTTGTATGTGTATCTTTAGACATTTAAACAATTTCATTGGGAATTTTCAAACGTATCTTATCTTAAGCGCCACTACAAGACGAGGTGGAGGAGGCTGCAGTTGTTTGGCGCCGGTGTCAATGACAAATTGAAAAGCAGTTCTAAGCTAATGCGATCGGCTCCAAAGTAAACATCCGTCGTCTGAAACTTGTCGTTGAACATTTGTATTTTGCGAACACATCGGCGTCAGAGTTGGCATTGATGACGTTGGCGTCAGATTTTACGCTTCTTTGATTCACCAAACGTCCATTTCAATCTGGCTTATGAAAGTGGTGATTTAATAAACTCTCAATTTAAACGTCTAGGCTAGCAGCGATTTGCAGTTCAAACTTAGTATAAATGATAACAATTAAGTATTTATTTAATAACCGATAGAAAAGATAATGAAACGGCTTAAATAAGGGCTCGGAATTAGAAGAAGACAATCTGCATTTCTTGAGAAGTTGTGTAGTTCTCAAATGGAATTTCAACTTCAATATCAATTTGTGATTAAATAATTTTTTCAAAGTTTGTTTTCAAATTGAGTATCATTGGCGGTCAATTTGAGATATTTCTTAAAAAAAAGTCACATGGCAATGCTGGTAATCATGTTATATGTATGGCAATGCTGTCCAATCATATGTCAAAAGATGTAAAAGCATACGAAGAAAAATAAATAAAAATTTAATTATAAAAGTTGTGTAGTTTATGTTCGAGTTCAAATTGATATCAAAGAGTTTCTCTGCTGAAGAATGACTTGCTTCTCCAATCGAGGTACAATGCAAATTAAACATTGAAATCGGAAAAGTGGTATTCCATTTGACCTCAAATCAATTTCCAACAAAAATGTTTATTGCGAATGTATTGCAAAGTTACGTTTCCTATGTATGCGGCTAGTTATGACCGACAACAACTTTTGAATGGACGTGCCATCTATGGTCAGTTAATGTACAAATAAACCGCTGAGCTATTAGACAGCCTCATTTGTCAGGTTTCCGTAGTGTAGTGGTTATCACGTGTGCTTCACACGCACAAGGTCCTCAGTTCGAACCTGGGCGGAAACAAACGAACTTTTTTTAGTACATTTTTCAATAATTTTTTTTTTTTAGGAAGCACCTAGTCCACTTTTCACTCAAAACGGTTCTTTTTCGCAATAACGGAAAGTTGGCAGGTTTTTGCACCTGATGGTGAAAAAAACCGAATTCTTCAATTATCATAAAAGCCGAAAATTGCTAAAAGAGAAAGTTTGCTGACTCCAAAAGTTGCATTTTTTGAGTGTGGAAGTAGTTTTCACTCAATTGAGTTTTATCGTTCTACTGCCCTATTCTGAGCATAACCCTTAACATCCAATTTTTTTGAGTGCCCGACGTGAGGTCCAAGCACTAGCCTTACTTCTTATGCTTTTAGTAGCTTTTTTTGACGTTTTGGTTTTTCCAGCCATTAAACTTCTGGCCAAGTGCCTTGCATCTTGGCCAGATAGGATACTTGGGCGGCCATTTTTCGCACTTGGCCCAGTCAAATTCTTATTTTTTTTTAATTTTCATCACCATAGCTTGGGATATCCGTAGCTCAGCAGCGATTTGTCTTGTAGATTTGCCTTCAAAAATTAATTCTCAAGATTTTTTGGCATTTTTTTCAAAATATTAATTTAAATCACAAAAAGAAGGTTATTCAATGAAAATCACAACTAAAGAAAATTAGAAATGAATAACGAATACAAATCAATCAAAATAAGGTAATCTTTTATTGAAAAATAACGGTTAACTTCCCATTCATTAGGGGAAATAGAGTAAGAGCAAAAGTGAGTACATGTTGCTGTTCAATGTTAGTAAGGGGAACTTTTTTCTCTTAAGCTGTTATTATTGTTTTTGTCTATTAATAATTGCAAAACACTCATGCCAAAAAAGTAAGTACCAGTTTTAAATGAAAAAAGCAAGAACAACGCTAAAATTCATTATAATACAGCTGACTGGTAATCTTGTGATCACTTTTGCTCTATAGTGCAAATATTTTTATTAAAAAAAAAATTTGTAATTCAATAAAAAAGAAAAAAATTTTTGTTTGTTTCCGCCCAGGTTCGAACTGAGGACCTTGTGCGTGTGAAGCACACGTGATAACCACTACACTACGGAAACCACATTATCGACTATGCCAAAAGGCATCTATGTTCTTTTTCGACAGCTCTTAAAACACGTCTGTTATCTACATATCAACAATATTTTCGCGAATTCTCTATTTAGCGAAAGCAATATACACTCACGCTCGACCTTGAAATAAGAACATGTGAAATTAGTCAGTAGCAAATTTTACTGATATTTACGCATAAGACTGGACTTAAATAAAAATAATTTTTTTTTTTTCGATTTATGTGAATTAGTAATATTTTTAGAAAACGACAAGAAAATTACTATAAAAGTTTTAGAACTTACTATTATTTGTTTTTAGGGATCTATGATGTCTATTTCAGATTTTTTAGGACTTATAATAACTTTAAACTGTTGAATTACTTGATTAAGGACCCTTTTTACCATCACGTTATCCGTTATTTAATTTGACAGGTACCTAACTATAAGATTTCTGTCAAATTATATGAAGGTGGCCCAAGTAAGTAGTATGCCTTTGAAATCTGACTAGCTTCCATGTCTCAGTTTTCATTTAGGACCATTTCATAATCCTAGTATATTACTATTTCCCAAAACATAAATTCGAAACAAAGCTTTTTTACATTATATTGTTTTCTCAAACTGACAAGAGCTAAATTCTTCTGACTAAACTTGCAAGCTCTTACTGAGTGATCCTAACTATACTTTCTCCCTATTCGCATGGAAAGTTTTACTCCCGTATGTACGTGTGATGCCAACTTAATATCGATGTTTTTTTGAAACTTGCCTAGCCACCGCCTACCTTAATACAGCCCTTGTTATCGACTAGAAAAAGTTAATTGTACCTTATCAACGCTACGCAATTTTTTTTGTTTATATTTGATATTCAAAATTAAGCACTCGTACTCTTTTACATTTTTTGTGTGAATGGGATGCCATATTGAATTAATTAATAATCCAAAATTTCAAGAAAAAATATACAAAATTTCTGAGATGGAAACAGACATTACAATCCTTCTATAGTTTGAGTAGCAGTGTATTTATATCTGGGTTGCATCCATTTTGCTAGGATTTAGTAGATAAACACCTAAATTTAGGGGCGTTTCCACAATCTCCGGTTCATGCTAAGCCAGCTTTAGTTTTCATAAATCGTTCGGTAAGCTGCCAAATTAAACGACCGACTTAGAAATGATAACAGACTGAGTTTAATTCTAATCATTATAAGTATCTCCGAAACCAGTTTAGATATGGAACTTAATTACATCACTTTCAAATTCATTTTATTTTATTTTTATTTATTTTATTTCATTCCTTTTTATTTTATTTTATTTTACTTTATTTTATTTTACTTTTTTGAATTGTGTTTTATTTTATTTTAATTTGTTTTATTTTATTTTATTTTATTTTATTTTATTTTATTTTATTTTATTTTTTTTTATTTATATTATTTTATTTTTATTTATTTTATTTCATTCCATTTTCTTTTATTTTATTTTTTTTTAATTTTATTTTATTTTAATTTGTTTTATTTTATTTTTTATTTTATTTAATTTAATTTATTTTATTTTATTTTATTCTATTTTATTTTATTTGATTTTTTTTTTTATGATATTAATATTTTATTACTTTATTTAATTTAATTTTAATTTATTTTTTTGAGAATCCGTAATCTACAGGCGTTGGCCTATTTAAATTTCATTAAATGATGTATGGCAACACTGACGGTCTCAGAGCACATTTGACTTTCATGAGATTATTTTTGATAATATGCTGAGTAATGCTGCGGCTATGGAAATGTGTTGCCTTTAAGAGTAATTAATTTGTTTTTATATATTTCAAAAGTGTGAAATTTTTAGTGAGTATTTGGGATTCCGCACGCTAACATATCTATAGAGAGAGCATAGTAATTATTTCGAATTAAACAAGATCATTTAAAAAAAATGACTACAAAATTGGATGCTATAATTTTTGGTGCAACTGGCTTTACCGGCAAAGTGACAGTTGAGAATGCCGTTGAAGTGTTACAAGGCTTACAATGGGGCATTGCTGGAAGAAACTTGGTAAAACGAAGGAAACGCGGTGAAAAAGGAAAATGATGCATAATTTGTTTTTGTTTGTTTTTTTAGAGCAAATTAGAAAACTTACTAAAAGAAGTAGGCCAAAAAGTGGCAAAGGATCTCAGTCATGTGCCAATTATTATAGCGGAAGTGGAAGATGAAAAATCCATTAAGGAAATGGCAAGCAAGTGTAAGGTGAGTACATGGTTGTTGAATGATGGGCATTGTTTACTTCTACTACTTTGGCATCTTTTTTTTGTTGCGAATCGGGGAAGGCAGTGGTTGAAGGTACTCAGAGAAAGTGGAATAAAGGAAATCGAGTCAGAGTTGTTTTATAGTAAAAATTGTTGCAATTAGAAGCTTTAATCTAAATTGAAATTTACATTTAATTTAAGTTGCGCTACTAGTAGACATATTATACTAAAATCATGGGTGACTAATAGAGAGAGGGAAAGAGAATGAATGACGTGAAGAGAAGATTCTTCGTTTTATGCTCAGTTGCGATCAGCGTAAAAATTATGAGCAAATTTTTTTTGTGATCCAGACTTTTGTTTTTGTTGCATTTGCATGTTAAATTTTTATTCCGCTCTGGAACGAAACTTGGTGTAAAAAAAAACATTTTGTTTATTAATTTTTGTTAACTGTTGTGAGGTAAAAAATTTCTGATATTTTCTAAATCAACCATAGAAAACTTCATCCGAAAAATTCGATTTAATTAGTCACAACCAAACCATAACAGTCTTATCAATTTTCAAGGTTGTTTTGAATTGCTGCGGTCCCTATCGCTTATACGGTGAAATAGTCATAAAGGCTTGCATTGAAGTCGGCACCCATCATATAGATATCAGTGGTGAAGCACAATTTATCGATGGTATGATCTTAAAATATAATGATTTAGCACAAGAAAAACATGCTTACGTAATATCTGCTGTTGGATTTGATAGTATACCCAATGAGATGGGTGTGGTGTATGCTGTAGCAAATTTTCCAGGTAACTATGAAAAACAATTTTCTAAATATCAAATATTTAATGCAAGCGTGGTAATTTCTTAGGCACTGTGAACTCTATTGAATCATATTGGGAGAATGATGTTAAATTCAAAGATGGAGATTCAAAAGCGTTGGTACACTACACCACTTGGGAGAGCATTATCAATATGCTGAGTCATGTCAAGGAACTTATAGCGCTACAACAAAAGATGCAACCAGAAGATTTTCCTAAACTGAAACCGACTTTGAAACCTCGGTATGTATTACAAGTATGAACTAGATGTCGTTTGTAGTCAGAGTAATCGTATAGGTCACTTCAATATTGAAATGGAAAATATGAATCCAAATTTTTATTCGGCATTTGGGCTATTTTAACATCTAACTGGACGCTTGTTTGTCTGATACATATATTTACTTTTTCTTCTATTCTATATGTCATCTTATATATAAAATTCTCGCGTCACAGTTTTCGTTCCCATACTCCTCCGAAATGGCTTAACCGATTCTCATGAAATTTTGTGAGCGTATTTAGTAGGTCTAAGAATTGGCTGTTATCTATTTTTCATTATTCCGGGAAGTGGACCAGGGAGCAAAATATTCCAAACTTTTTTGTTTATGGTGCGATTTTCTTCAAATTTGGTACAAAGGTACCACTTTACTTTTTTTTAAATATGGGGTTTCTTTTTTTCGGGGAAGTGGACCAGGGACCGAAATATTGAAAACTTCTTTGCTAATGGTGCAATTTTCTTCAAATATGGTACAAAGGTACCACTTTACTTTTGTTAAAATTTGGGGTTATTTTCCGGGAAGTGGACTAGGGACCGAAATATTCCAAACTTTTTTATTTATCGTGCGATTTTTTCCCTAAATTTGGGCAGAACAGCGTCTGCCGGGTACTTCTGGTATATACATATATATGTTTAAATCTTTCCATACAGTTTATACCCACACAAGGTGTCTTCATTGGATGGCTATTACTTACCATTATTAGGCGGAGATAGACATGTGATACGTAATTCTCAATATCTATGGCATAAGAACGAGCATAAGCGTCCAATACAATACGAAAATTACATTGGTTTCAAGTAAGTTCGATCATTTAATATAAACTATATCTTATTAGCTGAGTAGAAGATCAGCCTATTTCGGTCGCCAGAATTTGTTTCAAGATCTAAAGAGTCTGTGTGTTTTCGAACTAACAATCGAGATTGTGTGATCTTCCATCCAGCCAAGCACTACTTTAATAATTTTACTAATTTCATATAATTTATATTTAGATCACTTGTCTACCCCATCGTCATACCCATTCTAGTCGCGCTTATTGCCTTACTGGCACAGTTTAGCATTACTCGAAAAATACTACTACAATTCCCATCAGTTTTTACTTTGGGTTTAATATCGCATAATGGACCAACAGAAGCCACAATGAAGGCTCAATATTTCCAAACTACATTTAAAACAAGAGGCTGGGCCAAAGGCCAATCGCTCAGTGAAGAACCAAAATTACAATTATGGACACGCGTCTCGGGTTATAATCCCTTCTACGCTTTGACTGGTATAGCCATGTTGGCCGCTGCTAAAATTATTTTGCTGGAGACAGATAAGATGCCCGGAAAGTAAGAAAGAGATTTTAATTGAATTGTCGTCTTGAAAGTTATATCTTTATATTCTCTTTTCACTTTTCTAGTGGCGGTGTGATTACTCCTGGTTATGCATTCGCTAAGACTAGTCTCATTGAGGAAGTGCAGCGGTATAAAAACAAAATGAAATTCGAAGTGCTGAAGTTGGAGCAATAAAATGTAAAAAAAATATTTTAGAATTTCCATTTAAACACTTTTGATGACAATAAATGATGAGCCCCTACTTACGCTCAGAAATCCTTGTGAATATTTCTTTCAGGCAGTGGCGCTGCTAATGTTGATTAACGGAGACTCACCTTCAACGAGTTTATTTACCACCAAATTTAATTCTTTTCGTCATTTTACTAAACACGATTTTGTCCAAAAAAATTTTTTTTTTCAGAGATCTGCATGTGAAAATATATTTCACCATAGGAAAAAAA
This sequence comes from Sphenella marginata, assembly GCA_951509765.1. NCBI lineage: Eukaryota > Metazoa > Arthropoda > Insecta > Diptera > Tephritidae > Sphenella > Sphenella marginata. Next base: position 16,258,715 of record OX608079.1, on the reverse strand, counting down.
TTCACCATAGAAAATATTTTCACCATAGCACTTTCTAACCTTTTGTCATTGTTTAGGACCCGGTATCAAAAAAATTGAATTTTATGCATTGGATTCCTGCAAAAGTTTCCGATAAAATCAATTCAGTCACATCACTAGCTTATTTATTGGCATTAGAGTGCCTCCAAAAAATGACCCGTTATTTTCGCACGGATTATTTCATAAGGCTCTTGAGCTTTCCTCACACACTTAGAAGCAGATTTTCAGGATGAAAAAAAAAAAAAAATACATAAAAACTTAACACCCTAAGGTACATATCCATAGGTCAGTATTTACCACGATTAAGCAAACAAATGCTAGTACAATTAATATGTAATCACAACTCAATTCATGTAACCTTGATCAAAACAATAACTCAAATAGTCGCACGTCAAACATCAAACTCAAGCTCAAGCTTAGTCATTTCGCAGCTTTACGCTGAGTATCAACAAAACTTTTAACAAAAAAATTATAAAATACTCGATAAGTTTGAACGCAATAAATTAAAAACAAAATGTCTGTAAAATTAGATGCCATCATTTTTGGAGCAACCGGATTTACAGGTCAAATTGTGGTAGAAAAGGCATCAGAGGTGCTGCAAGGGCTGACATGGGGTATCGCGGGGCGCAATAAAGTGAGCAATGCGAAATTTATAAAAAAAAAGCTTTTAAATAAAAGTGTAATGTTTGCTTAATTGTTTTTCGATACTAGCGTAAACTGGAGGAAGTGCTAAAAAATGCAAGTCAAATGATTGGAAGAGATCTAAGTTCGATACCGATAATATTGGCAGACGTGGGCGATGAAAAATCGATACAAGAAATGGCAAAAAAGTGCAAGGTTCAGACCGGCTTTCAATTAGAATACAAAACAAGTTTATTTAATTACTTAAATATGTATATTCGTGTGTGTATACCCAGCAGTGAAAGCAACTGGTCTTAAACTACTTTCAACTTGCCTATGAAGTTCCGCTCAGACTTTTCACATTTTCATTGTTAGAAATTTTATTTATTTCGAACTAGTTGTGGACTGGGTTATTTGTGGTTAGTTTCGAATTTCACCGCCGGGTATATTCATATACGTTTTTGCATTTTTATATATATTTTCACTATTTCACTTAGAAGTTGTTGTTGTATGAACGATATCTCGCTTAGATCATTATCAATTGTTGTGGACCCTATCGTTTCTATGGCGAAGTGGTGGTAAAAGCCTGCATTGAAGTCGGTACACATCATGTCGATATTAGTGGAGAGCCACAATATATTGATGGGATGCAGGTGAAATATCATCAGTTGGCACAGGATAAAGAAGTTTACGTGATATCGTCATGTGGTTTTGATAGCATACCGGCAGAAATGGGCGTGGTACATGCGCAACGAAATTTTACAGGTCGAGTATACCCAGTTAGCTCGTTTTGTTACCTTTTCACACGAAAACTATTTAACCGTTCATCATGAAATTTTTCGCAAAATTCACCACGAAATGTGTCAAACTTTGTCTTTAATGGGTCGAAATTTAAATTTTTGGCCCTGTGGCAAAAAATAGCAGAGACCTCTGGTGAGATTTTTTTTGCTATGGTGAAACAGTTCTCTAAGCTAATTATATTCACAGCATAACTGTCAAAAAAAATAGCTTAAACGTCCTACGAAAATGATGACAAATAGATATATTTACATCTGTCAAAGTCATTATGAAAAGTGTCAAAATGTTTCTTTTATCTGTAAATTTTTTGTTTTTTTTTTTTGCAAACGATAGCGAGGTGTTATCGTGAGGTACCTTTTTCTGTGGTGAAAAAGTTTTTAATAATAATTTAAAAGAACGTGAAATTATATTTACCGCATAACTGTCAAAAATTGCTAATTCGACATATCCGAAAACATCTTAAAGGACCTATGAAGTTATGATGTATATAATTTCAATGGCAGCTTTTGACAGTTAAAAAAATGTGTCAAACTTATTATGAAAAGTGTCAAAATATTTCTTTGATCTGTCAATTTTCCGTTTTTTTTGCAAATCATAGCGAAGTGTTTGGTGAGAAAAGTTTTTTGTGGTGAAAAAATTATTAATAATAATTTAAGAGAACTCGAAATTATGTTCACCTCATAACTGTCAAAATTTTAATTTTTGCTACAAACACCAGAAGTCTACAATAAAGCTGGAATCATTGGTGCGTTATCGGTAACCTTATAAAACAGCTGATTCTACCAATCTTATGAGAAACAATGCAATCGATTATTGGTGCTGCTACATATCTGTAACGTAACCTTACCGACCAATTGCATGTTCGTTTTTCTCTTACGTTAAGGATACGACTAACGCAGCAATGCCTCCAGCTTAGGCTGTGTTGTGCCAATTTAACTACTCTAACCTAAAATTACTTCATAAATATTTAGGTATTGTAAATACATGCGAAATGTTTTGGGAAAATATTCTCGACTATCGTGATACGAGCTCAAAAGCTGTACTACATGCCGGCACTTGGGAAAGTGCTATACATGCAATGGCAAATTATTGGGAGATACGGAGATTACATAGAGCCCTGCACTCAGCAAAGTTACCAGAACTAGAACCAAAACTTAAATACAGGTAAGATAAAGTTCTAAATGTACATGTGGCTAACGATAACAACTTACAATGGTGACATGTCTTTCGAAATTATATTCACCTCATACTTGTCAAAAATGTTGAATAGAAATATTTTGCTACCCTTTGACTAATTTAACCCATTTCCTTCTAACTTTCACGTACATTTCAGCCCCTTTCCATGCAAAATTGCTGGCGTGACTGGCTATTTCTTCGCTATACATTCCGGTGATCGTGATATCGTAATGAATACACAACGCTTACGTTACGTAAACGAGAAAAAACGTCCGATACAATTTGAAAACTACATTGGTTTCAGGTGTGGGTAAAACAAGTTAAATTGCAAAATAGTTAATAACAAATATCTTTCACAGCTCTTTATGGACCACAATTTTGACGCAAGCGATCTTATTACTCACCATAATAATGTCACAAATTCCCGTTACACGCAAAATTCTACTTGAAAATCCGAAATTTTTCACGCGTGGTCTAATGTCACACGAAGGACCTTTGGCAATAAATCGTGCAGAGCAAAAACTTCAAATTACATTTCGCAGCAAAGGCTGGACTGAAGCGCAGTCTTTGACGGAGCAACCCAAGCAAGAACTTTTGACGCGTCTAACTGCGGTTGATCCTTTTTATGGGCTAACAAGTTTGGCAGTTTTAACAGCGGCGAAAATTGTATTAAAAGAAAGTGCTAAAATGCCGAAAAGGTAGGAGGAAATTGTTGTTGTACTCATATAGTTTCAAACTCATTGTTTCTTCTATAGCGGTGGCGTGATTTCACCTGGGTATGCATTTCCTAATACGAGCTTTATCGAGCAGTTGGGTCACTTGCAAAATGGTTGGAAGTTTGAGGTATTGCGGCACTAACAGTGCGTGACTTGATTGGAGTTGAAATATTTTTTTTTTACTACGGTGATTGGTGTATTTTTTTAAAATAAATGCATTTACTTGTATTTCTCTGTTCTATTTTTTTTATTTTTTTTTTTTCAATAAACAATTTAATAATTGTTGCAATAAATAAATTTGTATTTCCACTTTTTAGTTTATAAATCAAAATCATATCAATGTCAGAGTTTGGCGCCAATAGAAATAAATCATTCATCGGTGTGACTATTTAGCCGACTTAGGCCACCTTTTATTTTAAAAAATAATTTACAGGTGGAAGGCGTAGTCAACACATGATTTACATAGTACATATGTATGCACTTGTTTGCTCACATGCATATTCAAATTTTCATGCGCATACAGGGTGCTTAAGGGATTTGAAAACAAGTAATAGTTTCAGCTGTTGTAACTGTCAAAAGTTAAAAATTCGCTGAGAGCGAGAGAGTAACTCAAGCAAGTACATAATTCAAACACAACAGCTGATGGTTTGACGGATTTCCCAACAGTAAGCGAAATTCTTTCACCGAACCGTTAACTGAGTATGGGAGTTATTTCCTGAGAAGAAGGGAAAATTCACTCGGTAAAATTTCTAAGTGAAAACCAGCTGACGTTACGTCTCTGTGGTTGCAAACAGTGCTCTAAATTTGGAATATCTTCAACACCCTATATTTGAATATTGGGATAATCTCCTTCGTCTCTTCACCATACACCCTCAACAAGCGGTGCGCACTTGTAATTTTGATAAATAGCAAAATTGATTTATTCCAGCTGATTGGCGATCAATTTTAAATGCCGCCGGCTAGAGCATGACTTATGTACATACATAAATAGTTACTTACTTTAAGACGTTGGATGAAATAATTATTTACGCCACTATAAAACCCTAGACGCTAGGTAAAAATTTAAAATAATTGACTACATCACAAATAAAAATTTTGCGCTTACCCAATATCTCTCAATAATTTGTTTGTTCATTATTAAATAGTGTTATTATTAGCGGTAGCTTTGTGCAATATTAAAAGCTTTTCTATTTATAACTAAGCTTTCGTCCAAAAACAATTCATTCCAACCACAAAAATGCAAACATCCATAGGTACATACATACAATACAATAGCAGCAAGCAAAATTTGTTTGTTGAATTTGCCACCGTTCACGTGTGGCCGACTGCTTGCTATACGACGACTACCTTAGTCGATAAGGCAGTTCATTTTACCGAGGGTAAGCAACTGCTGTAATTTGCGCCATTTGCGCATAGTTGGACAACTGGGGATGTAGCTCAGATGGTAGAGCGCTCGCTTAGCATGTGAGAGGTACGGGGATCGATGCCCCGCATCTCCATCCATGAGTTCTGTATTTGTACTTTTTGAGTATTTGATTATTTTTTTTATTTTTTTTTTTAAAATTAGTTATCTAGGTCGAGGTAATATTTTATTTTGTTAGTAGAAAAAATTAAATTAAAAAAGATGTGGAAAAGAACAATCAAGAGTATACTGTTTTCATGATCTTTTCAGGCCAAAAGGCTTTTTGGGGATAAATTTGTGATTGTTTTCGCATATTTCAGAACGGTTTTCGGGGATCTTTTTCCAAGTTCGTTTCGAAGTTATATAAAGATATGTATGTGAAACAGGGTGACTATAACATACCTGCATAGTCTTAAGTCTTTCGAACTTAAGAAGATGCTTCTAGTTTGAAATTTTTGGGCAAAGAGGTTTAATTATTTATAGGGATAGGGAAATCGATAGAGATGGGGATATTGATAGAGATGGGGATGCTGATGCTGATGGTGAGGGCTACGTTGTACAATGTATATGTATATCATTTAGTCATAAACACATGAATACCTACAAAGCCAATTCACAGCGGTCACCGGCTATCATAGCAACGGCCGACTGATCGTACGAGAGCCGAACAAACAAAAAAACTGATTGAAACGATCAAAACATTGCAACACTAACTGACCAGCCGCTAGACGGTCGTTGCGGCAAAAGCAAAGTGGTTGTGCTAAGTAAAGAACAGACGTTTATTAACATTTATGTCGGCCATAAGTGGGAATTACTAACGACATATATGTATATGTGGAAATGTTTGTGAATGACTTTGTAAGAGCGGAGATGCGCCGCTATGCTGCTGAATTCAATTTACCACATTTCAATCAAATTGAATGTCGGAAATGTCAAAGATTCGTTGCGCCTCCTTTGCCAGTTGGCAACATGTTGTAATAACTAATCTCACATTATATATACCTACATCATTGTTGTAGTTCAAAGAAGTAGTTTTAAATCAGTTCAAAACTAGTACATACATATAGTAAGTCACGCGCCAAACTTGTCAAATGTTGTGAAGAAATATGCCTCCAAATCTGGTCAATTGTAAGGGAAACTTAGGCGGAGTCTGCGTTGTCTTAACAAGACGGACTATGTAAAACACCGATTGGTCCAAGAAAATTGTTAAGTGAGTTTACCACCGACTTTATAGCAACTTTGGTACTCAATGAGTCATATTTGACTCGTAATAATGTATTAGCAATAAGTTAAATGAGTCAAATGTGACTCGTTATAATGTATTAGAAAAAAGTGAAATGAATCAAATGTGACTCGTGATAATGTATTAGAAAAAAGTGAAATGAATCAAATGTGACTCTTAATAATGTGTTAGAAATAAGTACAATGAGTCAAATATGACTCGTAATAATGTATTAGAAATACATAAGTGAAATAAATCAAATGTGAATTGTAATAATGTATAAGAAATAAGTACAATGAGTCAAATGTGACTCGGGAATGTATTAGAAGTAGTGCAATGAATCAAATGTGACTCGTAATAATTCATTAGACATAAGTGCAATGAGTCAAATGTGACTCGTAAAAATGTATTAGAAATAAGTGAAATTAGTCAAATGTGACGTGTAATGTATTGGAAATAAGTGAAATGCGACTCTCTTTTGACTACCAAAACAGTCAATGGACATTAAGGCGGAAAGTGTCTCAAGCTTGTACCTGCCTCTGAGGTGTCTTAAATTTCACCGCGACCCAACCTTGACCGTACTCGATAAGAAATTGGTTATCGCTCCATTGCTAGAGCGGGTCATCGACAGAATTTTTTCTACGGGGTCATTATTAAGTTGGTTTCAACGGGCACACTGAGCTCTCTTAAGATCCCAAAACATATATGTATACGAGGGTGACACTAATACGATTTTTTTTGTTCTTGACTTCGGGAAACTGTCTCTAGGTTAAGTTGAGATTCTAAACTCCTCAATACTATTTACAGCTTTTAATTTCCGGTTCGTCTACTTAGCTTTAGGCTTATACGAAGTGGTTTGATTTCAGTTCAGCAAATTCTCATTGGAAACTACATAGACTCTCTACTGACCAGTTCAGTGCCTCTATGGTCTTCATAGTTGTTGTTATTGTTGTTTTGCATACTATTTTTGACTTTGTTATGCTGTGTCATTACTATTATTTGTTTACAACCCGATACATGCTCGTATGTCCATATAAACATTTGCTTAACAACATTTCTTTAACGCGCATGCGGAACATCTTCAATACAAATTCACATCTGCTCCATGTTTGGCGACGTCTAAACCGCTTCTTTTCTTTTCTCTTTTTTTTTTGTTTTTTTTTTCATTCATAAAGTCAACTTGTTCAGCTCATTTGCTTTGTCGCCCTTTTTATATTTGTTTTATTAGTATTAATTAGACTCACACAAACTGTTGCATCGTGCAAATTGCGAAAAGGAATATTTACTTAATTGGATTAGAGTGGATTCCCTTAGCTGCGTGGCCCTGGCATGTTGTGTCCAGCTGTAATGTACGAGATGTGAAGTGCGTACATCAACAATGCCGTCCGTCATGTCAACAGTGACATATTCACCATGTTCAAAGCAACAAACATACATATTTACACTCCATCCGATATGGTTGTTATGAAGATTTGTTGTTGTTGTTATATTAACTAATTTTATAATTACTTGTGATTTTCCTAAATGTGTTTGCGAGCATTAGTACGGATTCTGGTTATTGGGTTAACATAACGCCTAAGAGCTGTCATGTTTATAAATTCAAAAAAGTAGTGACTAGGGACGTCGATTTTTATCGATTTTTGCAATACCAACAGTTTCGGGATTTCGTATTCCTTAAGCACTTAAATTGCAATTTATGTTTGACAAACTCTTCTCAACATATAGCAGCGTTATTATTGTGCTAAAAGAATACAAAGCAACAGTTTTTAGAATTTTTGTTTGTCTGTCTGTAAGTTTGAGCGCGCATCACACAAAAGCTGTTGAATGGAATTTAATGGAACGTCCACGGTTGCATTATTAGGCATCTAACTTATATTTTTAGATATGCTATATTTCGATAACTTGGCGGATTTCGGAGTTATTGACCAAAATGTGCATCACGGTGATTCAAAATGTGTTACTACAATGCTAATGAGTGCCACATCTCAACTGATTACGGAGATAAAATGCTTAAAATCGCACTCAGTGTTTTGTAACCCTGGCTGGGGTTTTTAATCAGAAAATAAAAGTTAATGTTTTTTTGTCAAACAATTATTTTAATTTATTCGTGACAAATTTATGAAAGAGCCAAACGTGTTTAGAAAATATATGTATAAGTATAAACCTGTTTGGTGGTACGCTACGAAGCGAAGTTGGTTCCCGTTTTTATTTGACAGTCACGTGAATTTCCTTACCGACGATAACGAGTTTCATTTAGAGTTGCCACATTTTTTTATTTATTTTTTATTGGTATTTCACTAATGATTTTTTCAAACAAATCTCTCATCGACTTTTATTTTATATATTTTTTTACGTATACTCAAAAGCGAAGGGTGGAAAGAATTACTTGAATGAACCTTACATGAATTAAAGAATTCCACTTTTCGTTCCCAAGCATTCTTGTTTCCCGCCAACATTGCTGCCTCTGACTAAATTCAATAAGATTCTCAAGAAAATCAAAATCCCGTAAACATGTTGAATTTTAATACCGGGATTTTCTGTGCAAGACAAACCAAACTTCCTGGCATCTCTAGTTTCTGCATACCGAATTGTCGGCTGTCAATGTCAATCATATTTCCAATGTTGCTAATAAAGAGGTTGACACTTTTTCTAGGGCGTTCATTTCCGCCATGATGTAATATGTTTAAGTAGTCTTTATTTTGTTGATGGACTGTTGCTGCAATTAAAAGTGGCTCCCTGAATAGAACTGCTGATTCGAAAAGTCTCGGTGTTAGGAGTGGCAGTTACTCTAAGAGAATTTTTGTTTTACGATCCTGTTTGCGCATTAATAGTTTATTTATCTCATCGTCAGAAAAGAGTGAAGTTGATGTTGGGATTTTGGATAGTGCGTAGGTACGTCTATGAAGCGGTCGATCATTCCGTGATCGGTTTTGATGAGACTACTGTCAGGTACACGAAATAGTAAATCCCCATTTCATCTTTCTCTTAAACCGTCTTCTATATCCTCTTCCTCATCTTTTGTTCCAATATCACCCTTGTTTTTTTTATACTCCCCCTTCCTCCTCCACTACCTCTTCATATATTTCTAACGAATTGAAATTTACTGAATTTGGAACTTGAACTTGCTATGTACATGTGATTCTTGTACTTCGCATAACAAAAACACACATTAATAATTCTTGGCTAGACATTTTGCATGTATGTAAATACAATTTACTGTTCTCAATTTTACAACAACGAAAACCGTTAATGCAGCGTCGTAGTGGCAACCTGCTGGCAGAAAAGTGTAACAACAGAAGCTGCATGGCGGTGGCGGCGGCTATGGTGTTGAATGTCAACGATTTCATGACCGAAGGTAGATTTCAACGGTGGCACTGAACGTCGCGCCGCATTAACAACAGTCACAACATGAAAATAAACTAAAAAAAAATAAATAAATAAAAAATTAATTGAAAGCTAAACATAAACTGCGACAGCCTGACAAATTATTATGCTCTAGGAGCTGCTAGGATTGCAACGAAGGTGGAGCTTTAGACAGATTAGACAAACGCGGCTGCAAGCTTTCGTTTCTTTATAATGAGCTTAAGATTTGAATGTTCAATGGCAGTAAAAAGAAAAATGGCGAACGTATGCGTATATTAAGAAAAGTAAAGTTATACACAATATCAATCTAGTGAGGTGAAGTGACAATCGCGCAAATGAGTATTTACTCTCCGATTTGACTGATATTCAGCACAGATTATGCTAGCCATAGGAAATAGTCAGCTAATGTTTTTACGCATGCGAGTTCCAATAGACAAAGTTTATGCGAAAGTTTCTTGCTTGGGAATATGAATATTCGCAGCATCCCTAGTTCATACAAACTCACCACAAGCAATGGTTATTTGGAGCAAAAAGTAGTACAATTGCAAAAACGCAGTATTAAATGAAATAAAAAAAAAAAAAAAAAACTAAGCCAACAATAATTTTTTTGCGCGACAATACAATTACAACATTGGTCATAAAATCGCGCTACACATCGTAAATTTAGGCGAATGCAGAACGAAACAACTTGGCCGCTTTCTAAGCACGTTCTTCCAAAATATTAAGTTCAAAGTCAAGGAAAACCGGTTTATCAACAGGAGAAAGAGGTTTACGAGGATAAAGACAACTTCTAAGGTGAGTTGCAAAGCCATAAAATCGTTGTCTCCGTCGTTGTCGACTGACTTCTCGTCAGGCTCGAAAGTTTTACCAGAATCTTTGAGATGTGCCAAATGGTTTCAGATGGAGAGCTGTCAGAAAAAAAGTAATATGAGTAGTAAAGGATTGAGACTTTCAACTTCCCAATAGATCGGGCAGTGTTTCTGCGTTAAGAACGTTAGCTCTCGAGACGTTCAAGCAGGTCTTTAGAATTGATTTAAGTGAGCTCCGTTTATTGGGCTGATTTCTATCAGAATGTTGTTGTTGTTGTTTGCGACACTCTCAGCGGGGTTTGAACGAAATTAGTTTGCAGGGCCTGTTGATCACATGAAGAGATGTTTGTTGAGTTATTTTGATTTTCTGTTTTTCCGACAGTGTGAATGTTTGATTTATACTGGAACGATTTTCCGTCATCCCTTGTCAATTTTTGTTTGTTTACAAACCGGTTTCGGCGATACGCCATCTTCAGTGTAAGTTCGTTCCAGATGTTTGGTGCCCTAAGCAGAGATAACCACCTACAATATCTACGACCGATTTTAGACAGGGTGACTCGTGTCTTCCTGAGAACATACGAGTACTCCCTCCGTTTTTCCTTCAAACCTCACGATTCCCTACTTCCCATTTCCTTACATTCCAATGCAAACACGCACAATGAAACAAAACAATAAAAAGTGCAAAAATTACGTTACAACGTATCACTTACAAATGCTCCCAATACTGCCCTTGCCCCTACTGCATCAAGACGAGTATCAATGACCAGCCATAAATTATTGCTTCATGTTTGTTGGCCAGCTAAACACGTAGCACATTTTTGAGCATCAAATTCATTTTAGTAGGTTATAGGCCATTATAGCCACATTTTCTACACGAACTACAGTTGTTTACTTCATGTTTGAATTTGAAATGAAATTAGATAGTTTGAGTTGAATAAATTTTTTATGTTAAACATAGCATAAGAATAGAATAATAAAAAAAAATTAAATAAAAATTGGACGAGTGTCTATTCTAAAAGGAGTGGTCCTAAAACGCGAATGAAAGAAAATCTGCTCCAAAACTATATTCCATTGAGAACTCTCCTTAGTTGAGGAGCTCTCCCTCCAAGTTCTACTGGGAAATAACAAAAGTGGCTACAAAATAAGATTAAAATAAAGTGACAACAACAACACTTACTAATACTATATAATTCAAATATATATTTGCATACAAAAGTAGTGAACGGTTTACTCAATTGAAGTTCATTGGCCCGATTCGTGTACATTTTACGTCCTTTCCACCACCTCCACAGTATTGCGATCTATAAACGCTTGCCATCAGACGTTTTCTAATTTATTTGTTATGCCGAAAAATATAAACATATATATACTTATTATACATATGTATTTATGTATGTATGTGTAAAGATTTGAACAGTACCGGCAAAAACACGTTTGGTCTGGGATCCACCAATCTTGAGTTTTTCTCATTCAAGCAGGTTCCAATTGTATAATTTTCCTACTCCAGATGGTATGAAGTGGGACTAGTCACAGTTTGAACGAGAAAATAGTTAGATTACTTAGTAAACGATTTTTGTGTTTAGAGATAAATCGATTTTTGAAGCAAATCATCGATTACTCAATCGATTTTTGTGTTTAGAGATAAATCGATTTTTGGACAAAATCATCGATTACTTAATAATCGATTTTTGTGCTTAGAGATAAATCGATTTTAGGAGCAAACCATCGATTACTTAATAATCTATTTTTGTGTTTAGAGATAAATCGATTTTTGGACCAAATCAACGGTTACTTAATAATCGATTTTTGTGTTTAGAGATAAATCGATTTTTGGACAAAATCATCGAATACTTAATAATCGATTTTTGTGTTTAGAGATAAATCGATTTTTGGACCAAATCATCGGTTACTTAATAATCGATTTTTGTGTTTAAAGATAAATCGATTTTTGGAGCAAATCAACGGTTACTTAATAATCGACTTTTGTGTTAAGAGATAAATCGATTTTTGGAGCAAATCATCGATTACTTAATAATCGATTTTTCCGTTTAGAAGTAAATCAATTTTTAGAGAAAAAAATCGATTTTTTGTACAAACATCAGAATTTGATGGAATAGTAGAAATGTATTTTAAATAATTAATTTAAAAAAAAAAAATATTTAAAAAATTAAATATGAACAATAATCAGATTTTATTAAATTGTTTTCAAATTATTCACGTACAAATTTTCAATACTTTTAAATACTTTATTGAAGTAAAAAGAAATAAAAAACAAGTAAGGAAAGGGCTGTCTTCGGCTATGCCGAAGGCTTTATACCTTTCATGAATGCTAAACCACACTTATCGGAACAATCGATTGTATGGGAGCTATACGTTATGTTGGTCCGATCTGGCTGATTTTGCCTACATATGTTACATGTATAATATGTAGCAAACGTGCAAAGTTTAACGTTCCTAGCTTTTTAACTGCAAAAATTATAGCCCAAAACCCATTTATCGAAACTATCGATTATATGGGAGCTATATGTCATGTTGGTCCGATCTGAATCATTTTCACTACACACGTTGCAAATACAATTTGTACTAAACTTGCAAAATTTTACGTTCCTAGCTTTTGAATTGCAAGAGTTATAGGCCAAAACCCATTTATCGGAACAATCGATTGTATGGGAGCTATGCCTTCTATCGGTCCGATCTTGCTGGTTCCGACAAATGATTAATCCTATGCAAAATGGCGCCTGCTTGCAAAATTTCATCGAGATATCTCAAAAACTGAGGGACTAGTTTGCGTTCAAACAGACGGACGGACGGACGGACGGACGGACGGACGGACAGACGGACGGACGGACGGACGGACAGACGGACGGACGGACGGACGGACAGACGGACATGGCTAAATCAACTCGCCTCATCGCCCTGATCATTTCGGTATACTTAATAGTGGGTCTAGCTCTTCTTCTTCTCATACTTACAAACATCGGACCAAAGTTATAATACCATTTCATGTTCATGAAAGGTATAATAATTTTTTTAACAATTTTTTTGTGCCTAAGCTAAAGTGAAAGTACATCACTCACTACAATTTAGGTTTACAAAATACGAAAAAAAAAACAGAAATATTAATTATTATTACGCGAAATGTTGAGTAACAACTTGTTTATTATTTGATTTAAAAAAAATATTAACTAAAATAATTATTTTTCAAAATTAACTAAAATAAATAAAACCAAAATATTTTGGTTACAAAATTAAAATATGCCAGCAGTTCTTCCTCAGTTATTTACGAGTACCACAACATTTCTCTAGAATCAAGATTTCCTAGAAGTGATTTATACCAAACTATGCGTTTTCAGCTATAGTGTGAACATAGTTTTAGCCACATTTCTATACCACGCACTACATATTTACAAAAATAGATCTGATATATGTATGTCATGCTTGCGGTCGATTTATATAAAAATCATTCTTGAGATTTAATAAAATAAATAAGTAAAAGGAAGTAATCGATGAATGGCAAAAATAATTATTTATACACTTTGCTATAAGCTCGACCTAACCTCAAAAACGAAAAAAAGTCATATCATTTGCTTTTTGAGTAAAAGTCGAACCCTAACCCATCATTAAATTCGGATAGCACATTCGTATTTTACTTTCAATTGCCTTTAGGTATTTGTATTTATTTTTTTCTTAATTGATTTTTGATTTTTCGCCCCACTCTAATATTGAACAGCAGCTGTAAATAGTATCATTTCCCCTTGCTTTAAATGTTGTTAAATACTCTTTTGTTATTTATATCTCAAACGTACTTAATTTATTATTTCCATTTAATTTTAAATCAGTCGCTCTCTAAATAAATACCTAGACATACAAATCCATGAAGCTTTGCGCAAAAAAAATTCATAGACTAAAACAAAAATTTGAAAATAGCATGAAACTTGAAAAAGTATGCCTTGACTGCAAAAGAAATTGCCCACATCTCTCACTTTCACATACATTCTTTTCTCACATGATTAGCCGAAAATAAACAAATCTTCTGAAACTATTTAGATTTACATTAATTATTGAACGCCATTGCTGACCACTTTATTGCGCAATATCTTGCTTGTTGCTAGATGAGATTTTCTAATTGGTTTTTATTTGCACAATATTATGCTTTAACACAAATCAAGCATCCAATTAGAATACCTCATTTTAAATGCAACTGAAAGGTGTTAGCTTATTGTTGCAAAATGGGATACAAAAAATTTAAATTTTTTTCAGTGTATAAACAATTTTTGTTTTAAATCTTCTTAACATTTATTATAATTTTTTTTTTTAAAACTAACCTTTGAGTTAAAAATTTTAGTTCAATATTTTTGAAAATGAGATTTTTCGTGAGTTATATTTCCGCAAATATTCCCTTAGCAGTTGACTCAGAAATGAATTTGAATCCCTCCACATTTGTTGAGCCACGCATTCTTTCAATG